>CM040915.1:36223240-36788240 GCA_023029165.1 Gobiocypris rarus | reverse complement strand
TCTTTCAGCAGGATAATGTTCCTGCCACAAAGCAAAAATGGTTCAGGAATGGTTTGAGGAGCACAACGAGTTTGAGGTGTTGACCAAATTCCCCAGATCTCAAATCAATCGAGCATCTGTGGGATGTGCTGAACAAACAAGTCCGATCCATGGAGGCCCCACCTCGCAACTTACAAGACTTAAAGAATCTGCTGCTAACATATTGGTGTCAGATACCACAGCACACCTTCAGGAGTCTAGTGGAGTCCATGCATCGATGGGTCAGGGCTGTTTTGGCAGAAAAGGGGGACCAGCCCAATATAATTTTATGCCTGATTGATGTGTATATAATTAAAAATGGATTATAGTATTATTATTATTTAATTCCCACTATTATTCACACATTATGATTATTAAATATAATTTAATATTACAATGAATACAGTTTTAAATAATTATAGTTACGGTTAGGATTTGGTTTAGGATTAATTACCTGTAATAGTAACGTGTAATTACCTCACCTTAAAATAAAGTGTTACCGGAAATGGATTTTTGGTATGTTACAACATCATTCATGATTGTCAGTGTTGATTAGTAAAGGCCTGTAAGTTATGATGGACGCAGCTGAAAGCATAGCTTAAAGGAACATGTAGCTCTGCAGGAGATGCTGTCAGTTTCCATCAAATGATCCACTCTTTGTTCCTTTAGTTGAGACAAAGTTATTATGAAATTCCTCTAGCAAGATATAGCCTACATGGAATCAGAGCTGAACTGTCCTAAATAGGTGGTCACATATGGCGCAGATGATCCATAATAAGGCATAGATCACAAACAATGTGAAAACATTTAATACTCAGTACTGAAAACCGATTGATGCCATTATAATCAATGGATGAGCTTGATTTAACCATGCTTCGGAGCTCTAAACTCAAACCACGTGGTAGCAACGAACAGGAAATGACTAGCTGGTGCACCCTGCATGGTGAGTACAAGTTGATTCTCAGTCCTCTGTTTCATCTTAAAATCCATTTTAAAACCTATCATTCTGTCTTTCTACAGCAGGTGAACATATCCCTGATAGTATTCTATGTAAAAAACAATCAGAATAATGCTTTGATATCACTAGTTTTAACCGAACATCCAAAAATACCTTTAGCCCATTAGCACATCCAGTACAAGTGGGCTTTGACTATTTAATTTTAATTAATTTTGTTTATTTACCCATTATATTGAAGAGACCTTTTTGAAGGATATTGGTTTACTTATGCCCTTTATGAGCACTTGAGCTTAACTGAAACTGAGAGTTTGTAGACGTTTAATAGACTGTTGTGTCAACCTTGATTGCAAGTAAATAAACGTGATCCTCATAAATCATCCGTTTCTTGTTTTCACTGGCATGCATGTCTCGTAGGTGCTGAAGACTAGTGCATTTTTTGAGCCTACATTCAGATAAAATACTTAAGTAGTGTAAGATACCTTTTACTCAAGTCTTTTATGGTTTTCTCTTTACACCTCTAGCACCATATGTCAAACCTAAAATCACAGCTTTTTTTGTACTTCACGTTCAATTGATAAAAATATATGATAAAGTGCGCATGTAATCTATTCTACAGACACTCTGTCTGTTCCCCGAATAGTGAGGTCAGTCATATTACTGATATAGATAATCTATCTCAAAGTGATGATATCACTGATCACTACCTTATAATGTGCGCACTGCGTCCTGCTGACATTTTCCATATCACTTCATTTTATCAACCAGGTAGAACAATTATCCCAACCACTAAAGATCACAAATAACAAATAACCTGCCTGAGCTGCTCAGTGTACCCAAACACACAAAGGAACTTAATGAAATGACTATCAGAATGGGCACTATCTTCTCTACATTAGAAACTTGCACCCATCAGATTAAAAAAGATTAGAAAGATAAGTACTGCACTATGGTACAACAGTATTACTTTCACTCTCACGAGAGAAACTCATAACCCAGAGTGTAAATGGAAACAAACTCATTTAGAGGTCTTTAAAATCATGTGGAAAGACTGTCCCGCTTTAAAAAGGTTGTAAAAGCTGTAATGAATCTATGAATTTCTTCACTGAAAAACGAAAGTATCAGTTATACAATTGTAGAAGTTCAACCTTTGGGAGCGTTTTATGATTTAGCCTCAATTATCACCCCTCAAGAACAATTAGGGCCTTACAACTATAGGAGAAAAATAGCTAAATAAACGTATCATTGCATACCAACAACATGTTACTTAGATCCAATACCCACTAAATTAGAGTAGAATACAGACTATCTGAACATTGCCCAAAGCATCACACTGCCTCCGCTGGCCTGCCTTCTTCCCACAGTGCATCCTGGTGCCATGTGTTCCCCAGGTAAGCGACGCACACACACCTGGCAATCCATATGATGTTAAAGAAAATTTCATTCATCAGACCAGGCCACCTTTTTCCACTTGGTCCAGTTCTGATGCTTACATGTTCACTGTTTGCGCTTTCAGCGGAGGACAGGGGTCAGCATGGGCACCCTGACTGGTCTGCAGCTGTGCAGCCCCATACGCAACAAACTGCAATGTACTGTGTATTCTGACACCTTTCTATCAGAACCAACATTAACTTCTTGAGCAATTTGAGCTACTGTAGCTCGTCTCGTGCATCAATGAGCCTTGGCCGCCCATGAACCTGTGGCCGGTTCACCACTGTTTCATTCCTTGGAGCACTTTTGATAGATCCTGAACATTGCAGACCGGGAAAACCCCACAAGAGCTGCAGTTTTGGAGATGCCCTGACCCAGTCGTCTAGTCATCACAATTAAGCCCTTTTCAAACACACTCAAATCCTTACGCTTGCCCATTTTTCCTGCTTCTAACACATCAACTTTGAGAACAAAATGTTCACTTGCTGCCTAATATATCCCACCCACTAACAGGAGCCGTGATGAAGAGCTAATCAGTGTTATTCACTTAGGTCATAATCTTATGCCTGATCGGTATATATATATATATATATATATATATATATATATATATATATATATATATATATATATATATATATATATATATATATATATATATATATATATATATATATTCAGAGTCTGCTTCATCTAAATGATCTACGCACACACATTTTGAATTTGGCACAGGTTTTTACTCCGGATGCCCTTCATGATGCAACCCAGTATTGAGAGTGCTGGGACACACTCACACTCACACACTCTCCTACAGCCAATTTGGCATGTCCAATCCACCTAACCTGCATGTCTTTGGACTGTGTGAGGGAAACCGGAGCACCCGGAGGAAACCCACGCTGAACATGCAAACTCTGCACAGAAAGGGCTCATCTGGTGTTCGAACTGGGGACCTTCTTGCTGTAAAGCGACAGTGTTATCTTGCCATCCACAACTAGATCATCAAACTTCCATTTATGCCTGAAATACTATAAAAAGTTGTCTCAATTGTCCTCTTTTTAAAAAAAATGAACATTTACTGTGAGGATTCAGGCCCCATCATAGTACAGAAACTGCGCTTGTTAAAATGACAAATTACCTACTTCTATCTTCTGTCAAAAGCTGCTTCTCAATGCTAGTTTTAGATTGTACCTATCTGACCTTTAACATTTTGTTTATTTAAACCCGGAATTATCCAAGTTAACATTAGTAAATTATGGAGTGCCATGAGGGTCTATTTTAGGCCCTCTGCTATTTTCAACATGCTGCCCCTTGGTAATATTATTAGAAAATCGTCCTGATGAAATCTCTAAATTATCCAATTTGACAGAGTATGTTAAAGGAACACTCCACCATTTTTAGAAATAGGGCTTATTCAGCTTCTTTCCTACATTTAGATATGTGGGCAAATGCATTTTTGTTTTAGTTTGGCAGGGTCGCCGCTAGCTTAGCTTAGCATAAAGAATGGAATTCTATGTTTCCAGCTAGCATGTCCCGAGTATAAGTGATCCCCCCCCAAAAAAACCCCAGCCTAATTACTTCTTGTGGCCTGCGTATTCACAATAAATACAAATAGCGATTCAGATGAAGACTAGGCAATTTCCTAGGCAGATATAAACTTATATTCAATTTATTCAATAGGGCTTATTCAATTTCTTTAATACATTTATTAACTTGGGACTATTATGGGGGTATTAGTAGGCACTGTTACTAGAGATATCACGCAACACATGAACAACATACGCCGGTATGTTGACGGAAGTTTGGGGATTTCATGTGTTGCGTGATATTTTTGCGCCGAAGTAGCAGTGCTTTGCCTGTGCTTCCCCATAATATAGTCCCAAGTTAATATATGTATTAAAGAAGTTGAATAAGCCCTATTTCTAAAAATGGTTGGAGTGTTCCTTTAAAGATATAAAATATTGAATGACCTGTAATTATCTTTTATTAAATTCGGATTAGACTGATGTATTACTTATTGGACCAAAAACATGCACACAGGATCTCTTAGGATATTATTTGCATCTAGAAGGATGTACTGTTACTTCATCCTCTATAGTTAAAGACCTGGGTGTTATATTAGACAGCAACTTGTCTTCCAAAAATCATTTTATGTTACAAAAACAGCCTTCTTCTACCTCAGAAACATTGCTAAGTTTCTACTGCAGAATAGCTGGTTCATGCATTCATGACCTCTGGATTACCTCTAGGTGCTTATCCTTCATGCTCAGTAAACAAGCTGCAGTTAGTCAAAAATGCAGCTACTAGAGGTCTTACCATGTCAAGATAATATGATCACATAACCCCAGTTTTATTATCTCTACACTGGTTGCCTATTAAGTTCTGTATCGATTACAAAGTATTGCTACTGACCTATAAGGCCTAAAATAGCTGTGTATTTAACCGATCTTCCATCACCCTACAATCCATCTTGCTCTTCTAGTTCACAAAACACTGGACGTTTGGTAGTACCTATGATAAGTCCACCGAAGAACGTAAAGCATTTTCACATTTGGCCCCTAATCTCTGGAATAGCCTTAGTGACCTAGTGGCCAAGCCAGGCTTCCTGGGCAAGGCCACAAAAGCTGGTCCTCCCTGGTCTTCTGAGTTGCCGGTGCCACTCTGGTCCCTTGAACTGCCGACTTCGCCCTGGTCCCCACCCGTATGTACATTTTATTTTGTAATTCATTTGTCATCTTTTTAATTCTTTTCAAAGCATTATTTTGCTTCGCTTCAGCTATAATGAAGAGACATCCACACTTGCATTGCGTGTTCATGCATTTTGGGGGCGGAGCAATGAAGAGGGGGTGTGTTTGTTTGATTTCAAATATCAACAGTGCTTCTCAGAAATCGCTTACTGCACCTTTAATCTCTAATATTAAGATTTACTTTTGTATTTTTTGTCTCACTGTCTCAACTTATTACATTTTCTACACATGTGCAGTGTAAACTAAAAAAAATGTATTATCATACTGCAGTGCATTTATGGATATCATATTTTCATTGTTTTGACATCAGTGAGGCCCATTTCCATGATCTTGCCTATAGGGCCCCCGCAAACCCACAAGCTGACCCTGCTTGGAGCAAGTCGGCTTGGAGCGCCATTCTTGTTTTTCCACACACGTGAGTGTAATGGTGTAAAATTCAGCACGGGAGATTCAGGTAAATGGCTACAGAAGGAAAGAGAGACAGAGAACAGAGGGGGAGTAGAAGAGAGATGACAGAAGCCACATCATAGCACAAGCAGAAACATGTCCTGCTGTTGGGCTGCTTGGATCTGCTTGGACTCCTTAGGGAATATGGTCTGTCTTTCACCGGTGTGAATGAGAAACCTTATGGTGCATTGCCCCTTCTACGTCTAATTTTTATTCTGTTGAGCATCCGTTTTCGCTCATTTGTTAAAGAAAAGGCTTAGCTGCTTAGCTTCCTCTAGTTAAATAGCATCTGTTTGTCTGACAGGGTATGGCTGATGGACATATTTTCCTCATATTGTTTAAAGAGGAAAGATTTGTATTAATCATTTTAAAAGTAGCATGTTCAAGACAAGTGTTATTGCTTTATTAATATTTTAAATTAGCTTTTATGTTTTTATATTTTAGTTTATATGTTCATTTACTATTTATATTCTAGCCATTTTGTTATGATTTTGTCATTTTATTATTGTTTTTTCAAATATTGCTATAAGTTTAATTTATTTTAATTTCAACATTTATTTCCACTTAATAATTTTAGTGCTTCAGCTTAAACGTATGTCAGTTTATTGCCAAGGCGAAGTTTCTAATTTTAGTTCAAGTTTTTCAACTAATATTTATATTTCATTCAACTTTTTCAATCAACAATGTTTTTTAATTGTTTAATAACCCTGGTTGAGGATAATATCATAATTATTTTTATCCTCATAAGTTTTTTAAGTCATTCTGTATGCAAGACATTTAATTTATCAACCCTGAAAAGTAAAGAAAAACTAAGACTAGTGGCGTGACCCCGAAGTGGAGTACATATTGCACTAAATGGAATAATAATTGCTATGTATGTTTGCTCTGTCAAATGCACGGAAAGTGATTGTGTGTGCAGCGCAATAAACATTTTTTATCACAACTCTCACTTAATTCTAGCAGTAATTGGTTAACCTTGACCTTTGCCAGTCTGACAGTTAGAGGTTATTTTTAGGGCTCTTACTAATGTGCCTTCTCTTCCTATTCTCCTGTAAATGAGAAATTAATGACAGGTGCAGTTTATTTGCAGTGTGTCGATTTAGACTTTCATTCATTATCACAATTTCCTACACACAAAATCAAAATATTATGCTGCACAGAACCAGATGAGATGTGTGGGTGGATGGCCAAGAAATGTGAGTTTGGATTATCTCACTCATAAGAGAAATTGAGGACAGATGCTCCACATGGAAAGAAGTCCCTGCTTCCCTGAAGGAATGCGGAGTCACTTCCCAATCCCTTTTTGTGGGGGATGTGCCAAGTACCTGCGTATTTTACCTCTCTTCAAAATCCAGACGCAGACAGTAATGTTGCCGACACATCTCCAAGCCTTCTGAAACTCCATAAGCCAACCGTCTTTGGATGTCTCTGTTTTTGGCAACCCACCCACAGAGCCGCCTACCTTTATCGCTGTCAAAAAGAAGCTTTCCTGCAGGAAGATGGCAGTAACGCTCAGCTTATTTTTGTCGGGGTGGTATCTGAAAAAAAAAAAAAAGACCAGCTACATCGTTTCATCTCCTAGAGCAATAAGTTGCAGACACAGAAGGTTTGTCATTTGTGGTAGTTTCTTTAGCACCAGAGGATTTAATGTTCTGGGAGCTGCATGATGGGAAAGTTGGCATATACTTAGACAACAGCAAGTGGAAACATTGCTCTTCCAAATGGCTTTATTTTACAGATGTATAAAAAGGGGATTGTCTTGTTCAGCTCATAGAGGTTCCCCCAAACTACATAATTGAAATGATGAATTTCAATTATGTTATGATCTTTTTAGTTTAATAATTTTTTTGTAGTTTTTCATGCAAAATATGTATAAGCTACTGTATAGAGATTAATACTTATGTTTATATTAGTGCTGGGCAATCGATATATATATATATATTTATTTATTTATAAATACATGTTATGTTTTGGATGCGATTAATCGATTTTTCTTAAATATGTACATGCATGTGTGTGTAATTATATATACATAATAATTATACACAGTACACACACACATTTATTATGTAAACATTAACTTTTCTTCCCTTTTTTAAAAATAAATATTTTATAGAGCAGGGATGCATTAAATTGATTCAAATTAATGCAGTTCTTTTGAACTTTCTATTCATCAAAGAATAAGCTTCTTTCAAAAAACGTTTAAATTGTAGTAGTATATGTAATATATAGTAATGTATATAGTATGTTTATGATTTAAATATAGTTAAAAAAAAGTTTTGAATGGCTGTCAATAGGGAAAATGCCTGTTGCTGCCAAATGGTGTGATTCCAACATCTACCAGTAGGGGCAAATGTGGTCATGCTAGGAAGGAAAATCTTGACCTCTTGCCTAGGATCAACACCATAGACAGCACCTCAGACTGCATCCTTTATTTTCACTGCTTCTGGACATCTGCAGACAAGGGGTTTGTTTCAATCTGCATCCGTTAAGAAGTAAATACTTTTTGTATATAAAAAGTATGATTCATCTGTGTTCTCCAAACATTGGACCCACACATTGTTAAACGCAGTCTGTTGTTTCAGGTAAACTAGGAGCTCCTGCCACTCACTGTTTTGACGTCTTTGGTTCTTCCCCACAGGCTTTAGTTTTCCCATGTTCCTCTCTTGTTTAATTCTTGCACAGTATCCGTCAAACTCCCGTGGCTTAGCAACACTGAATTTCTTGGTATCATCAACAAATACACACAAGAAGCAGCGCTCTGGCCCTATACATCAAAGACACCAGTACCGCAGCACACCGTTTACACGTAATGAACATAATGTACTGATTGATAAAAAGGAGTGAAATCCAGGCTAAGTGCTTCCATTTCAAGATAAACATTGCGTTTAGGGATGATCACCAGTCAGTGTCAGTGTGAGTTATATCTCAGTGCTCTCTCTTCTGTATAAGTGCCCCCAATTCCCTTGAGGAAGGCAGTGTGTCATAGCCAGCTTTGTGCTCTTTGGCAGTTTTGACAGCAGCACTGGCTCACTAAGAGGGGCTTTTGGAAGACTGAGCTGGTTCGCTCCAGGCAGGGGTGGAGAAAGACCGGCCCCTTGGCCTTTTAGTGGACACTACTGAATGATTCATATAGTGGGGTGATGGCTGTATTATCTTGAGGTAATGTTACACTGAGTGACTTGCAAGAGTGTCTCTGTCCTAGTGTCAACTATCTGGCCCTCAAAAAGTGGGATGAATCTGGGTAAAATATCGATTGTGCGATGAATTGTGATGGTTATTTGAACCCGATATCCATTCTTAAAGGGAAAGTTCACTCAAAAATGAAAACTAGCCCATGATTTACTCCCCCTTAAGTCATTCTAGGTGTATATGACATTCTTCTTTCAGACAAATACAATCAGAGTTATCTTAAAAAGATCCTGGTTCTTCAAAGCTTTAAAATGGCGGTAAATGGTTACTCTGTTTTTGAAGTCCATAAAAGTGCATCTATCCATCATATAACTGCTCCACACGGCTCCAGGGGTTAATAAGCGCCTTCTGAAGTGAAGTGGCACGTTTGTGTAAGAAAAATATCCATATTTAAAACTTTATAAAGTAAAATATCTAGCTTAAAACGTAACTGATGTGCCATGTTGTCAGACGCAGCGTAAGCATTTCGAACTGCGAGAGGCACTACACTTTTTCCATAAGTTGATTATTGAAATGGAGGGGCTGGTGGAAGCTAGATCATTTACTTTATAAAGTTTAAAATATGGATATTTTTCTTACACAAACGCGCCACTTAACTTCAGAAGGCCTTTATTAACCCCTGGAGCCGTGTGGAGCAGTTATATGATGGATAGATGCACTTTTATGGACTTCAAAAACAGAGCAACAATTCACCTCAATACATCACTTACATACTGAATTAACATCAAGTTATCGTTATCATTCACAAATATCTGACCTATAATTAAAAGAAAGTAATTCCCATTATGAAAAGTTGAAGTTTTTTCTCCAAAACACATTAGCCACAATTATTGTCAATTTAGTAAAATATCTCTGAAGTATATTACCATTAATATTTAAAATAAATTAGCACAAGGACTTCTTGTTCCACAGGAATATAAATATGAGGAAACAGAAAAGCCAAATTATCTTAATCATTCATCACAATGAGTAAAACCAAAGAATATAGTTCTGATGTGCAGCAAAAGGTTGTTGAGCTTCACAAAATAGAAAGTGGCTGTAAGAAAATAGATGACGTATTGAAAATACTAAAGATGTACAAATCCGCCTGGAAGTGGACGTGTGTATATCGGCCAAATCTAGAGTTTGAATGGACAAAGACTCTCCAAGGATCACAGGTGGAGAATTGTGGCAATTAGTTGAGTCTTCGGGTTAGAAAGAACAATTAACCCTTACATCACCACATGTTGTTTGGGAGGGATTCATGAAAAATCCTTGCTCATCCAAAAACAAACTCCTGCATATCCAGAGACGACTGGAACTTCAAAAGGGACCGGATTCTGTGGTCAGATGAAGAAGAAAAAAAGAAGAGAAAAAAAGATGTGTCTGCTGCAAACAGGGATAAAAGTACCCCATGCCCACAGTTAAATATACCACTGGATCTTTAATGTTGGACATCTTGTTCAGACACATGGTATTCTAACAAATACCAGCAGATAAAAAAGTAAAACCTGGCCTCTGCCAGAAATCTTATAATCAGCCGTGGTTGGATCTTCCATCAGGACAAAGATCCAAAACACAAAAAATAAACCCAAAAATGTGTCACTGAGCACAAAAAGAAGCTTCTACAATGACCGTCCCAGTCCCCTGACCTGAACCCTATAGATAATGAGTGGCTGAACTGAAGAGCAGAAGCACCAACATGGATCTGGGAATCTGAAGGATCTGGAGAGATTCTGTATGGAGGAATGGTCTCTGATCTCTTGTCAGGTGTTCTTCAAACTCATCAGGCAGAAGAGGCAATCTTGGCAAAGGTTGCAAAAAGTATTTAATAAAATGGTGCCAATAATTATGGCTGATGTGTTTTAAAGAAAAGCATTTTTTTCTTAATGTGATTTACCCGCCACTTTCAGTTCTTTTACTTCAATGAAAGGTTAGATTTTTGTGGGTTTTTTTAATATAAGATCAAAAGGATAAACAATGCAGATGTATTTTTACAGCCATATTTGATCATATTTACCAGGAGTGCCAATAATTCTGACCACAACTGTATGTATTCCTGGTACTCTTATACTCTTTAATTGGACTTTCTAAACTTAATTTTGTAATAATAATATTTTTTATCAATTTGACACAAAAAAATGCAATTGAAAGTATACTTAAGTTAATATACACAGAACTGAATATTAAATATATATATTATATATAGAAGTTTACTTACTTTAGGCCCTGTTGTGAACTATTTTTTAACTTACACATAATAATATTAATTGTAATGTACCAAGTTAGAAGGTTCCCTGATATTTTACAGCATGAGCTGAGAAAGAAAGTTTTTCAAATAAGTAAAATGGACATCATAACAGAAAAATGCCCAAATGAATCAGAATCGAAACATCAGCACTCAGCGGCCACACATGACAACACTTTATCTGTGCTTGAAATAAAGCAAGAGTCCTGTAAAAAATGAAGTCGCCTCAGACACCAGCCCCCCACGTCCCCAATCACCAAGGCCACAGATTTACCTTTGACATATTGTTGTGCGACTGCAAATTACTCCCTAAGGGAGCGTGTTCAGGTAAACACACACACACACACATGTAAATGCATATAAGTCACATTTTACTGTTGGGGGCACACAATAGAAAGGACTACTGTGAGCTGGGGGTGGCTGCTGATCTCAATGTGGTCGCCCTTTTGGAAAACCCCCCACTTCACACCCATCTACCCAGCAGCCTCTGCTCCTCAGGAGTGTGGCAGGGGGGTATGGTGTAAAGGAGGTGCGGCGGGGAACAAGTACATGGCTAAGATGGAGGCTCCCAGCATGATTCCTGCCTGGCTGCTGTTTTCACAGCTTTAATTGAAGGAAGAAGGGTTTGTTGCTTCCTTCGAGCCTTATACAAACAGCTTGGTGAACATAGGCTATTCCTGGAGCTGAAGCTGAACCATGAAACAATAAATGTGATGTTTACATAGGATTTTGTGCGACAAACAGATTTTGAAAGGCTCTTTGGTTTTAGCTCATGCATTATGGATTTTATTGACTGTTTTGTCTATGGCAGGGTTTTTCTTTTTTTGTTTGTTTTTTGACGGCAAGGATGACCAAATGAGGATCCACTTGCAAGGGACTATACCTTCCCAAAATATAAAGAAAGCTATATAGCTATATTCAAGTATAAAACTGAGTTATACTGTTTAGGAAAAATATTAAGTTATTTCAATATCAGATAATTGCTTTTATATTTTCAATGTACAAGAATATAATTTATAAATATTTAAAATGACTAACTATAAATATAATAATATTTATAAAACTATTTATGATATTAACACAGTACACACTATTATTTAAAGATTAAATGTAATTTGTTCCTGTGATGGCAAGGCTGAATATTCAGCAGCCATTACTCCAGTCTTCGGTGTCACATGATCCATAAAGTGATAGTTCCCCCAAAAATGAAAATTCTTTCATCATTTACTCACCCTCATGCTGTTCCAAACCTGTAAGACTTTTGTTCCTCTTCAGATCACAGAAGATTTTTTAATGAAATCTGAGAGATTTTTGTCACTCCATTGAGTCCAAGCAAATACCAAATTGACGCTTCAAAACGTCCATAAAGAGATAAATTGAGAGGTTTATTCCAAATGTTTTGAAGAGACTCAATCTCTTTATATGAACGGATTGAATTTAGGCTTTTATTCACATATAAACATTGATCAGCGAACAGAAACAAGCTCAACCGTACTTGCTTGATGCACGAAAACAAACCTCATTCAGTGTGGTTTCACAGTGCTCATTCAGTAAATGCACAGCTGGACAGATGTGTTTTGAGTCTGGACGTACAGTGGCACAGTGCTCGTTCAGTAAATGCACAGCTGGACAGATGTGTTTTGAGTCTGGACGTACAGTGGCACAGTGCTCGTTCAGTAAAGGCACAGCTGGACAGATGTGTTTTGAGTCTGGACGTACAGTGGCACAGTGCTCATTCAGTAAATGCACAGCTGGACAGATGTGTTTTGAGTCTGGACGTACAGTGGCACAGTGCTCGTTCAGTAAATGCACAGCTGGACAGATGTGTTTTGAGTCTGGACGTACAGTGGCACAGTGCTCATTCAGTAAAGGCACAGCTGGACAGATGTGTTTTGAGTCTGGACGTACAGTGGCACAGTGCTCGTTCAGTAAATGCACAGCTGGACAGATGTGTTTTGAGTCTGGACGTACAGTGGCACAGTGCTCGTTCAGTAAATGCACAGCTGGACAGATGTGTTTTGAGTCTGACGTACAGTGGCACAGTGCTCATTCAGTAAAGGCACAGCTGGACAGATGTATTTTGAGTCTGGACGTACAGTGGCACAGTGCTCATTCAGTAAATGCACAGCTGGACAGATGTGTTTTGAGTCTGGACGTACAGTGGCACAGTGCTCGTTCAGTAAATGCACAGCTGGACAGATGTGTTTTGAGTCTGGACGTACAGTGGCACAGTGCTCATTCAGTAAATGCACAGCTGGACAGATGTGTTTTGAGTCTGGACGTACAGTGGCACAGTGCTCATTCAGTAAAGGCACAGCTGGACAGATGTGTTTTGAGTCTGGACGTACAGTGGCACAGTGCTCGTTCAGTAAAGGCACAGCTGGACAGATGTGTTTTGAGTCTGGAACAGTGGCACAGTGCTCGTTCAGTAAATGCACAGCTGGACAGATGTGTTTTGAGTCTGGACGTACAGTGGCACAGTGCTCATTCAGTAAAGGCACAGCTGGACAGATGTATTTTGAGTCTGGACGTACAGTGGCACAGTGCTCATTCAGTAAATGCACAGCTGGACAGATGTGTTTTGAGTCTGGACGTACAGTGGCACAGTGCTCGTTCAGTAAATGCACAGCTGGACAGATGTGTTTTGAGTCTGGACGTACAGTGGCACAGTGCTCATTCAGTAAATGCACAGCTGGACAGATGTGTTTTGAGTCTGGACGTACAGTGGCACAGTGCTCATTCAGTAAATGCACAGCTGGACAGATGTGTTTTGAGTCTGGACGTACAGTGGCACAGTGCTCGTTCAGTAAATGCACAGCTGGACAGATGTGTTTTGAGTCTGGACGTACAGTGGCACAGTGCTCGTTCAGTAAATGCACAGCTGGACAGATGTGTTTTGAGTCTGGACGACAGTGGCACAGCGCTCATTCAGTAAAGGCACAGCTGGACAGATGTGTTTTGAGTCTGGACGTACAGTGCACAGTGCTCATTCAGTAAAGGCACAGCTGGACAGATGTGTTTTGAGTCTGGACGTACAGTGGCACAGTGCTCATTCAGTAAATGCACAGCTGGACAGATGTGTTTTGAGTCTGGACGTAGTGGCACAGTGCTCGTTCAGTAAATGCACAGCTGGACAGATGTGTTTTGAGTCTGGACGTACAGTGGCACAGTGCTCGTTCAGTAAATGCACAGCTGGACAGATGTGTTTTGAGTCTGGACGACAGCGGCACAGTGCTCGTTCAGTAAAGGCACAGCTGGACAGATGTGTTTTGAGTCTGGACATACAGTGGCACAGTGCTCGTTCAGTAAAGGCACAGCTGGACAGATGTGTTTTGAGTCTGGACGTTCAGTGGCACACAGTGCTCATTCAGTAAAGGCACAGCTGGACAGATGTGTTTTGAGTCTGACGTACAGTGGCACAGTGCTCATTCAGTAAAGGCACAGCTGGACAGATGTGTTTTGAGTCTGGACGTACAATGGCACAGTGCTCGTTCAGTAAATGCACAGCTGGACAGATGTGTTTTGAGTCTGGACGTACAGTGGCACAGTGCTCGCTCAGTAAAGGCACAGCTGGACAGATGTGTTTTGAGTCTGGACGTACAGTGGCACAGTGCTCGTTCAGTAAAGGCACAGCTGGACAGATGTGTTTTGAGTCTGGACGACAGCGGCACAGTGCTCGCTTCAGTAAAGGCACAGCTGGACAGATGTGTTTTGAGTCTGGACATACAGTGGCACAGTGCTCGTTCAGTAAATGCACAGCTGGACAGATGTGTTTTGAGTCTGGACGTACACTGGCACAGGGCTCGTTCAGTAAAGGCACAGCTGGACAGATGTGTTTTGAGTCTGGACGTACAGTGGCACAGGGCTCGTTCAGTAAATGCACAGCTGGACAGATGTGTTTTGAGTCTGGACGTACAGTGGCACAGTGCTCATTCAGTAAAGGCACAGCTGGACAGATGTATTTTGAGTCTGGACGTACAGTGTCACAGTGCTCATTCAGTAAAGGCACAGCTGGACAGATGTGTTTTGAGTATGGACGTACAGTGGCACAGTGCTCGTTCAGTAAATGCACAGCTGGACAGATGTGTTTTGAGTCTGGACATACAGTGGCACAGTGCTCGTTCAGTAAATGCACAGCTGGACAGATGTGTTTTGAGTCTGGACGTACAGTGGCACAGTGCTCGTTCAGTAAAGGCACAGCTGGACAGATGTGTTTTGAGTCTGGACGTACAGTGGCACAGTGCTCATTCAGTAAATGCACAGCTGGACAGATGTGTTTTGAGTCTGGACGTACAGTGGCACAGTGCTCGTTCAGTAAATGCACAGCTGGACAGATGTGTTTTGAGTCTGGACGTACAGTGGCACAGTGCTCATTCAGTAAAGGCACAGCTGGACAGATGTGTTTTGAGTCTGGACGTACAGTGGCACAGTGCTCGTTCAGTAAATGCACAGCTGGACAGATGTGTTTTGAGTCTGGACGTACAGTGGCACAGTGCTCGTTCAGTAAATGCACAGCTGGACAGATGTGTTTTGAGTCTGGACGTACAGTGGCACAGTGCTCATTCAGTAAAGGCACAGCTGGACAGATGTATTTTGAGTCTGGACGTACAGTGGCACAGTGCTCATTCAGTAAATGCACAGCTGGACAGATGTGTTTTGAGTCTGACGTACAGTGGCACAGTGCTCGTTCAGTAAATGCACAGCTGGACAGATGTGTTTTGAGTCTGGACGTACAGTGGCACAGTGCTCATTCAGTAAATGCACAGCTGGACAGATGTGTTTTGAGTCTGGACGTACAGTGGCACAGTGCTCATTCAGTAAAGGCACAGCTGGACAGATGTGTTTTGAGTCTGGACGTACAGTGGCACAGTGCTCGTTCAGTAAAGGCACAGCTGGACAGATGTGTTTTGAGTCTGGACGTACAGTGGCACAGTGCTCGTTCAGTAAATGCACAGCTGGACAGATGTGTTTTGAGTCTGGACGTACAGTGGCACAGTGCTCATTCAGTAAAGGCACAGCTGGACAGATGTATTTTGAGTCTGGACGTACAGTGGCACAGTGCTCATTCAGTAAATGCACAGCTGGACAGATGTGTTTTGAGTCTGGACGTACAGTGGCACAGTGCTCGTTCAGTAAATGCACAGCTGGACAGATGTGTTTTGAGTCTGGACGTACAGTGGCACAGTGCTCATTCAGTAAATGCACAGCTGGACAGATGTGTTTTGAGTCTGGACGTACAGTGGCACAGTGCTCATTCAGTAAATGCACAGCTGGACAGATGTGTTTTGAGTCTGGACGTACAGTGGCACAGTGCTCGTTCAGTAAATGCACAGCTGGACAGATGTGTTTTGAGTCTGGACGTACAGTGGCACAGTGCTCATTCAGTAAATGCACAGCTGGACAGATGTGTTTTGAGTCTGGACGTACAGTGGCACAGTGCTCGTTCAGTAAATGCACAGCTGGACAGATGTGTTTTGAGTCTGGACGTACAGCGGCACAGTGCTCGCTCAGTAAAGGCACAGCTGGACAGATGTGTTTTGAGTCTGGACATACAGTGGCACAGTGCTCGTTCAGTAAAGGCACAGCTGGACAGATGTGTTTTGAGTCTGGACGTACAGTGGCACAGTGCTCATTCAGTAAAGGCACAGCTGGACAGATGTGTTTTGAGTCTGGACGTACAGTGGCACAGTGCTCATTCAGTAAAGGCACAGCTGGACAGATGTGTTTTGAGTCTGACGTACAGTGGCACAGTGCTCGTTCAGTAAATGCACAGCTGGACAGATGTGTTTTGAGTCTGGACGACAGTGGCACAGTGCTCGTTCAGTAAAGGCACAGCTGGACAGATGTGTTTTGAGTCTGGACGTACAGTGGCACAGTGCTCGTTCAGTAAAGGCACAGCTGGACAGATGTGTTTTGAGTCTGGACGTACAGCGGCACAGTGCTCGTTCAGTAAAGGCACAGCTGGACAGATGTGTTTTGAGTCTGGACATACAGTGGCACAGTGCTCGTTCAGTAAATGCACAGCTGGACAGATGTGTTTTGAGTCTGGACGTACACTGGCACAGGGCTCGTTCAGTAAAGGCACAGCTGGACAGATGTGTTTTGAGTCTGGACGTGCAGTGGCACAGGGCTCGTTCAGTAAATGCACAGCTGGACAGATGTGTTTTGAGTCTGGACGTACAGTGGCACAGTGCTCATTCAGTAAAGGCACAGCTGGACAGATGTATTTTGAGTCTGGACGTACAGTGTCACAGTGCTCATTCAGTAAAGGCACAGCTGCACAGATGTGTTTTGAGTCTGGACGTACAGTGGCACAGTGCTCGTTCAGTAAATGCACAGCTGGACAGATGTGTTTTGAGTCTGGACGTACAGCGGCACAGTGCTCGTTCAGTAAAGGCACAGCTGGACAGATGTGTTTTGAGTCTGGACGTACAGTGGCACAGTGCTCGTTCAGTAAAGGCACAGCTGGACAGATGTGTTTTGAGTCTGGACGTACAGTGGCACAGTGCTCGTTCAGTAAATGCACAGCTGGACAGATGTGTTTTGAGTGTGGATTTGAATGTGGCTACTGTTGGAGCACATCGGATCTCTTCTGGAAGCTGGTTCCAGCTGCGGCTGGCATAATAGCTGAACGCAGGCTCTCCTTGATTTGAGTGAACTCTTGGTATTTCTAACTGATTTAATCCTGATGATCTGAGTGATCTGTTGGGTTTGTATTTAATCAGCATATCTGCAATGTATTGAGGTCCTAGGTCATTGAGTGATTTATAAACAATAATACTTTAAAACTGATCCTAAATGTAACTGTAAGCCAGTGTAAAGATCTGAGGACTGGCGTGATATGGTCATATTTTCTGGTTCTGCTCAGAATCCTGGCCGCAGCGTTCTGTATGAGCTGCAGCTGTCTAATGGTCTTTTTGGGAAGGCCGGTGAGAAGACCATTACAATAGTCCACCCTGCTGGTGATGAAAGCATGAATGAGCTTCTCTAAGTCTTGCCTGGAAACAAAGCATCTGATTCAACTGATAAAATGTGCTGCGTAACACGAGAATGAACCTCAATGGTTCTCACACATCAGGCGAACATGCTTGAGCTTCCGTTTATGCTTCAGCTGATGTGTGAGTTGATGAATGTTTATATGTGAATAAAAGCCTTATCTTCTCTTCAGAAGATCTGGACTAAACCGCTTAGTTAATCAGTTTATAAACTTTTTGAAGCATCACATTTTTTTTTGTTTTATATTCACAGCCCTCTTTTCACCCCTTTGCAGCTCCCTGGGACCCACTGCTATATTCCACAGAAAACATGACATCAAATAGCCATAGCAAAAAGTTTTCTTCAAGCTACCATCAAACACCATGTGTATATGCATGCTCACCTACAAATATGCTGTCCTTTGTGGCCTGTTGCTCGGCAACACTTTCTCTGATTAAGTTAGCTGACTATGGGAGCAAGGATCCGCCTTCTGCATGGACCACCGGATCAGATCACACTAATGGATCTGGAGCCACACCCTCAGCCCCGGTCCCGCGGGTCGAGTTCCCTTCCCAGCCTTTGTGTCTCAGGCAGAGAGAATGTGTACCAGGGCAACACTATTGTGCAACAGGGAGGTCTATTTTTATACACGGTAGCTTGAGAGGGATCATGGAAAACTCACACTGTTGAATGCAGAAACATCCCCGGGAAGACTGAAGAGTTGTGTTTTCTCGAGTGTTGTTTGTTCCGCCCTCTGGAATGTGTTCAGATTTATTGTAATGCTCCTTTAGGCTTGTATTTTTAATGCATGATGCATCATTCAAATAGTCCTTGTGACTTCCTTTTATGTCGTTTAGTGTGGTATAAGTAGTGCTTCCATCATCATCTAGCTGGGTTAGAAGCGATTCCATTAGCACTTGTCTCCAGGCTCCTTTTAAGGAGGAGCTTCAGTGGCTCTATAACCAGTGCTATACAGTGCATTGAACATTATGAAATAAACAACAAGTGACACTTTGCCCACTCTGACCACACTTCCAGATAAGATTGACTGAGGGTCAAGAGGGACCGAGGGAGTGTTGTGAGGTCTCTACTGGCTCAGATGCATGAGTATTATGTTGAAGGTGCATTTTCATTTATGCATTTGGCAAACACTTCCATGCTGAATGACTGCATTGAAAGTGTACATTTTATCAGTTCAAGCTATCCTTGAGAGTCAGACCCAAAGCCTTCGGAGTTGTTGGTGCCATGCACTACTGTTTTGAAGTCAAATTGGACATCTAATGATGTTCCCGTCCTCTTTAAATAGTGCTTTTGAAGCTTTTTTCATTTTTGTTTTGCTTAACAGAAGTCAGATTTAATAGTGAGATTGAAAACTTGACTGAATTGTGACATTAAGTTGGTTTCATTTTATATTTCACAGTCCCAAGCAATGGGACGTTTGACTTACCTCTGTAGTTGACTGGGACGTCCAGAAGCACATCAAGAGCAAATTGATTGCATCTTAGGCGTCTTGAGTCACCTTTATTGCTGGACAACATGGAATCCAGTGTTGTTCATATGTGTATCATTATATAGGTGTTCATTTATGTGGAATATTTTTGTGTCTTCATCTTTGCTTACAGTATGAGTAAAAATCTTTGGATACATATGTGTGTTGCTGTCAGTGTTGAAGTGGGTGGTTCGTTGAGGGTCACTCTTGACTTAGCCGTCCCGGATCACTGACTTGATGTTAATATTCTGATTGTTGTGAGTATAAATTAAAGCTGTCACAACCACTCAGCTCACCCACAGTGACATATGGAGATCTGAATTATACCGATTACACATCTTGAACAGCAGTGGGTTTTGGTCTATCATTAGTGTCACAGCGTGAGCCTTCCTCGTGTGCTTGTGTGGATAAAAGTAGCCTTATGGAGAAACGCACAAACTGTGCGTTGACACGGGCTACAGTGGAACGCTCCAAAGATTAGACATGGATTAGAAATTGTGTTGTTTACAAAAATTTATTCATACAAATCTTACAACACTTTTTAACATTTAAAAATGCCACCCCCTAAGGAGCTATATGTGTTAATATAGGATGATGTCACTTGCTAATATTCACTTGTCACATATATAATGTTTCAGGTATAGATAAAACGTTCACATTAAGGCTTTCGGCGCTTTTTCAGAAATGTACACAACAGGCTGTGCTGTGGCCTGGGTTCTGTCAGGTTTTCCAATCGTTGTCAAAAAACCCTCAAGCTATGCAACAAGAAACAACACAAAACCTATCTATAGGCTTCATGGACCTTGAGCTACAATGAGAAGAGCTAAACAGAAACACGTGCTTGCCACATTTACACACATTCATCAGCGTAAACAATCCAGACAGTTAATACTTTTACCATGTACACCACTTCAGTAATAGATTTGATCACAATATATGCTGGCCATGCTTTTCAGCTCTAATTAAAGAATTAGGTTTGAAACCAAGTTTCGAAAAGAAAAGGAGAGGAGAGGAAAAGTAAAGATGGACTTGGTGAAATGGAACCTAATAGTTTGCAGCATTGTAGGGCCACTAAAATTGCCATCCGTGATAAGTGGCGATTTTTTTATCGTAAGTTGTCACAAGGCACCTAAGCCAAAACCCATATCATCTTTCATAACATCATTATGTTCACGCACGCATTCACTCTCCCACCCACCTCCCGCCCGTCCTACACGCACACACACACGCTCCTCGCACTATAACACTATCACAGCCGCATCCATACTCACATAAAGCCTGGGGGACAATGCCAAATTGAAGAAAGATTGATTTCATGCCTGGGACAACGGTTTACATATTGAATTAGTGGATGAATAAGACCTGATTTCCATATCAGGAGAAATATACTGAATTCAATACAGGCTTAACCAAAATATATGATAAAAAGAAAGAAAAAACAACAACAAATAGATGATTTCGTGGTGTGTGTCCTCCCTAAGGGCGATGGGTGGAGTGTACCTCATCTATACGCACAAGAGAAAGGCTATCTTCAACATGCAAAAGCACTATCTGGCAATAAGGATAATGAATATGACAATGGTCACGTTGAAGTTCACAAGGACCTCCCCCTTCTCTTTCGTTGGCCTCCCCATTCTCTCAGCCTCACATTCCCTCAGTCATCAGCACCAATTACAGATAAGCATTAACACAATTGATTTTTTTCTAGATCTACGATGAGGTGATGAATGAAACCGTTAAGCATACTTCGTCTTATCTCAGCAGAATTAAAGAGCGATCGCGCCACTGAAGAAGGTTTCACTATAAGGGACCATCCACCACATTCATTTCTTCACTGGCACATTTAATTATAAAATTGTGGTGACGTCAAAAGATCATGTCATCCAATGACTTGCTACTCTGTATTGGAGAGAGCACATACTAAAGCATTCACAGCTTCTGCGATACAATAAGGCATACGAACAAAGTTTGGTCAGAAATGACGTAAAGCCATCCACAAAGGCATTGAAAACATGCAAAGAACTGTGAGAGCGCCAATTCCACAAAACGTTTTAGGACCTCGATGGAGCATGCATTTTAAATGTTAGGGCTTGTTTAATTCGATTCAGGGGCAGAGCTGGTGTCATCTCTGATGGAGGGACCAATACAGTGAGCATGGAAACATAGAACTGGATGGGAAACAAAGGACATGCATGTATATCATGCATAGATATGATGATGATGAAGGAAAAAAGACACAATAGAAAGAAAAAACATGAACTATATCAATACTACAGTTACTCCAGTGTCATTTTTTTCCAGTCAGGCATACTGGTTACTGGCTCCAATCACAAACACAGGCAGGACAATCACATTCCATCTGGAGAAGACGGGTGATTTGAAGTACAGTTCACAAATAAGTGGGCTAAGAAAGAGGGAATCGTGCCAGCTGCCATATATCCCTCTCCCGGGAGTCACAACAGTTGAAACAGCCCTGTACTTTACAGAGTATGTCCAATACATCCCTGGGCAGACTTTGGATAAAATAAGACTCTATTCTTTTAGAAGATTACAAAAATAAGTATAACATTCAGAACCTTGATTGTCTTTTTAAAATCTATTTATTTTCTGCATATGATGATGAATTTGAAAAGATATCAGGCGCATAACGTTCAAGGTGCACATTTTTTTTTTCATCTTTTTTTTTTTTTTCCTCCTGATGGTTTTTTTGTTTCCATTTGTTTTCAACATATATAGCTATATACATGAAACTGAACGGTTGGTCCACAAAGTATAACTGTGCGTTTCAAGTGCTTTTGTACAAAAAGAAAAACAATGTTATTAGTAAAATATTCATTTTAATGGCTTTACTTCATACATAAATACATGTTTAAAGAACACAGGCGCGATCCACTGATTAATCAGTTATATCAGAATGACTTTGATCTTAGGACTGAATGTACACATGGAGGGGCAGTAGGGGCAGTTTTGTCAGCGCTACAAATAAGCAAATCGACGTCCTTTGTTTTTAATTCTCTGTCTGTACCTTCTTCCCAGGACGGCTGCTAAATACTTCTTGACGGCCATCTGTTTTCGGTAGCGACTGTAAATGTCGGTGAAGATCCCATCCGAATGCCTTTTCGATAACGGTTCCGATTCGTCCTCCTCGCTGCTTCCTCCGCTGCAAATATATGAACTATTATTAGGCTACCGGCTGGCACAAAAATGTGTTAACAGGTTTCAGTACAGCTTAAAAGCTCTTGATGATCCAAACATATATTTTTTTAAATTCTACTGTTCAATGAAAAAAATTATCGTGAGCATTTTTTCGTTAACATTTCAACGAATTGGATTAGAAATCGAAATAAGAGCAGACAATCCTCATAAATTATGCATGTTGGGAATTGTGTATTCTGACGCATTGGCTCTCGATAATTTTTCTCTGACAATATAGGTTACAACATGATCGTGTGAGCACAGACAATTAAAAAAATAACTTTTTATAATTGATCGAGGCTCATCTAGTTCCCTGTGAAATTCCACGCCCATGCGAGCCCACAGACAAAGACACAAGAACTCGGGGAAAATAAAGACAAAAAGTCAGGACAGGACAACGAGAAATCATCTCCACTGAAATCAAAAGGGGGAAAACAAAGATGACGGCAGGTAAACGCTTAAAAATGCCCTTACCCTACGCGAACTGCCATCAGAGAATGCAGATATTTTCGTGCTGATAACTGAACCAGGATGTCCCTCAAGGCTCTATCTAATAATCCATCTGCATGCCTTTCCGTTCTGAGATAAAACGCCAAACACATAATATCAGTGATGAAATACCACAGAACACGTTTGTTGCAAAGTAATCAGCCTGATTTAGTTGTATTCTTCTCTCGACTAAACGCGTAATAGTGTTACTTTCGATTCCCTAGCAGCTAAATCTGTCAATCGATGCGTCTATCTCTCTCCATCTTATCTACCCATCCATCTATCCATCTATCTATCTATATATCTATCTATCTATCTATCTATCTATCTATATTAAATAGTCACTTAATGCAAATATCAACAGCAACAATAACAGAAAAAAGCAAAGGAAAAAAGCTGGGAAACAAAAGGAACAGACATAGCGGAACAACATAAAACTAAACATAATGACATCGATTCTCATATGATATGACATCCAGCGAAGTGATGTGAAATAATGTACCTTTTCTCTGGAGGATAGTATAGCGTGTATAGGTCATCCGTGAGAGATGGAGGACTTCGTATAGCAATTTGATCAGTGCCAAAAGCCAGGTCGCTTAACGAGTTTCCGTCTTCGTCAAATACATCGTTGTCTAGTCTGGAATAATAAAAAATAAAAAAAAGATTGATGCATTTAATAAATCGCATTTTAATCACTATGATGTCCATATAAAAACAGCTTTTTAAATAAATCTCTAAATTCATTCGAGCTAGTCGTTTTACGAAAAAATTATAATAATAAAAAAATAGTGAGATGATATAGGCTACAGTGCGACAATGTTTATGGATCGAATTGATTTGAAATAATTAGTTAAATGGCACGGTCATACAAACCGTCTTATTAATGTATTATCTTCATGGGGTAAATGAGGGAATAATAATTTATTTGGAGATGTCCCTTAGCAGTTTTTAAAAAAGCATAGGCCTAAACATGTGATAAAGCTTGGCATGTTTGGTCAAATTAGCCTGACAATAGATTTGATGGTGACTTGTGAAGGTACTATACGTACTAGGTATGATAACCCAAATACTCCTGACATTATAATCTTGTAATCATCAGTGAATTCACACAACAAAAGGTCCCGCACCGAACAATCTCATTCGAGTTTTTTTCCCCCTTCGGTTTGTACAGTGACGCCACTGTACCGTCATCTTACGGGCCACCCGTTACATTCATTGGTTTCTCATTTTCATACAAGCTACACTGCATCTGCCTGTCCCGATGGAGAATTTCCTTCTTAGCGATGCGAACGCCCTCCCACATTTGCAAGCAGATCTTAAGCTTGCACAGTAGCCCTGCGTAAACTCTCGGAGGAAAATCTCCTTGGGCTGACACTGTGTGAAGTCTACAGAATAATACAACACAGCCCATCTTTTTTTCACTATGAAATTTAGTAGCCAATAATAATAATAATAATAATAATAATAATAATTAATAATAGGCTAATATAAAATCGTTGTTTTTTCCGCCTTGACAATGTGATTTAATTCCGAAGTGTTTAGACTATAAAATAAAGAATATTGTCGGTTTCAACATGAAAGAAACCCCAAAACGTTGAGCAGAAAAGCATGTACATACCTCATCTTAGGAAAAGCCATCCCAATAGGCGTGCAGTAGGCGCTGTAGTGCATCATGATTCCGTAGATGAGCAACGCTAAAGTCGCTTTACTAGATCTGGCCATGCTGTAAAAACACAAGAAGTTAAATTAATAACTTAAACATATCAAACACAGAGTAGCCACGATGCGGTCCAGGTGAATCTACAATTGCATTGGTTTATTTGATGCCTATGATGGGTTTTATTCTATTCGATAGAAGTAACACGCAAAGAACTTTAGTTAAGAAAGCCTATAAAAATCCAAAAAGGCAAAACAGGTGCGACTTTTTACTTTTATCTTCGCTCGTGAGATGATTTGAAAAGTTTAAAGAATGCCATGCATGCGCAACAGAATCCTTCTCCCGATGAGGCAAACAATAAAACCGGTAGATTATCTTTAGAAAAGGAAAATCCAGTTTCCCGAGCGTCTTCGTATCATAATTCCTTGGTATAAACCGAATAAAAGCGCCTTTGTCGGATTGTAACCTACCTATTGCGGAGTAGGCAGATAGAAATGCTGTCGGATGCGACTCGGGTGCGGCTGTGGTTGTGTGAGAGAGATAGAGATCTTCCTCACAGCACCTCTTCCCTGAAGCGCCACCGTCCTTCGCTTATGTGCTCGTCGGTTCAACCCCTGCACTTTTATACAATAACCAGTAAACACAAAATCACTCGTGCAAACAAAACCTCGGTGAAATCAGCAGCACTCGTTTGTCTACATATCCTTTTACAAAACTTTTTCTGCTGTGCTCCGATTACCTCGGATTTTTATCCATGAATAGGGAGTCTTGCTTTTTTTCAATAAGTCACATTAAGTATGCCACAGACGTCATCAACCCTTCCTCCCGGGATATAATAGTACAGTTCCTTCCTCATCGATGAACGAGTCACACACACATACACCTCAAATGGAACTTTCCTCTAAATGCAATTTCGGGAGAAAGGACAATTTGCAACTTTTTTTCAACTTGACATGACAATGTGGCTGCCAATTAGGATCACCGGTCAGTGGGTTGTCTCGAGGTCCCAAACCACATCAGTCACTCCGTACAGACACTTACGCACTGTCGGGCTGACCATTGATGAGACAATAGAGGGTGGACACGATAACAAAAAGAGTCATGTTCAAAAACGCCACATTTGTCACGGGGTCACAGGCTGAGCGCTGTCCACCAAACGTGGTTCTGAAATATCTTTGTGAATGAAAAAAGCTTTTCTTTTTTTTTACCTTGCGCTATATTTATCATTCTATTCTACCAAATGAAATTTGTCACGCTCTTTTTTTTCTTTTTTTTAAAGAAACAATTA
Source organism: Gobiocypris rarus (assembly GCA_023029165.1). NCBI lineage: Eukaryota > Metazoa > Chordata > Actinopteri > Cypriniformes > Gobionidae > Gobiocypris > Gobiocypris rarus. Next base: position 36,762,133 of record CM040915.1, on the reverse strand, counting down.
ATTACAGACTTTTTAGTCTATTTTAATCTCACATGCGTCATGGCCTTTCTTTTATTGCGTCTGAAATGTTCTGAATGATAAGCTTATATCATGTGTGTTCCACATCCGTCCGGCTCACAAAAGCAAAAAAGTTATTTAGTCAAGCAGAATAAGTGATTTTGTTATGACGCTACATGAGAAAACTGGATCCCTTGTGCATTTACTGGCCTGGCCTGGCCTGTCCGCACACAGATGACCAGAGTCGTGCACCACCGATGGATTTGGTATGAATTAATTCATGCTTACGCTTAGTGAACTCTGACGTCGTATGACGAAACAATAAGTCATCGCTTGGTATGGATACTCACTCGGTCCGTACCCAGAGCGTGATTAAGTTGAACAATGAATCCGCGCCTTGGTTCCCAAGCACCTCTGTCGGTTTTTACCTCAACACTGCCCCCATGTGAAACTACATAGAAAACGTATAAGGAAATGTTGGGTTTCAGAGATGCACGATCACAGGTGGTTGTCTTTTAGACTTAGGTTTTTAGACTTTTTATATGAATGAACTAAGCCACAATAAAAAAACAATGTAAACACGCTGAAATAAAGAGATAAATAATGACAGTTTTTTCAAAGTTTCCTATAGTTCTCGGGAACGCACTGCTGCTTATACCACACACATCCAGGCTCTAAATCTAACTCGTTTGTGATTACTGAAACGGCTGAAAACGCTGTTGAACGTTCTGGTTACTGAAACTTTGATGAAATGTGTAAAGACATATAGGCTATGTATCAATGTATATAGGCCTATTTGCACAATATTATGCTACAGAAATAGTAGCCATGTAGCCTTAGCCTACATGTTTTGTTTCGTTTGAGTTTGGATGAAGCAAAGACAATATACCCTTAAAGGGACTTTGGTTGCAGCTGCTCATTTGGCTATCCAAAATTAGGCTACAGCATTAGAGCGTAATTGTGCCTAAGCCTAATTGCTTGCATTTACACAAACTACTGTAAATTAAGTAAATGAAAGATACTGGAACACGTGCTATTACTGACAGTGTGTGACTCAAAGAGAAGGAATTATTTACAGTAAAGCTATTAAGTTGCTTCCTCTGGGTCTCCTGATGTACTAACCAATGATATTACGGTCAAGTTGAGTGCAAGTATTGATGTCCTTAATTACAGCGAGAGGAAGTCGCTGTTTCGTCACATATTCGTCTCCTGTGTCTCTCTGCACATTGTGGTCATTTAAATTTCCAACTGGTGGTTTATTGTTTCCCTATGGAAGAACATGACCTCTCTATGACGCATGCATAGCCTCCGGCATACAAGAAACATCACCTCAAACATCTTAAAACGCCGCTGCTGTTGCGTCTCATTATCACAAACCACATCGGAATTATATATATAATTAAAAGTGTATAATTGTATAACTATAAGACCGTGTTTTCAGGAACCGTGAAGCAGTGGCCTATCTTAAGCATTCGCAGTATCAAAATATGTTGGTTGTCGTAGTGAATATGCTGTGTATGCCTATAGCATAGTATTAATGTCTGCCTTGTTGTCAAAGTCAAACGCAACAGTTTTGAAGAGCCTATTCGTTTTACTTTTGTAGAACATTAAAGCTGTAATGCGATCAACCTCCACTTGATGCCACTATTTACCAGTGGAGTGATAGTTAACTTTTAGCTGTAACACGTAAACACCACACACACACACACACACACACACACACACACACACAGAGAGAGAGAGAGAGAGAGAGAGAGCGAGAGAGAGAGAGAGAGAGAGAGAGAGAGAGAGAGAGAGAGAGAGAGAGAGAGAGAGAGAGAGAGAGAGAGAGAGAGAGAGAGAGAGAGAGAGAGAGAGAGAGAGAGAGAGAGAGAGAGAGAGAGAGAGAGAGAGAGAGAGAGAGAGAGAGAGAGAGAGAGAGAGAGAGAGAGAGAGAGAGAGAGAGAGAGAGAGAGAGAGAGAGAGAGAGAGAGAGAGAGAGAGAGAGAGAGAGAGAGAGAGAGAGAGAGAGAGAGAGAGAGAGAGAGAGAGACCAACTTTGGGGACCTAAACTCAATTTAGGTCCCCATGCACGGTGACACGATCCCCATGAGTCTGCGTGCATTCAGGTTGAAGTCCCCACTGCGCGCTAGGTTGCTACACAGAATTGAGAGACCACAGTATAAACAAATAAATATTTAATCTATTTTAGTAATGTTTTATTTTAATTGTTAAAATAAAAAATAAGATTTTACAAACCCCCTGCAGTTCCTTCGAAAACATTTTTTTATTTTAAGATATTCAAGAAGAGCTACAAGTAATACTAGTAGTCTAATTATATTTTCATCATCTAATTTGTATTCAGTCAGTGGACTACAAAATATAAATATGTTCAAACTACATTTTCCATGGTCTACAGTTATCTCCATGTGCTATAGACGGACATTATAGTTAAAAATATTGAAAATATAGTTAAAAACGAACATAAAAAAGCCACACACGACTTGTTATATTTATATATACAGTATATATGTATATAGATATTAATGTCTGAATAGATTAAATTGTAAGCAAAAAAATCAGTTTTTGTAATCAATATGTTGATGCAGAAGAAAAGAGCAGGAATAAAGAATAAAGAAAAGGGCCAAATTGTTATGGCAAGGCAACTGAGTCAGAGTATCTCTGAAACGGCAAGGCTTGTGGGTTGTTCCCGTTTAGCAGTGTTAACAATTTACCAGTAGTGGTCCGAAGAGGGACAAACCACAAACTGGCAACAGGGTGTTGGGCGCCCAAGGCTCATCAATGCACAAGGGAAACGTAGGCTATCCCGTCTGGACTGAGCAAACAGAAGATCTACTGTTCCACAAGTCACACAACATTTTAATGATGTTATCGGAGGGATATGTCACAACGCACAGTGCATCGCACACTGCTGCATATGAGGCTGTGTAGCTGCAGATCCACCGTCAAAACTAAAGAGCCTAATGGTCATGCAGGCGTCGGAACTGGACCTTGGAACAGTGGAAGGACTAGGTTACTTGGTCCCGTTTTCTTTTACATCATAGACGGCTGTGTACATGTGTGCCGTTTACCTGGGAAGTGATGACACTAGGATGCACTGTGGAATGATGAGGGAGAGTGATGCTTCTGCTGGAAAACCCTGGGTCCAGCCTTTCATGGACGTATATTTGACACACGTGCCATGTACCTAAACCTTGTTGTAGACCAGGTACAATCCTTCACGTGGTGTTCCCTGGTGGAAGTGGGCTATTTCAGCAGGAGAGCCAAACTGCCACACATTGTTCTGTAATTGTTCTTGTACAGTCGGTGCTGTGTTGGCAGCTACACCATAATAGGCATCATCTGTGTATATTTTGCCTCATCTGTGTATATCATAATTTTAACAAAAAAAAAATGGAAGCTGCATGTGGATACAGTGGCAACTATTCGGGATGCATTTTATGACTTCACAACAACAAAAAATGTGTGCATCAAATGCTTTAAAAAAATAAACTGTATACGTGGAATGTGCCAAATATAGTTATGGGATGTAGTGAGTAGCATCTGCCTGCAAACCCGGAGGCTGCATTTTCAGGACCGCATTTCTAGAACCCTTAATTGATTAAGTTGAATTGATATATTGTCCTAACCAAACCCTAGCCCTAATGGACGTGCCTGCTGTTTTGTTAAAAAAAAATAAGGTGGAAACGGTTTATCAGGTCTCCTCTGTTGGAGTTCAGCTAGCTAGATGGCGCTGTCACAAAAAAAGACTAGGGTCCTAGAAATGCAGTCCTGAAACTGCGGTGGTCCTAAAAGCGCAGCCTCCGGCATTGCAGGCAGGTAATATTGGGATGTAGGCCCGCTACTGGACTGAACGTAAACGAATGCTAGAAAGCTGCATTGATATAATCCCACATACAGGGGGCGCCATGAGACTGATCTAAACATTGTACACTAGGAGCCGGCTAGTGTTATTAATATGTTGGCAAAATACAAAGACGAACCACTGTAGTATAATGCTTCAAATATCACCGGCTCGTGGTCTATCCTCGACTTGTTAACTGAGAAACTGATTTCTGTCCATTCACCATTCCCTGTGGCGGCCATATTGTGGGATGCATTGCTGCAAGTTAAACCAATTCAGAGCGGAGGGAGGGGGAACATCTGCGGGAGTCCATCCACTATTCCTAGAGCTGTCTTTTGTCATGTAGCATAGCCACACAATCTCTACCGGTTCCGGTTTAAAGGTTTTTGTTTGCCAGGACTGGTCACCGTTACTCTTTTCCTTTTACTGCAACACAAGAACAAAACCAAGTAACGTGACTGGATTAATAATATCTATCACGGATTTTCCCTCTATTGGGCACAGCATTTACTGATCACGCCTGTGAGGTGTTACATGGCAAAGGAATGAGACAGACCGTGATTTTCAAGTTACCACTTTGAGTACAACACCGAAACATTTACTGAGGACGAAGCGGTCGGAAGGCGTATGTAACCTCAAGAAAAGATAACCGACTCGGCAAAGGTAAGAAATCAGATTCGGTTCCTTTCGAGAAAGTCTAGTCAAATGGCCTACTCTCTCCTCTCTCCTTTGATTTAGTGCGAAACCAGTGTGGTAGTCCTCGGAAACAACAGTGGGCGCCTAGTTCTGTGTTTTCTCCTAACCTCAATACAAATCTCGGCAGCAGACGCTTTGTTGTCCTGAAACTAGTTGTATTTCTCGAAAGAAGTTTCGAAACCGTCCGACTACCTTGTTCGCTTCGACACAGACCGTGAAACGTGGCTCCTCAAAGTTCCCACCTGAACTGGAGATTTCCGTGGAAACTCCGTACACGTCTCTTTCGAGATTAATCGGGCATTCTTGGGAAAGCCAGCACTTCAAAACTGTTCTAAACGCGCATTTCTATCTGTTTATGAGGACTTAGTGGACAAATGCAGGCCTGACGCCACAGGGAACACGGGGCGATTCATTCTTCGGACGAATGTGTGCGAACGACTCGCTTTGATATATTGTAACTTTTCATTCTCTGTCAGTAAACTATGTAACCTTCCGCGACAATTTCAGTTTGAATTTCAGTTTCACTTTGAAATCTTAACGGACTTATTTTCCAGTCTGCTCTTTTCCAGTTACCATCCACTCCAGTTTATACTCGTAACATCCGGGCATTTTATATAATGTGTTCGGTTGTTTACATTGAATAATTAATGAAAGGATGTCATAACAAAGCCGAGTTCATGCGTGCGCAAGCGCCAGAATAATCCTCCTTCAGTAATCCTTCTGTGAGCAGAACCTCTGCCCCACTGGCTGATGCTGACTTGACTATGGGTGCGTCTCAATCAGCTCCCTAGTTCAGTAGTCAGGGCACTGATCAGGAAGTCAGCCCATTGACTGATTCCCTAATCAGTGCCCTGACTACTGAACTGGGGAGCTGATTGAGACGCACCCTTTGAGTGAAGGGAATGATGCCATCTTTAGGTCTCTGCTTTGTTTCATTTTGATCCTGTCTACTTGTAAACATGTTCTTACCGCCACTGACTCGTGCAGGTTATGCCCCCTTTGCGTGTTGAGTTGATATAATTCAGAGGTTTTCAACCTTGTAAATACCAACCCATCAACCGTGATATATTGGCCGATTAAACTTAAATTAAAATTTTTATATAATTTTGAAAGCCTGATTATGCTTTAAAAAAGTCTAACCATTAAAATCAATGCACTTCAACTGTTCAATATAAATTCATACAGCACAGAAGAGTAGTTTGAACCAGTGTAAGTTGTAAAATTAATTTACAAATGAATAAAATATTGCAAAAAAAGTTAACTTTCCGCTCACAATAATGAAATGTTTATAATTAAACTAAATTGCTGATGAAAATAAAACGAGAACTAAAAGTGCTTATTATTATTAATAATGCATCAATGTTTAAAAAAAGAAACATCTTAAATTAATATTACTGTTTTAAATAGCTGTTTAAGCTGCATACTCTGAAGCTGAAGAGCATTGAGGAACCATAAATCACTTGGAAGGCCATGTAAATCTTATCAGTTTTAGCTTCATGACTGTGATGTGTTTCTGAAGGCACTTCTGTGCTACTGTTCACTAATGTAGTGTGCAAATGTTGTTATGAAAAGGCCCAAAATAGTATTGCATATACATTGATTGATTAAATCTGTGTCTGTTCCAAAGCTGTGCTTATGAATATTTATGATTGTGGGTGCTGAAGGTATACAGTTGATGACTATGGGGATTATGGGTCTATACATCCCTCATGTCCATCTTCTTCTGTCCTCCCTCGCCCTCTTGCTCCAGCCTTTGACAGGCACAGCAGGTGGCTTTTGTGGTATGAATGGACTCGGAAGGAAGTTTGTCCCCCTCCTTGCTTGGCTCTGATTGGCAGCAGCAGCAGAATGCCATGGTGATTAGGCCAGTGCTGTGAGTGTGCCAGAGCAACTACAGCGTTACACTTAATGTTCAGCAGCCAGCTCAGCCAAGCTCTATATTTACTAACACAGGGTTTTCGCTGAAATCCAGAACGTGCTAGTTTAGGATGAGGATTAGAGCTGAGATTCAGAGATAGTTTGGGATTGGATTAAGTACTTTGGTGGTGACATGGTCAGCAAAAATGTGTAGACAAAGTCTTTCAGGTCCTTCAAAATGGCAGTATAAAAACTTTCTTCCAGGACATCCACAGATTTATTATTTTAGAACTTTGTGCCATCTTTATAAAGAATGGTTTCACTTTTGATTTCAAGACTGTTGTTTGTGCTTGACATTGAATACAACAGAACTGTACGTGATCAGACTTGTATAGTTGGTTTTGTAACATCAGTGCTGAGATGGCCTGCATTGAAAGAGCTATGACGTAAGAGCTCTGATTCAGTTCAGATGGGAATATCAGCCCACCTGCCTGCTCGCCGCCAGAAATCAGAACAATACCTCCCCGTTTCATTGTTGGCTTGATTATTATAACTAATGTGTGTCTATTTGTTAAACAGATAGTTCATGCAAAAATGAAAATTTTCATTGTTTCCTCAGCCTTGTGTTATTCAATCTGATATTCATTCTTCTGCAAAACACAAAAACAATACAAAAAGTTTTTTTTTTGGGTCCATGCAATGAAAGTCTATTGGGTTACAATGTTGTTTTAGACCTCATTGAAATTGTTACAAGAAACCTTCAAAATATCTTTTATGTCCACGGATAAAAAAAGTAATGCAGGTTTGAAATTACATGATGATTTTCATTTTTGGGTGAACTATCCCTTTAACCCAGTTCCTTATATAGTTTAGATCAGGGGTCTCCAAACTCGGTCCTGGTCAGTATTACTCAATATTAAATCCTAGTCAGTGTTAATAATGTAATGTATTGATCAAGACTTGGGACAAGTACCAGTGCAGGCACCGGAGTACTCAGAATATTTTTTCGCAACAGTCTTTTAAAAATGATGGTTGAAATAAAATATTGTGTGAACCCAACCAATCAGCATATTCGGCACCCAAGTCTCACCCCTGAAAGTTCCTGAACTTTGAAAAAGTGCTACTTCACGAGTAGGGACTTTCTGAGGGGGACATTTTTACCCTGAACTTCATTTAGACCCCGGTCCCTGTGGTCAAAACCATAGACTGTAAATATACTCCCAGATAACTAAAAAAGTGGGTCGTGGGTGGAGTGCCTGGCTGCTGAAACCACGCCCACCTAGCTGGACCATGGTGGTAATCCACCTGTCAATCAAGTGGCCACGCCCTTAATTATGCAGAACTTTAAGAATCAATATAATTTAAATGGATGAGTTATAAAAAAATTCACCCCCTCACAGTTGTCATGAAGGGCAAAATTAGCTGTATAAACCAAAACCACATCTTGTACCAAGCTGTAAATATATATTTTTCAGCTGTAAAGTTGACATGGGGGGGAACTTGTCTCAAGCAGTTAGTCGATGAATTGCAGTTAAAGTCACTTCCATGTTGGCTCCAAGAGAGACAACGGGAGGTTGCCGCTTGGTCGAAACACCCAGTGTACCACCCCAAAGTTCCTAGTTCCTTGGAGAAAGCTCCTGTGGTGGAAACACAGCTATACATTCAAACAACAGGCATGAATCTCTGTAGAGCTGTTGATTTGTTGCCCTTAATCCATTTGATCTCACTAGTGCTGGCATGAGGCCCTGTGTCTCATGTCATGTGACATGTTTGTGCTCTTACGGTTTCATCAGGCCTGTTTGCAAACGTGCCTGACCATCAATAACCACTGCCATGAGTAAGAACAATGACTGTGTCAGCTTTCTAATGGAGTACACTTTTCAAGGCTCTTATCAGCACTGAGGGGATAATGAGACGTCTCATGATTAGAGAGTTTATATCTGAGTATTTGATTAGAATGTGGGTCAAAGGATTGGTGTGTAATATGATTTACCCAAGGCGGAGTGGACGCATCATTGCATGACGTCACTCATAAAGAAGGAAAGGCATGAATAAGTTGACCGTGGTAGTCCCGTAGATAGATTCAAGCTATTTCATTTGAATCTGCTGTTGTACACTCATTTAGTTTTGGGTTGTTTGTTGTTGTTTTTTATGTTTTTGAATGAAGTCTCTTATGCTTACCAAGGCTGCATTTATAAAACCAGTAATATTGTGAAATATTATTACAATTTAAAATAAACTTTTTTTTAATGTAGTTTATTTCTGTGATAGAAAAGCTGAATTTTCAGCAGCAATTATTCCAGTCTTCAGTGTCACATGATCCTTGCTGATTTTGTGCTTAAGAAACATTTCTTATCAATATTGAAAACTGTTGCTTAATATTTTTTTGAAAATCATGATTCATTTTTTTTTAGGAATCTTTTAGAAAGTTGAAAGCAACAGCATTTATTTTAAACATTATAAATGCTTAAAATAAATGATTTAAAAATTCATTAAAAATAAAAATCACTGACCCCAAACTATTAAACGCTAGTGTACACATTTGCTCCCACTCTTGTTGACAGGCCCAGTTGGATAAGATGGTGTTAATGTATGACCAAATGCTTCAGGGACCTTTTGTAATCCAACCTTATTGAATTTGATTCAGTTTGTTTCCGATTCCCGTTAGCCTGGAAGAGTTTGATGTTCTGTTGTAGTTTATCGATCAGATCAACTAGTCGCATATTTCAGCAGCTATTTATATTGCAGTAATCATGATGGTCATCTGATATTCCTTTTATATATCTTGGCCACTTGTTCAGTTGTTCAGCTGTTCAGTTGGTAGACCTCAAGCGGCCAACCTGCTAACTACTTTGGGTTGATTTACACTGCCTAACAGATGTGTGACCTATGACAACTGGGCATGCCCACTGAGATTTATGACCCTTTGCATGACCTCATTGACTCAGTTAAAAGGTCTTTGTAATGGATAACTATAAAGGATAAACCCTGAAGCACTGCTTCTTTTCACTGGCACAGACAACAAAGTATTACAAGATGTGATGTCATTGTGGTTCAAAAAAGTTTCTCTTACTCTGAGATGAGGGCAGCCTTACTTGGGTCATTGTATCTATCCGATATTGTGCAGACTTTGAAGGATCAGATTTAGATTTGAGAGTGTAGATTTGAGAATTGGAGAGCAGATATGTATACATGCTTGTCCATGTGCCTTTTTCATGTTTCTTATGTTTCTTTCAGGAAACCTATTTTGCCTTGTGCTGCCATCATTCTTTTATGAATTATTTTGTGATGTCCTCATGCATCAGTGACGTTGTGTGATTGGTGTGGTCCGGATCTATGTTAGCACCATCGCATCGCCACGCTGTCCTATAAAAGATTAGACATTGGAACTGCAGGGATTAAATACCTTCAGGACTCAGATCAGGGGATTTGAAATGAGGAGCCCCACACACCCTTTCGCTGGGGCCCGATTCCAGGCCCTTAAAGCTCATTATGAGCCTAAGCGTCCATCCTGTGCTAGTGATGGGGACAAAGAGGAAATGACTAAAGGGTGATAAGAAGATAAGATGTTATTTGACCTCCTAGCTTTCTCTTAAAATACTACACTAATAGTTTTTCTGAGTTCCAACCCTGATTGCTGAGCAAGTTGTAGTGAATTGGTTTTGTATGTATGACCCAGCTTGCACCACTCAAGCCGTGTTTATGAAGATGTACAGTGCAGAGTTCATCCGAGCAAAGAAAATAGGGCCCATCCATATCACTGATGTGTACACACTGTTAATGCTCTATCAACCTTCTGTGTGAACAGACCTCTCATTGTTTGCCAATAATCCTCACATTGCAAACATCTTTCTGTCTCTTGCTCTTCCAATCCCCTGTCTCTTTCATCCATTTGCTTTTAATACACTTTTGTCAATTTCCCCATCACTCATGATGTTTTTAAAATAAAGAGCTTTCTTAACAGACCCAAGTACTTAACAATACCCAAGTAAACAAGTACTTGTGTTCTGTGGTTTTTATATGATGATCTCCAGAAGTACACAAGGTGAGGGAGTTGAGCCATTGACTAGGGTTGGTGTACATATTTAGCCCCTTTTACACTGGGTAGTTCTTCGAACTTGAGCCACGTTTCCACCGTGGGAACTTTCCCCAGGAACTATGGACTTTGGGGTGGTACTCGGTGTGTTTCGACTGCAGGAACCAGGGTCTAAATAAAGTTCTGGATAAAAATTTCCCCCTCAAAAAAAGTCCCTGCTCGCAAGGTAGTACTTTTTCAAAGTTCGGGGTGGAACTTGTGTGTTGAACTTGCTGATTGGTTGAGCTCACACAGCATTTTATTTCAACTTAAAAGTATGTTGTGGTGCATGCAGTAAGAGTCGTTTGCTATTCAAATCAACAATGAAGTTTAAAAAATACAATCGATGGACCGATGAAAAGGTTCAGGCTTTATTAAATGTATTTGCGAAGGACGAAATCCAGTGGGAACAGGAAAGTTGCGCGCAGTCCTACATCACCGGACTAATCTTCGCGGTACTTTAGACTGCAATGGAAACGCAAAGAGCGGCAGGTCTGGGGGGAAAAAGTTCCTTGGACAAATTGTTTCGGGTAATTTTGGTGGAAACAGGGCTTTGGTTTAAGTACTTCTGCTATTAGTTCAAGGAACTATGAAAAGGTTCCTCCTCTGCATAAGCCCCTATTATTTCTGAGCTTGGTATATATAGTTCTTTGGTACCAAGTCAATACTACATTTTAAAAAAGTATACCCATTTTTCTACCGTATTGGTAGTCAATGGAGAGTCTTATGTAATTGTAAGCTGGCGGGACAAAAATGTAAAAATATTAGAATTGTGTATTAAGGCATTGCAGTGTAAATGCAGCCTAAAAGACTAGTCGTTTACCCTATGTGACCACTATCGTTGCATTTATTTGATCAACAAGACATAAAAAAAACAGTAATATTGTGAAATATTATTACTAAATAATTATATTAATTTTAATTTATTAATGTGATGTGAAAGCTGCCATTACGTCAGACTTCAATGATCATTCAGAAATCATAGTATGCTAAAAATGTAAACGTATTGCTGGTATTGATTACTGAAGTTTTGGTCTCGTGACAATCCTGCTCTCAGCCCCATCAGTTCTGTGTGCTTGTCACACACAGAGCGCCAAGCAGCTCTTTTACAAAGCTCAGATTGTGCTCATGCTTGGTGCTCTGAGTCCAACAGCATTGTCATTATATACTTTCCACACTGTGAGCGAGAGTGATGCTACAAAACTAAATCACACCCATCATGACCAGCGAACCAGTGTCCACTGCAGGCACGTGATGTCACACTTGCAATAATGAGAGTGATGTTTTATTGGCATCATGACTCGTGCTTACTTTTAGTTCGGGTGTAAATGATTCTTAAACTTGAAGATTCAAGCAGAGTTCGAGGTTTAATTGATTGAATGTCATCTGTCAGGGTAGGAGTGGGAGATTATACCGGTAGACACGATTAACCGGTATAAATGTGTTAATTGGTAGAGAGTTTGGACTATGGTGGTTCACTTTCATGCCGTGCTGTGCCATCACAAAAGCTTATCATTTGCATGTGTTTCAAGAGTTGCTGTTTAAAAACAAGTGATTTGAAACCATTGAAGCGCAAATAGCAGCGAAAGAGAACTCATTTCGTTATATACGTGTGCTGTCTGTCTGAGAGACGGTTTCTGAGCGCTGAGCACATGAAGCCGCTGCCTAAGGAGCCAGTGAGTTATTTTTGCTGCCAAAGGGCGTCTTTTGACAAGAAAAAGTTGACAAGGGTGCTTTAGTTCCAAAAAGCAGCCAAGGGCGTCTTTTGTTGATATAACAACAGCTGCTACAGTAGTAGTACTGTTATCAGCTGGTTACGGTATTGATAACTGTTGCTAAGCAAACGTTAATGTTAGCTAATGTTAACGCATAGTTTTGTTGATGACAAGTCCATCCAATCTGTGCCCACAAAGCCTCTTTATGGTGTATATTATGTTGTAGTTTTGTGCTCATCAGCTCATGTCATATAACTCCTTGAGCTCCGACACTAGTAACTAAGTGGATGGTCCATCTACCAGTACCAGCACCTTCTTAATTTTTTTTCTTGTTGTTATGGAAACAACAAGTCTTGCTACTTGCTTGTCTTTGGCTGTCAAATAGGTGCTTGACGTAGGGCGTTTTTTAAGAAAAGTTGTACTTAACTCAACTTGAAAAGACGCTCTGAGCTGCAGAAAAAGACAAAGGCGGTGGTGTTGAAAAAGCACTTTTTTGAAGACACAGTTTACTCGTTAGGATTATAATGTAAAACAGACGCTGACAGCTTCAAAAAAAGACAGCAAGTGTGTGAACGCCCTAATTGGGCTTGAATGATCAAATACACACACTTATGTGTCAAAATGCCAGATCATGCCTACAATATATAATATATATACTTATATCGTGATAAGATTTTGGCTATATCGGCTATTTCTATATCAGGGGTAATGTATACATTTCTCTGATGTCCCCTCAGGCCTGGCCTTTGTAATTGCATTATGGGTATTAAAGAAGCAGATGATGTAGTTCTGAGCTTTTAATGACTCCATCAGAGGTCAGATCTTTCTTCCAGTTGCTTCCTGTCCACCGCTTCTCAGAGCCGGGACTGATTAAAGGGATAGTTCACTTTGAAATTAAATTTTGATATGTTTTAGCTTACCTCATGGGCATCCGAGATGTAGGAGTATTTGTTTCTCCAGTAGTTTCAATTTTGATCATTTTCGATCAAACCGTTCTTGTCTGTGCCTCACATAATGCAGGTCTATGGTCACCACCTCAAAGAGCAAACACAGAGAAGTCCAAATTAAACAATCCCCCATCGTAAGTACACACTGATGGCCTAATACACGAAACAAGCGGTTTGTGTGAGAAAACTAACAGTATTTATACGTTTTTACCTCTTGTACACCACTACGTCCGACTGATCCGAGGGCACGCATGCGTGTTTCCTGTTGTGACATTCACACGTTCTGGCTTTAGTCTGCGGAAAGCACCGGAAGTGGATCTCTCGCGCGTGTACGTCTCTCATTGTTTACACAGAAATTTGGGAAGTGTTACCTTTCACTGTGAAGATTTAAACATATTTAGACGTACAGGACATCACAACGGAAGAAGATTTCGATATATTAACAGACAACGTTGAATTTTTTTCTCAACCATATTTATTTGAACCAGAATACACTGATCAAGAACTCAGAGCGATGGAGGAAGCATCCGCTGCATCAGCACGTCTTCAAGCCTCAGAGAGACAGAGATCTCTTCAAAATTGGTGGTGTTCTTGTAGCAAGTGTTGTGAGATGCCAACAGAAGTGGAGAGCATATGTTGTCACGAGTGGAACATAGCAATGCCACAACTAGAAGACGACGACGAGGACATTGACAGTATCGCATCACACACCTGCCTGAAGATCCTGAGTTTTCTCCGCTGTTGAGTCGCAAAAATGATCGCTGCAGACCCTCCGCAACTTTAGTACGTTTATGGGTGTGTTGATATCCAGCCGAAGAGCAATCAACCATAACTCCAAGAGAGCACGCTCATAAATTAAGAAATTTGTGAAAATTCACCACTCCCGGATGAGTTCGCGGAAGCATACGTAATTGTTTTCTTTTACGTCGGTTTAAACATCCAGGATAAGCGCAAATTAGTACCATTTCTATTAGCCGTTTCACCTATAATCTCTGTTTTGTGTAAACAATGAGAGACGTACACGCGCGAGAGATCCAGTTCCGGTGCTTTCCGCGCTTGCGCAGACTAAAGCCAGAACGCGCGAATGTCACAACAGGAAACACGCACGCGCGCCCTCGGATCAGTCGGACGTAGTGGTGTACAAGAGGTAAAAACAATATAAATACTGTTCGTTTTCTCACACAAACCGCTCGTTTCGTGTATTAGGCCATCGTTGTGTACTTACGATGGGCGATTGTTTAATTTGGATTTCTCTGTGTATGCTCTTTGAGGTGGTGACCATAGACCTGCATTATGTGATGCACAGACAAGAACGGTTTGACCTAAAATGATCAAAATTGAAACTACTGAGAAACAAATACTCCTACATCTAGGATGCCCATGAGGTAAGCTAAAACATATCAAAATGTAATTTCAAAGTGAACTATCCCTTTAAGGCCCATGCTGACGTGTTTAATAGTCCCCGTCATTGGCTTTAAATGCTTTAAATACTGTGTGTGTGTGTGTGTGTGTGTGTGTGTGTGTGTGTGTGTGTGTGTGTGTGTGTGTGTGTGTGTGTGTGTGTGTGTGTGTGTGTGTGTGTGTGTGTGTGTGTGTGTGTGTGTGTGTGTGTGTGTGTGTGTGTGTGTGTGTGTGTGTGTGTGTGTGTGTGTGTGTGTGTGTGTGTGTGAGAGAGATTTAAAAAAATTAAGCTTTTGTCACCATTTCTGAACAAGCTTATGATTAAGCTAAATCCAAAGAAATATTTAAGTAGTCTCTATATCATTCAAAGTGCTTTATGGGAACCGGTGGGTGCATCTTTTGGTGCGATGCAGTTTTATGCTAGGGATTCCACTCTTAAATATGCTTATTTAAACAATGAGGGTAGATATCTTCAAAAGCATATACCTTCAATGCTGTAGCTCATAGTAGTTCTGTCTTTAAAGGTTAAGTTATAGTTCAAAATCAATTCTGGAGAAAATGAATGGGATTTTTAGTTGTGTAACCCGACTGTTGCACTATTTCTCCCAGCTATCTGTGTTCCATGTGTGGTGGCCCTGTTGTGTCTTGCAACCCTCCTCTCAGGGCCACCTGTTCCTTCAAGGCCATGCTCGCATTCCTCATTCCCCAGCACATGTGTGCCCGCGCCGTGCCGAGTGCATCCCAGACAAAGAGGCCTGGCAGAAAAACAAGCAGAGATGGGACGCCTGTAGATTATTCTGTCATCTCTCTCGAGCTCTACCTCTGAGGGTAAAGCCCTCCTATCAGATTGACCACACGGAGCAGTCAACACGTCCTGACATGTTTGTGTGGGTTGTTAGGGACATGGATCGGTGACCCAGCACTGCTCAAAAGACGCCCGTGTGATTAACTCTGACATGTGCATTGCTGTGGAATGATGGCAAGGCTGTTGAAAGCCGTTTTGATTTGGAAAGTAACAGGAAGCAGATGCTCATGCTGAGGTCTGATTTGGGGTTTTCTTCATTGTGAAAACATTTTCCATGTTTGTCATCTTTTTATGCCCACTTTCATTCTGCATTTTCATCCAATTTCATTCATAATGTTAAGGAAACGACTGTAAAATTAGTTGTGGTGCTTCTGCTCATACTTAATAGTTATGGGTAAAACTTATAAAGGATATTTCACCCTAAAATTTAAATTCTGACATAAAAAGTTCCAGAGGGGAAAAAAAGATTCATTACGGCAGTCAGAGAAAGTTGTCCAGTTTGCTGTCTCTCCCTCAGTCCTTGTATTAGAAACTCCATCACAGCTAGTTTGTCAACAAATGAACGCCACTGTAATATAACAAGGTATAGTGTTATAAATGTACACATTTGAGTCAGTAAGATATGTATGTTTTTAAAGAAATTAATACCTTTATTCAGCAAGGACACATTCAATTGATCCAAAGTGCCATTTAAAGACGTTAAAAATCACAAGCGCACACAATACATCATGGCATTATCCCTGGATAACTTTCGATTCACTATACTGTATGTTATTATTGTTCACATCATATACACTTACACGCCGACTGGCAACAAAACACACACTTGATGAAGTTTCACTCATCGCCTGCAGTTTCCACTCATGACCGGGAACAAACAAACACTTGCAGAACTCCGAAAAAACAATCTGCATCCACTGTTTCCTTAACGCTGGGTTATTTGGGAAGCTGAACAAGGTTATCTTTCCCTCACAACAAAAAGCTCATCTTTAGTGTCATTGTTGATTTCATGGTCTAGAAACAAAATGCCAGCGCTGCCGACGTCTCCCGTAACCCGAATGAAGCTCGTTGATGGATGCTCTTGCTCTCGCTCTGGTTAATGTGCGCATGCGCTCATCCAGGAGAAGTGCCCATACAAGCAATTACACCCTTTATGCTGTCATACAGGGCCATATTTGGAAAAAAAACTTTCTGAAACTTATTAGAATCCAAAGTGTATTTGGCACAGAAATATCCTTTTTTTTTTTTTTTGCCATGTTCAGCAAGTCTTTAACAGTGTAAATAAATCAGAATGCATGAAAAAGCATTAGACCCCTAAAATTGGTAATATTGAAAAATTATTGAGCACCAAATGAAGCACTTTGAATAATTTCTGAAATATAATTTTTTGAATAATTTCATCCAAACCTTTGAATGCCAGTGTACATTTTTTGTGTGTGGATTTCCAACATGTGCAGCCTTTCTCAGGGATCAACAGTCAGATTTGTGACATGTTTGACATTATTTTGATCGCAGCAAAGCAATTGCTATGATCAAGGTGGTATGATGGGTATTTCTTTGAAAAAATGCAATTAGAGCTTGTAAATATGTACTCATCTTTCCACAGGCTTGACTATGGGCTGTGTCAAGAGTAAAGAGGACAAGGGTCCTACACAAAAGTACCGACCAGATCCCACCAACCCTACCCCTGGGTCACACATGGGCCTCTACGGACCAGACCCCACCCAGATGGGCCAGTCACCTGCCCTAAAGGGCCCCACCAACAACTACAACAGCCGCACAACTGGGCTCACCCCATTCGGTGGCTCCTCCTCGGTCATCACACCCTTCGGTGGAGCCTCCTCTTCCTTCTCCACTGTTGCTGTGAGCAGCCCCTTCCCTGGCGCCGTCACAGGTGAGTGGATGAGTGATAAGAGCTTTACCTGAACCTCTGTAAAGTAGCTTTGTTTGAGGAAACAGGAATTCCTAAGAAACCATATCAAATGTATGGCCTCATGGATCATGGGTTTTGACATTTCTCCATTCCAGGGGCCTCATTTATAAAACGACTGAACAATTGACTTGATCTTAAATGGAATGGATTTTACCCTACATAATAATGTGGTACAAATCAGGATTTATAAGGCAGAAACTGACATGAAATAGTCAACTGAAGCTCATGCCTACAATCTTTTTTGTGCTTTAGTTTATATTTATATTAGGGCTGTCAAATGATTAAAATGTTTAAACAAATTAATCAGAATTTTCAGTGGATTAATCAGGATTAATCACTATTTGCAATTACACCTTAATCCTAACTGTAACGAAGTTCTTTGTTATGGGAAGGAAGGAGGCGGGAACCGGCGAACATTCAACACACTTTTAATAAAATAAATAAACAAAACAAAAGCAAACCGCGGGCAGACCCTCACGGACGACTGCCCGCAAACACAACCAAACGTAAACAAAACATAACATAAAATCCAGGCCTGGTCCTCTCTCGTCTTCCGCTGTCTTCGCTCCTCCTTTTATGCTCCCGTCACTCAGCCGCGAGACGAGACCGGTGTGACGCGCAGCTGGCACTCATTATCACTTCACCGTCCGCTCTCGCGTCCTCGCCCGCTGCTTGCCACATACCCCCATCGCCCCTCGCAGGCCGGGCGGCACTCCTGGAGTTCGGGCAGCGCGGATGAGGAAGGACTGTGAGGTCTTTTTTTAAATTTTATTAATTTGTTTATTTATTTATTTTACACTAACCTTTTTTTTTTTTTAAATACCAAAAGATAAATAACAGGACACAGAAGATACATAATTTTCATATTATGTTTCTTTATTAACACAGCCAAATAATGGTGGGTTAAATCAAGCTGAAACATCCGTCAATAGGCCCACTTTGCTCACCCTGCTCCATCTCGCTTCTAGCTCCCAACCACTTTCCTGACTTTCCGAGATAGTCCTCACTGCAGAACACGAAATCCAACTCCTCCCACCTTACATACCTAAACCTACCAATCTCCCCCCCTGATCCCTAAACCCACGCCTAATCCTACCAATCCAACTGCGCCCCCTGGATCTCCTTTACTGCAGTGAGGTGCCACTGGACTTTCCTGACCTGAATAATTTGTCACACTGCGCATGCGTGAAATGCGTTAAAAAAATTGACGTAATTAACAACAAACAACTAATTAACGTCGTTAACGCGCTATTTTTGACAGCCCTAATTTATATTTATATATATTTATTATTATTATTATATATATATATATATATATATATATATATATATATATATATATATATATATATATATATATATATATATATATATATATATATATATATATATATATGAATAAAATAATATTTTATTGTAGGTGTGACTGATTTTAACAATATTTAATAACAATTTGTTTGAACAATTTCAATATTTATATATCCCTCACAGCCTCATTTTTATTCATTTCAAATTAAATCTGGCATCTATAGCAGCATAGCTCGTTCAAAAGTTCAGGATCACCATGAGGATAAAGATTGTGTTTGTGTGTGTATGCACTATTATACAATTGGAGTTCATGGAAGCCAGATGTTATGTAAATGAGACAACTAAAACAATATATCCAGTATATTTCATTAAATTAGAATTACAAACTGCACTTGTAGTAGTCCTAAATAAAAGAGAGGGGAACTAATGTGATTTATTCCTCTTTGTTTGGTGATAATTTCTCTGTTCAGCTTCAGGCAGTGCTGTGAAGAGATCTCTTGATACCAAGTCTTGCTCTCTCTGACTCTTTAAGAGGCCGGGTATAAATGCGATATGTGTCTACAGCAGAAAACTGAAATAATTCGATCTTTGTGTGTTCTCTGTAAACGGCACAGTTTTTATTCAGTTGGGTTATAAATAGTGTAATTATCACATCATGTCTTGTCACAGGGAAAGCGCTGTTCACGGATCTGCCTATTCAGGCAGCATTTGATCTGATAGTCTTTGCTTAACTGCTAAATCCAGTGTGGTCTGATGGAAATCGTCTCCAGGGAAAATCTGGAGAGTTTTTTAGATCTTGTCAATGTCAGTAAGCAGGCAGAGGACAGATGCCAGAAGGAATATATTTTATGTGGGTGAGCTGGTTACACCATGTTCACATATTGCTGTTATAATCCAGGGATGTCAAATGTCAGTACTAAAATAAAATGCAACTAGTCTTTCTACAGTACCAGTAGTACCTAGTATTCTGTGCTGAATGCCTCGAACCTCACAATCAACCAACGTTAACCAGCATGTGAATGTTCACGACTTGCTCAAGATGCCTGTCCTGCAGTATATTAATATAAACACAGAAATAGTGTCAAAATATCAGATCATTTCATTAGTCCTTTGCTGTTTACATCCAACCAAATATGTTTTTATTTAAACATTTTATTATAGCTGTCTAATCTTATCTAGTATGTTGTTAATTAAAGGTACAGTGTGTACATTTTAGCAGAATCTAGTGGTGAGGTTGTGAATTGCATCTCCCACCGCTCACCCCTCCCATTCGAAGCACATAGAGAAGCTACGGGGCGGCACAGGACAAAAATGTCATCATCAGAGAGTGCAGAGAGTGACTAGCGCTCTGTAGAGAAGTTTGTCCGTTTAGGGCTACTGTAGAAACATCACGGTGCAAAATGACGATTTCACTGTAAGGAGAAACCGCAGAGTATGTAGATAGAAACGGCTCATTCTAAGGTAATAAAAACATAACAGTTCATTATGTAAGGTCTTTATACACCACTGAAAACATAGTTATGATATTATATTGCATTTCTGTCAGTAGATCCTCATAAATACCACACACTGCACCTTTAATCAACAAGATTGACAATAAATGAAAGTGCTTTTTCTGATGTGGTGTAAAAGATCGCATTAGCAATTAAAGAAAAAACACTTCAGCAAAACATGCACAGGTCAAAGTGTCTGAATCATTTTGGTCCTAAATTTGACTGGTAGTCACTGTATGAAGAATTTTTGGGTATAATGTCACAATTTACTTTATTTTGCTATCCTCACGTACATGAATGAACTATTGTGTCCTGCACACACTAGTAAAAAAATTATATGTGGTGTCTGAATCATTGTGTGTTTGTGTGTGTGTGTGTGTGTGTGTGTGTGTGTGTGTGTGTGTGTGTGTGTGTGTGTGTGTGTGTGTGTGTGTGTGTGTGTGTGTGTGTGTGTGTGTGTGTGTGTGTGTGTGTGTGTGTGTGTGTGTGTGTGTGTGTGTGTGTGTGTGTGTGTGTTGTAATAAAGACATTTCACTAGTAGCGGTATCTATTGTGACAAGACTGACAACCCTAATTACTCATTATTATCGACACTTTGTCTGCAGGTTCAAACTTGATCCAATTTAATAGACAAACAGAAAAAAAGACAGCACCCATGTGCACTTCATACCCGTCAGGCTTCTTGACTTGGCAGATCTGTGTGTGCTTGTCTGTGTGTGGCATAGCGGATGTAATCAGCGGGTCGACCCTCTGTTCTTCACTAATGGATAATATGGTCTCGGGGGGCCTGTTTAGGTTTAATCCAACCCATTCCTTTTGTCCTCCCTCACACTTGAAACCATCTCAGCTCTGCTGTCTTTCTACTTTGTGTCCAAAAGGGCCATCCATAAACCATGCTTGTGAAAATCCCATTGTTTATGTAGCGAAGACAAAGAGCGAGCCGGCTAATGATAACCGACTGTAGAGACGACCAAGCAGGGAACAAAAATCAATGAACACGTCATTCAGCATGTCTATAAATGCTTAACTAAACTCTATTATGTGGCTGAAATAGCAGCTGATGCTGTAGTTTCGAGTGAAGTTACTTGGGAGCAGCTAACTAGCTTTTAGTGTACTATTATTGTATTGCTTGTCTGAGCCTGTGATTTGCATCTTTACACAACCTTTAAACATTCAACCTACATTGATTTTTCTTCCAGGCGGCGTAACTTTCTTTGTGGCCTTATATGATTATGAAGCCAGGACATCAGATGACCTCTCCTTCAAGAAAGGCGATAGATTCCAGATCATCAACAACACGTGAGTTCCTTTCCTCTGCTCGTGTGATCACGTCCACTCTGGGGTGACTTGAGCATGTCATGCTGCTGTAAAGATGAAGTAAATAAGTTTGTGTGTTTATAGATATAGATCAATAGATACATACATACTATGATCGTTTTTTAATTAACAAATAACTAAAATTTATTTTTCTTGCAGGATTAACATATATATGCTTTCGAAACCTAAACACTTAGTCTGTGTGTCTGAATCATATCTGAATATAACAAAAGGAGAAATTTTGGGAGAAATCCCAGTTCTATTTTATAGCGCTTCGCCTTCCCTTGCCCCTTGAAACAGAGTAGGGCTGAAAATATTCCCCTAAGAAATGGGACACCACTACTAAACTATTACACGTCATCATACACCGTTTTTTTTATTAATGACCTGTACCATTTAACCAGTATGAACAGCAATGAAGTGCACATATCTAACACAAATCAGATGTGAGCACGTTTAACAGATTACTCACTCCCCACGTTGTTTTGCGCTGTACTTGGACTTAATAAAACGGTGCTCGTTTTCAGTTCAAAAACGTTCCTTTCGAGTTTCCTAAGACGATACAGAACATACAAGACTGGTGGAGCTGCTTTTCCTTCGGGCCAAACTCTTCTCTTTGTTTAATCGTTCCATTGCGTGCCGGCCGGTAAGGATATGGTTTCATTTTCTACTGTTGTGCTGCGATAACGTAGCCTGACGTGGTCATACTCAATTCTAGTCAGAATATGAGTCTTGATACCGCTCCATTGGGCTCTGATTATTGGGGCGTGTTTCAACCTAACCAGGAAAGACCTCAATTGGATAGACCTACAACCAATCAGAGCAACGGAGCGATGTGTAACGTTAGTTAAATGTCAACAGAACTCAACTGCACTGTGCTGCACAAGTCCGTGTTTTTCCCTCGGGTTGTTCTCCATGTCCGCGGGTTGAAGCGACCCCAATTATGTGATTTATATAGACCAAGGAATGCAAATTTTAGCAGGCAACCTCGCCAAAATAACACATTTTACCCCCCAAACACTATTTTTTTTCGATGATGTGGATGATTACGTCACTGTTTATCATCTGTCCATCATCGCCTAAAGCCCGCCCTGACTATTTCATTGGTTCGAACAGTTTCCGTTTGGGCATAATTACTCCTCTATGGATCGAGTCCAGACCGAATTGCCCAAGCAAAAATCTTGTGGGCGGGGCTAAATTCGGCTGGCATCCAGGCTAGTGATAACGGAGCTCTTTGCAGTGTAATACAAATAAGCCTGATGTTGCTTAGTAACGCAAGAGTTTACAGACAATACGTTATGTAAATAGTGACTGCGTTTGAAGGATGACCTGATATTTCTTTTAACGGTGTTATTAATTTGTTCACAGCTCTCAAATACCGTGTTTAGCATCACTACATTACTACACTCATTCTAGCTCCTCATATCCCTTCATTCAAAGTGTGGTCCCAAAAAATCAGTTTGAAGTGCTATCTGGCTCTTACCCCTACCACTCCAGCCAAAAGAGGATCAGACACCCCTACCCCTTCACTTCAACGCACAAAACGAAGGGGAAAGGGAAGGGGTAGAAATGTGATTGGGCCTAAACTAGACGGATATCTAAATATATGAACTTAAGACTTGGAGTAACAAAGTTAAGCATTCAAGAAATCCAGATTTGTTTTTTTACCTAGTAACAGAAGGGTTTGCTGAATTATACATATGAAGGACCAATCATATTGTAGGGAAATTATGTAATAATCATGTCACCTTTGCCATACTCCTATTCTATAAAAACTGTTTTTTTTTTTTTGCTGGTGGTGGGATTCTCTCTGAAATTTGTCTGAGGTCCTCCGGCCATGATTAAAGCATATTCAAAGGCATTGTCGACTGTAGTATAAATATTGTTAAAGGGATAGTTCATCCAGAAATTAAAATGCTGTCATTAATTACTCCCCCCTCAAATCATTCCAAACCCGTAAGACCTTCGTTCATCTTCAGAACACAAATTAGTCTCTGAACCCTCCATAGACAGCAATTTAATTACCACATTCAAGGCCCAGAAAGGAAGTAAAGACATCATTAAAATGGTCCATGTGACTCCAGTGGTTCAACCTCCATTGGTTCAACACAAAAGTCGTTATTTTTGTTTGTTTTTTTGCCCACAAAAAATATTCTCGTCACTTTATTAAATTAAGGTTGAACCACTGGGGTCACATGGACTATTTTAACTTATATTAGTCCATGTGATATTAATTTATTTATATATTTATTCATTTTTTTAATCCATCATTGTATTCCAAGCTTGTGGAGGGTGAAATCTGTCTGGGTTAATGCGTTTCCATAATGGGCCATCTGTTCAACCACCAGCCAGGTTTAGCTTTCAATAAATGTTCACTGCTCAAAATTTTTCCTCTGTAACGACCCTGACATTTTAATCACATACTTCAAATTCCTTTACTTCACACATTTTTACTGTTGATAACATCCTGCAGACACAGGCTTGTTGGCCATAGTTTTCTGTTTGTGGTGAAGGACATTGAGCCTGATAACTCGGTTGTGTCTTTTGCTTTGGCCCATAGAGAGGGAGACTGGTGGGAGGCTCGCTCCATCAACACAGGGCAGAAGGGCTACATTCCCAGCAATTACGTGGCCCCTGCAGACTCAATCCAAGCTGAAGAGTAAGTATCTCCTCTCCTCCTGTGCTTATCCAATCACCTCATCCCTTCATGCCGTAATTAAGAGAGCGTGATGGCCGGTCACACGTTCGCCCAGAGCCCTGGTGCTGACAAACAAACCAACAAACGCATGACTGCGAGACAAAAGACTCTTTTTGAGTCTCTTTCAGTGTTACTCCCTTCTTCACCCATATTATTTCACTTGTTTTTTTCTGTTGTACTTCTCTGTACAAGCTTGGCTTTTATTCTTTGCTATTTTTCACTCCAGTTATTTTACAGGTTTTTTTTAAAGTCCATTTCTGTCTTTAAAATGTAATTTAAATGTAGACAATTTTCATCATGGTCATATTCTTTCAAGAAATATTGTTTTAATATCGCTTAATTGTTTTAATATCTCTCACTTAAGTTCAGTTCATTTCTAAAAATCGGTTCACACTGTCTATTTCAGTGAATCGATTCTGATTCAGTGATTTGTTTGCATCAGTCTTTACAGAGGCCTTGTGGCTTTATTGTATATTATAATGATATGTTAGCTCATATACAGTTGCAAGAAAAATATGTGAACCGCTTGCAGAATCTGTGAAACTAAATGAAAAATAACATGCCTTTTGTATGATCTCTCTCATTTAGTTAAAATTATTCCCATTTTTACAGATTCTGCAAGCGGTTCACATACTTTTCTTGCAGCTGTAAATTAAAATAATTGAACATGAATAAATATAATTTCTGCACGGTTTATTTAAAAAATAATAATGTTGAATTATACCTTGATGTTTTTTAACAGCTTTATAACAAATTATCAAAATATAAATCAACAGTTATCAAAATAACTGATTTGAACTCTTTCATATAGGCTTCAAGATACACTACTGTTTGGGGTCAGTAATAATGTATTTTTTTAAAGAAATACATTTTTATGTATAATTTTATTCAATTAATTAAAACATTTTTTTATTTTATATTCACCAAAATATCCTGAAGAAAAAAATCATGGTTTATCAATTTTTAACATTTAGTTTTGTCATCACAGAAATAAATTAAATTTTAAAATATATTAATATATATTAAAATAGAAAACAGTTACTTTAAACTGTAATGTTTTATAATGTGTTTTATAATATAATTATTTTACTGAATTTTTGATCAAATAAAAGTGTTTTGGTGAACATAACATACTTCTTTCAAAAACATAGAAACATTTTACTGACCCCAATATTTTGAATGGTATTTTATACTGACATTTTTTTGTTTTTGTTGTTTTTTTCTTCCGTTTGTTTGTTTGAACTATTATATTTTAAAATTAAATCTATTTCTTATTTTTCCAGTTATCTGGACAAATTCATTCAGGACAGATTCAGAACAGTTTAATCAACTTAAGTCAGTTGTTTTCAGAGAAAAGCACATTTTGTCAGACGTTTAGTTTTCATCAGACTGCCTTTTATATGTTCCATAGCGTTCCAAACTCCACGTTAACATGGTTGGGCAAGTGATTTATTTTCATTTATTTCCGTCTCACAGATGGTACTTTGGAAAAATGGGTCGTAAAGATGCTGAGCGTCTGCTACTGGTTCCTGGAAACCAGCGGGGCACATTTTTGGTCAGAGAAAGTGAGACCACTAAAGGTAGTTGAATTGCTATCTATCTTAAGACATGTACAGCACTGGTACTCAAAACCAAACCAAAGTAGAAATATTTTTAATCCATTCCATCCTCTCATCCTGACAGGGGCTTACTCGCTCTCAATACGGGACTGGGATGAGATGAAGGGAGACAACGTGAAACACTACAAAATCCGAAAGCTTGACAGCGGAGGCTATTACATCACCACAAGAGCTCAGTTTGACACTCTACAGAAACTGGTGAAGCATTACACAGGTTAGCACGTTCACTTTGGTTAAGTTATGAGTCCTACTGAAGTTATATGATGTATACACTACCATTCAAAAGTTTGCGGGCTGTAATATCGTTTTAATGTTTTTTAACTGTTTTCTAATTTAATATAATTTTAAAATGTAATTTTTCCTGAGATGGCAAAGCTGTATTTTCAGCAGCCATTACTCCAGTCTTCAGTGTCACACGATCCTTCAGAAATCATTGATGCTGATTTGATGTTCATAAATAATAATATTTTTATTAAACATTTATTATTATTATCAATGTCGAAAGTTGTGCTGCTTATATTTTTGTGGAAAGCATAATGGATACGTTAAAAAAGAACAGCATTTATTTGAAATAAAAATCTTTTGTCTTACTGTGACTTTAATGCATCCTTGCTGAATAAAATAATACATTTTATACAGGTCCTTCTAAAAAAATGTGCATATTGTGATAAAAGTTCATTATTTTCCATAATGTAATGATAAAAATTAAACTTTCATATATTTTAGATTCATTGCACACCAACTGAAATATTTCAGGTCTTTTATTGTTTTAATACTGATGATTTCTCAACAAATTAGCATATTTTAACCGACCAATAAAAGAAAAGTGTTTTTAATACAAAAAAAGTCAACCTTCAAATAATTATGTTCAGTTATGCACTCAATACTTGGTGGGGAATCCTTTTGCAGAAATGACTGCTTCAATGCGGCGTGGCATGGAGGCGATCAGCCTGTGGCACTGCTGAGGTGTTATGGAGGCCCAGGATGCTTCGATAGCGGCCTTAAGCTCATCCAGAGTGTTGGGTCTTGCGTCTCTCAACTTTCTCTTCACAATATCCCACAGATTCTCTATGGGGTTCAGGTCAGGAGAGTTGGCAGGCCAATTGAGCACAGTAATACCATGGTCAGTAAACCATTTACCAGTGGTTTTGGCACTGTGAGCAGGTGCCAGGTCGTGCTGAAAAATGAAATCTTCATGCTTCCATCTGCTGAAAAGCTTTATGGAGATGAAGTGCTCCAAAATCTCCTGATAGCTAGCTGCATTGACCCTGCCCTTGATAAAACACAGTGGACCAACACCAGCAGCTGACATGGCACCCCAGACCATCACTGGCATTTCCTTCTCCCCAGTCTTCCTCCAGACTAAGGCACCTTGATTTCCGAATGACATGCAAAATTTGAGCGACAGTCCAGTGCTGCTTCTCTGTAGCCCAGGTCAGGCGCTTCTGCCGCTGTTTCTGGTTCAGAAGTGGCTTGACCTGGGGAATGCGGCACCTGTAGCCCATTTCCTGCACACGCCTGTGCACGGTGGCTCTGGATGTTTCTACTCCAGACTCAGTCCACTGCTTCCGCAGGTCCCCCAAGGTCTGGAATCGGTCCTTCTCCACAATCTTCCTCAGGGTCCGGTCACCTCTTCTCGTTGTGCAGCGTTTTTTGCCACACTTTTCCCTTCCCACAGACTTCCCACTGAGGTGCCTTGATACAGCACTCTGGGAACAGCCTAACAGGCTGGGAGTTTTTAAAAGCCTCAGGAATCTTTTGCAGGTGTTTAGAGTTAATTAGTTGATTCAGATGATTAGGTTAATAGCTCGTTTAGAGAACCTTTTCATGATAGGCTAATTTTTTTAGATTTTTTTGAGCTGCATGCCAAAATCATCAGTATTAAAACAATAAAAGACCTGAAATATTTCAGTTGGTGTGCAATGAATCTAAAATATATGAAAGTTGTGTAATGTAATTTTATCATTACATTATGGAAAATAATGAACTTTTATCACAATATGCTAATTTTTTGAGAAGGACCTGTATATAAAAAAAAATCTTAATGACCCCAAACTTTGTGTAGTGTAGAAAAACCTGAAGAAACAATATTGTTTATTGTATCTTCTTTCAATTAAAATGGACATTTAAAGGTTTTAAGCAAAACTTGACATGTCCAGAAACTTTGTGTGGAGTACAGAAGCTCTGAATACCAGGCATGTGGAGCTGTCAATATGACTAGCGCTAACAGGTGCCTGACGTCTGCTGTGAGAAACATGTCCCTGTTCACCCAGACTGTCAGTTAATCTTGGCTTAGTTTTCACATGAGAACGTCTGAGAGGGCTTTTGACATCGACACCTCTTTGATCTTAGGAGACGTTACGTGAGTGTCCTGCCACAGTGCTGTTGTTGTAGCTGACGTCAATGCCCACAAAGCAAACCCATCAGATTCTACTAATTGTGGTTGTTGTCAAGCCACTGTTTTGTTTACCTCAGCGGTTAAACTCTCAAAGCAGGATTAATTGACATCAACTACATGGCAAAAAGTATGTGGACCTTCTTCTAATCAAAGGGTTTGGCTTTTCAGCTACACTCATTGCTAGCAGGACCATAAAATCAATCATAAAGTCATAAATCTCCTTAGACAAACATTTACAGTAGAACAGGGTGTACATATTCGGTTCCAGCCTAACAATGCACCAAGTACAAAGAGGGGTCCGTATAGAAATGGTCTTCTGTGTTTGGTCAGGATTGAAACAAGCCTCCACAAACCCAACGCTGTTGTTGTTTTAAATATATACTTATGATCGAACCCATTTCGTTCTGTTAAAATTCACATATTGCTTTAATATTTCTGTGAAAACTGTAATGCATTTTTTAAAAGATTCTTTGAGTTATACCAAATTCAAAAGAACAGCATTTATTTGAAATATACATTATTTTAAGTGTCTTTACTGTCTAAATAAAAGCAAGTCCCCATAGCAAAGTTCCTCGAAGAGGAAGAGGAAGTCCCTCAAAGATTGGATACTTTAGGGAGGACTAACTCTGCATTATTGTCCATGTTTAATGTTTAAATTTCCACTGAGTAGTGGATTTAATTGTTTTCTGTGGGGCGTTTCATACCACCTGTCACAGACCTGAGAGCCTGTGAAAGAAACACATTTGCTGTTCAGATTCATCTTATCTGAAGAATGTCAAGGCTTAATGAAAGGCCATCAGTCCTTGTCTGGCTCTCTCTGTGAGACCTGCTTTGTAAAGATTTTAATCATTTTGTTGAAAGACAGTGATTAATTGGCTTTATGGCTGGATAGAAGATAAATGTCTTGCCCTCACCTAGGTCTATTTGTAGTCTTGTTTTTATGCTCCCCTATTGTTTGAAATTTGGAAAATATCACACGCATTGCTTAATTCAGAACGGCATCTGTTCATTTTGCTCAGCGCTTCTCTCACTCACTCTGCTATTTGATTTTAAATTACGTTTGAGTTACTGTTTTTAACACAGGTCATTAGGTACTGATCTAGAGCGAGTGGGAGTCTCTATTGTCTAGATATGGGCGTCACAGGCATGATTTACCTCAGGGAAAACTAGTCTCATCTGCATAGTTTATGACTGTTGTGTTCTCTCTGACATCACTCTTATGTGTGTGTGTAGAGCATGCAGATGGGTTGTGCTACCGACTGACCGCAGTGTGTCCGACTGTGAAGCCCCAGACTCAGGGTCTGGCTAAGGACGCATGGGAAATCCCACGAGAGTCACTGCGTCTGGAGCTCAAGCTGGGTCAAGGCTGCTTCGGAGAGGTCTGGATGGGTAAGACAAATGCACATACAATGCAGAGAAACTCATTCCCCAAAGCACCTGGCACACTTCACTCCACTCTCCTCTACTGTGAATGTCACATACGTCTGTTGTTTTTGTGAATGCACCACATGTACTAGAGAGCGGTGTTAAAGTGGGTTATTAGGTACCCGTGTCTTTCATGACCACTCTGTAACGCTTGCCTCGCTGCAAGCTCCAACATGCCACATCATAGAAAACTATGTCAAGAATTCCACTTATTGTCTGTGTATGTTTGTTTCAACATGCATAATAGCCTCCACATAATTGTTTTGTCATGAGTTGGCAATCTGTGTCATTGCCGTTTAGGTGGTTTGCTCAACAGTCTGTCCAGGACTGGCAAAGGTACATTCTTCACCCGTTTGGGAAGTTTTTTTAAGGATTTGCTTTTGGAATATTTCAGTGTTCCCACATTTCTTACCACAAATGAGGTTTTCATACTTTTCTTCATGGATGATTTCTTAAATCCTTTCTGATAAAAATAACAGATATTAAGGGTTTATTTGGGGTTTTTATGTTTTATTTTGTATCTACATTTTATTGTGAAGTCAAAGAATTAACACTTCAGTTTCACTTCTGGATTAATAACTGGATTGCTTAGTATTTTTGCTCTACAATAATGTAGTTTTTCTGTGTAATTTAATTTTGATTTGCTTTCTGTTGCACTCATGGTTTTAGGTACTTGGAATGGCACGACTAAAGTAGCTATAAAGACTCTGAAGCCGGGCACCATGTCTCCTGAAGCCTTCCTGCAGGAGGCTCAGATCATGAAGAAGCTCCGGCATGACAAGCTGGTGCCCCTGTATGCCGTTGTGTCTGAGGAGCCCATTTACATCGTCACTGAGTACATGGGCAAAGGTAGCTTGCATTTTTGTTC
Organism: Gobiocypris rarus; assembly: GCA_023029165.1. Taxonomy (NCBI): domain Eukaryota; kingdom Metazoa; phylum Chordata; class Actinopteri; order Cypriniformes; family Gobionidae; genus Gobiocypris; species Gobiocypris rarus. Next base: position 36,731,737 of record CM040915.1, on the reverse strand, counting down.
TTCACTTCCTGTTTATTTTTTAAGCTCCAGACATTTAAATGAATTCTGTCATTTTTGACAACAGCATCTTAACCTATATTCATTAATCATTTAATTAATTATATATATATATATATATATATATATATATATATATATATATATATATATATATATATATATATATATATATATATATATATATATATATATATATATATATATATATATATTGCAACAAGATTATGAGTACTTAAAATGATTTTTAAAAAGCTATTACATTTATATACATTTTTATATATTATATACTGTATAAAAAACTATGTAATAAATATTACATTAAATATATTATGCAGAATTGTGATTATATCAACATTATTTTAGATTAAAGGCCTATCAATTATAATATGGTGGGTTCATATCCTGTTTTTTTACCTATATTTAAAAGCTTTATTCTGTGCCTCTCTCTTTCAGGGAGTTTGCTGGATTTCTTGAAGGAGGGTGAGGGCAAGTACCTCAAGCTGCCCCAGCTAGTAGACATGGCTGCCCAGGTGAGAGAGAAACCCAACCCTTATCTACTGTTAACCAGCCAGCTTAGTTTTTTCCTCTTCCTCATTTAGTAACACACAGCTGCCCAATCGTTAGTAGAAGCATGTCACAGTGAACCTGGACGAGCAGCATCTCCCAGAGGGGCAGGGTTTCAGTTTCAGCCTCCATCTGGCTGTCATATTTATTTAATATCTGATATGACATCCTGCTGCCCGTGTGTCTCTCCCAAGCACTATGATCCTCATTTCCCGCCTAATGCCTAAAGCACTTAACCGCCACTCCTGTGGGGCCACTTCACTTTAATGTGTCTACTCAATTCTGCTCTGTTCGCTTAAAAAAGCTTGCTGTTTCTCTCTCACGTTCCTCCCTCCTACTGCGCTCGCTCTCTTTCTCTCGCCTCCTTGAGCTCCCATCACTGCCGCATTGCTTGGCTGAGGCTTCAATCTTCCTCTCACATCTCGCCTTGCTTATGAAAACCTTTTGGACAGTTTTTCAGTCTGAGATTGTTTAAATTCCCTCAAGAATTTGTTTTATCATTTTTTTTCCTGTTTTCTTCTTTTAAGCATGTGTTTAGCAACCAGTTTGCTTGTTTTGTAGATTTCACCAACTAGCAGCTTTTTACAGCTGCTGTTTTCACATCTGAACATTGGTTAAAATGTAGATTTTAAAGCACTGAAACTTCAAACTTGTGCCCCAAACAAAGCATTCTGGTGCTCCTAAAATAGGATTTCCATGGCTGGATCTGACAGGTTGGTTTTTAGAAGCGTTTCTGGAGGCATGATTTCCTGTTGTCTTGTCTAGATTGCAGATGGCATGGCCTTCATCGAGAGGATGAACTACATCCACAGAGACCTGAGGGCTGCTAACATCCTTGTGGGAGACAATCTGGTCTGCAAGATTGCCGACTTTGGCCTAGCTAGACTGATTGAAGACAATGAATACACTGCTAGACAAGGTATGTGAATGGAAATGCAATATTAACACTCTTTAATTCTGAAACAATAATTACGTAATTTCCTGGTCATGATTTATCTGATATTTAAAATAATCACAATTATTATGCACTTTAAATTCCAATCACAGCTCTCTTTCCGGTGCAGTAGTGTTTTATGTGAGCAGTGCATAATGTTATAATATTATACAAAATTATATTATTAAATTGGTAGAATAATATTCCACTGGATTGTGAATGAATAGTGGATGAAGAAAGTGAATCAAAAATAATTTAAACCCTTTTATTATTATTCTACCCCTGTACGACTTCTATTTACAAATCCTGAATGGAAATCGTAACCTATATATTTTTAATTGTATAATTCTATGTTCCATGTAAATTAAAGTCCCCCTGTAGTCTATAATTGTATTCCTTAAATCTCATCTTTGATCACCAAAATTACATTTAAACTTTTTTTCCTGTAAATAATTTTTTTTTATTAAAGGGATAGTTCACCCAAAAATGGAAATGTGATATGAATCTGCTTACCCCCAGGGCATCCAAGATGTAGGTGTCTTTGTTTCTTCAGTAGAGTTTCTTCTGTTACCATGTCAATTGTTACAGATGAGAGTATGAGTAAAAAAAACATGCACATACAAATCCATATTAAACCCAGCAGCTCTTGCCGACACATTGATGTCTTAAGACACTAAACGATGTGTTTGTGCAAGAAACCTAACAGTATTTATGTCATTTTTTTTAATGCCCTTGGGGTAAGCAGATAAACATAACATTTTCATTTTTGGATGAACTATCCCTTTAATGCCTTACAATAGCTTGAATGTAACTCTACACCTTTGCTTCATTTTGTATATATATGTGGAACAATGAATATGCAAATGAGCTCCGCCTCCACTCACTCATACAGGCTCGTCGATGTATCAGAGTGGGAAAGCGTTTTATGTATCGTGCTCTACAACGTCGGACAAAATAGTGGAAATTTATATGATTAGCCTTTGACTTTACTACATTATCAAACCACTAATAATGTGCTGCTAATGTTAAACAAACCATGTTCCCACTCGCCATCTCATTCTGCCTTCTAAAAATATGTATCCTTAGAAACAGTTTGAGCAACTCAGAACGTCAGTGGAGAAAGGAATATACAGGTCCTTCTAAAAAAATTAGCATATTGTGATAAAAGTTCATTATTTTCCATAATGTAATGATAAAAATTAAACTTTCATATATTTTAGATTCATTGCACACCAACTGAAATATTTCAAGTCTTTTATTGTTTTAATACTGATGATTTTGACATACAGCTCATGAAAACCCAAAATTCCTATCTCAAAAAATTTGCATATCATGAAAAGGTTCCCTAAACGAGCTATTAACCTAATCATCTGAATCAACTAATGAACTCTAAACACCTGCAAAAGATTCCTGAGGCTTTTAAAAACTCCCAGCCTGGTTCATTACTCAAAACCGCAATCATGGGTAAGACTGCCGACCTGACTGCTGTCCAGAAGGCCATCATTGACACCCTCAAGCGAGAGGGTAAGACACAGAAAGACATTTCTGAACCAATAGGCTGTTCCCAGAGTGCTGTATCAAGGCACCTCAGCATTCCCCAGGTCAAGCCACTTTTGAACCAGAAACAGCGGCAGAAGCGCCTGACCTGGGCTACAGAGAAGCAGCACTGGACTGTCGCTCAAATGTTATTGTCGCATGTCATTCGGAAATCAAGGTGCCAGAGTCTGGAGGAAGACTGGGGAGAAGGAAATGCCAAAATGCCTGAAGTCCAGTGTCAAGTACCCACAGTCAGTGATGGTCTGTTGGTCTGGGGTGCCATGTCAGCTGCTGGTGTTGGTCCACTGTGTTTTATTAAGGGCAGGGTCAATGCCGCTAGCTATCAGGAGATTTTGGAGCACTTCATGCTTCCATCTGCTGAAAAGCTTTATGGAGATGAAGATTTCGTTTTCAGCACGACCTGGCACCTGCTCACAGTGCCAAAACCACTGGTAAATGGTTTACTGACCATGGTATTACTGTGCTCAATTGGCCTGCCAACTCTCCTGACCTGAACCCCATAGAGAATCTGTGGGATATTGTGAAGAGAAAGTTGAGAGACGCAAGACCCAACACTCTGGATGAGCTTAAGGCCGCTATCGAAGCATCCTGGGCCTCCATAACACCTCAGCAGTGCCACAGGCTGATCGCCTCCATGCCACGCCGCATTGAAGCAGTCATTTCTGCAAAAGGATTCCCCACCAAGTATTGAGTGCATAACTGAACATAATTATTTGAAGGTTGACTTTTTTTGTATTAAAAACACTTTTCTTTTATTGGTCGGATGAAATATGCTATTTTTTTAGATTTGTGGGGTTATGCCAAAATCATCAGTATTAAAACAATAAAAGACCTGAAATATTTCAGTTGGTGTGCAATGAATCTAAAATATATGAAAGTTTAATTTTTATCATTACATTATGGAAAATTTATCACAATATGCTAATTTTTTTAGAAGGATCTGTACTTAATCATTACATTGTAAGCTACATCATGTATATAATTCACCTGCTATATTGCTAAATGTACACGATTTTTCATATCAACAGAATAATATACCGGGATAACCTTCTCTTGAGCTTCTCTTGAGACTCCTCAGCTTTGCAGCTTAGTAATGATGATATGCTAAAGCCCGCCTGCACGCTGACGTGATTGGTTACAAGGTAGTTAGTGAAGTAAGAAACCCCGGCGCTTTCAAACCGTGCTTATATTAAGACTTTTTGATTCTTTTTTCACTGCAGTTTTAAAAACATTTTCACCACAGAGTCTTTAATGACTTCTTTAGGTGTATGCGTGTTAAGCACAAGTGACATGAACCAAACATTTTGTTCATCTGTAACTCAACCCTTTATGGTCTTAAACATTAATATAAACCCAAATTGATTTGAAAATGAGAGCAATTTTCATCCACAAAATCAGACCTTTTATATGTGTGAAAGGAGAAAATGATTAGACACAATATATGCATGGTCAATTATGTAACAATATTTTGTCTGGAACAATGCTGCTTCAATTGCTGCTTCAATGTTTTCATTTCATTTTCTATGTAAAGCACTTTGAATTGCCATCGTGTATGAAATGTGCTATATAAATAAACTTGCCTTGCCTTGCCTTGCCTTAAAAAAGCACTCCCACTCATTTCCATTGAATTGAGTTATGTAGAAGTCAACGGGATGTTTTAAAATGCTGGCATTTGCTTTGCTTTAATTATAGCCACTGACTCTACTGCAGTAATTTAGAGATTGTGTGCCATTGTTTCTCTAGGAGCCAAGTTTCCCATTAAATGGACTGCACCCGAGGCAGCTCTGTATGGCCGATTCACCATCAAATCTGATGTCTGGTCCTTCGGTATCCTGCTGACTGAGCTGGTGACCAAGGGCAGAGTGCCATATCCAGGTGAGAAATATTACATTTGATTCAGCTGTAAAAATATATATTTCCTCTCACTCTTTCATTTTATCCTAATTGCACTTTAATTTAGTTTGAGGTAGACTTAATGGTGCAGTGTGTGATTTTATCGGCATCTAGTGGTGAGGTTGTGAATTGCATCCCCCACCGCTCACCCCTCCCTTTCAGAGCACATAGAGAATCTACGGTAGCCAACACAGGACAAATAAAAACATAATGGCTCATTATGTAAGGACTTTATACATCACTGAAAACATAGTTATGTATATTATATTGCATTTCTATCAGTAGATCATCATAAATACCACACACTGCACCTTTATGGCCAATTCACACCGCACAAACACCAACAAAGAATTTGAAGAAAAATTACTTTTATGTTCGCTCTGCTCCAACAGACACTAACAAATGCTGATTGAACATGTTCAGTCAGGTGAAAACAAACTCTGACCAACGCCAACAGATGCCAACTGGGGTAATGCACTGATCCAACAAAACCCAACCAACGTGTTTGTCTTTGCGGTGTGAATTGGCCTTTAAGTACATATTTAAAGGAATAGTTTACCCAAAAATGAATATGGGTTCAAAAATGAAACCATAAGACTTTGGTTAATCTTCAAAACACAAATCAAGATTTTTTTTTTCAATGAAACCTGAGAGGTTTTATTCTCACCATTACAAAGTTCTAACCAAAACTTAGAAGAATCAAAAAGGTCTTAATCATGCAACATGATTCTTTTAATGAATGGATATAATTTGGGCTTTTGTTTTAGATCTAAACAATGATTGACACATACTGTACGTAGGGCACATCACATCTAGCATGATGCACACACTGCCTTCCATGTTTACCATATGTGACGTGCTCTATGTATCTGTGTTTTACATGTTTTCATTTAAAGCAATTTTTTTAATCTCTTCACAAGACCTGGATTATGATGCCTTTAGGATCTTTTTGGGTAGAGATGCACCGGTTGACCGGAATTGGCCTATTTTCCAGATTTTTGTTTCTATGTGCTGTCAATTTGTAGTTCTTGGAAAGAAAATCAGAATCAGTAAATAGCGGTATAGGCAGGTCACGCTTACAAAAAATTGGAATCAGCCAAGAAAATTGCAATTGGTGCATCTCTATTATTGGGTCTTCTAAGTTTTGGTTACCTGGTCTTTCAATGGAGGGACAGAAACCTCTAAAAAAATCTTAATTTGTGTTTTGAAGATTAACCAAACTCCTATGGGTTTAAAGAGCATGAGGGTGAGTGACAGAATTCTCATTTTTGGGTTTCTGATCTCTTTAGTATCGTACACAAACCAGACACACCTGAACCGGATAATCATAGCAGAAACTTACAGGCAGGTGTGTTAAACAGGGTTGGGATTCGCGCTTGTAGGTTGGTAAAACTCCAAACTGAGAGGTGCAGATTCCACTGTGCCCCCTACTGGAGCAGAGAGGGACTGCTGGGTGTGTTATTACTACTCTGAAGGAGCCATCTGGCTGATGAAAGACTGACTGGGCACCAGTTCTTATTTGCCACCATCTGTCTGTTCCCTCTCTGTCCCTCACACAGCCTGTCTGTCATTTGTAGTGCTTTACCTAAAGCATCTCACTGATGCTGCACATCACAAGCCCATTTAGGCTTTCATCAATCATTCAGTCGTACACTATTAGAGTCGGTCCATTATTGATGGGCATCTGCTTCCATGCAGAGCGCTAGATAAGGCTGGATTAATGCGACAACTTTGCTCAAGTGCGGGGCAGTGTGGCTTAGTGGTTAAAGATCTGGGCTGGTTGCCAAAGGTTTGTAGATTTGAACCCCAGTAATAGAGATCCTTAAGCTATCAGTAACCTTGAGCAGATCTACTGTAAGGCACTTTGGATAAAAGTCATGTGGCCGTACTCTGCTATACGGGCTTGATTTATTTTATTCAGATAATTGCGGATTTATTCACGGCTATATGATGTATGGAGGGATTTTTGGGTCAGATTATAAACTAAAAGTCTAAAACTAAAAGTCTTAAACCAAAACTAAAAATCTAAATTTGAAACTTAAAGTCCAAGTCGAAAATTTATTTGGTATTTAGGATTGGGCATTTTCTATTCCCAATGTTTGGACAAATCCCTCCATAATGATGTACATTTACTTGTTAAACACATACAGTATTTCAAATATTTGTTTAAAAAATGCTACACCCCCAATTTCTGAGGATACATTCAAATAATTATAGCCATTCAGCATTACAGTATAATTGAAAGACCGGCTCAACTGTAACTTATTAGACTGTTTGTATTTATCATTTGTAAATAACACTAGCCAGAGGGTATGGAGGAAAAACTCTGTGCTATTTAAACATTAAAAATAATTAACACAGCATGATTAATCACAGAAAATAACGTTTTATTTTGAATTATCACTGTTTGAAATAAGTTTCTATATTAATCAATCAATCAATCAACTTTATTTATATAGCGCTTTTACAATGACGATTGTTTCAAAGCAGCTTCACAGTGTTAAACAGGACAACATTGCAACAAAATTTGATTTGGCTAGTTTAATTTGGATAGTTTATAGAATTATATATGACCAAATTAATAAATTCTATGTGTATATTTAGTTGAGTAACTTGGATCATAATTTGAGTGTCCCCAACTGAGCAAGCCAAGCCAAAGGCGACAGTGGCAAGGAACCAAAACTCCATCAGGGCATGATGGAGAAAAATAAACCTTGGGAGAAACCAGACTCAGTCGGGGTGCCAGTTCTCCTCTGGCCTATTATTAACAGTGTATAATTATTACTCTGGCAACCTTGCAGGTCATAAATCATATTAGATCGGAATATTCAAAATTTTGGGTATTCGAATAATATATTAAAAACATTTAAACATCTGATTTTACATGTGATGCCGAAGTCCCACTTTCAGCAGCCGTTACTCCAGTCTGCTAAAAACAACTTCAAATTCAAATACATTTCTTAAGGAATTATTATAATGCACTATTTTGATACTCAGGAAACATTTCTTATTCTTAGCCCAGTTGTGCTGCTGAATTTAAAAGTGTGAAAACTTTTGGCTTAAAGGTCAAAGAGAAGCACATTTCTCTGAAGGCTATTCCACATATTACTGTCTTTGAGAGAAGAAAGCAAAGCGTGTCAAACAGTGCGGAGAGCGAATCGAGGAGTGTATCACCGTCTCTCAAGCCCCTCACTGGTGCGCAGCTGGCGGCTTCATTGAACGCTGCACGCTAAACAACACTTTCATTTGTAACGGTGATGAGAAGACCGGGATGATGCTGGGCTGGAGTTAAAAAGAAAACACATCTGACACTGACAAATTCGATTTTTGGATAGATAAATCCAAGTTTGAGGTGTTGAGCTTTTGTTGGGAGCATTTGAATGAGAAGTGCTCTACAAGAAGTCACACCAACAGGAAGTACTACAGAGAACTTTAGATATAACTTCATCTGAATATCTTAGATGATGCCTAGATTGTCTAGCATTCAAAAGTTTGCGGTTTGCTGTCACTTTCTGATCAATTTAATGCATCCTTGCGGAATAAAGGTATTCATTTCTGACATGAAACTTTTGACCAATAGAAAGTGTATATTATTACTACAAGTTTTGGCTTCTTTTTCACAACAATGTTTGGACATTTGTAACAATGTCTTTATTGTATTATGTTTAATCCTTCCTTGGTAAATAAAAGCATCAGTTTGATTAAAAAAAAGTCATGGGGGAAGTTTCAGATTATAAACATGACAACCTTAATAGTCTTGAGCGTTTCAGTCCAATTCTGAAAAGGACGTGCAGCAACTTTCCACTTAATATAAGATTTATTGATTTAAGTTTAGCATGCGTAAGCCTTATTGTTGTGCGAGTCATTATGTAAGCAAGTGTAAATATAAATGGGCTGCGCTCTGACAGCTCACTCAGTGCTTCTCGCATGCATGAATCTACATATGCGGACCAGGAGAAGTCTCCTTCCTGTTTTACACATCCTTCTCTCTCACGAAGCACCAGACTGTCTGTCCTCTCTGTCCTCAACGCTCCTGTCCTCTGTGAGCTCTAAGCGAAGTGTCCGCTGTAATTACACACCCCTCACTTCCTGTCTGGGACAGTCTGGCTGCTGAACAGTGGGCGGTTGGACAAACTGACTCCGTATCAACTGTTTTTCAGGCATGGTGAACCGAGAGGTGTTGGAGCAGGTGGAGCGGGGCTACAGGATGCCGTGTCCTCAGGGCTGCCCGGAGTCGCTACACGAAATGATGCGGCTCTGCTGGAAGAAGGAACCAGATGAGCGGCCCACTTTCGAGTACATCCAGTCCTTCCTGGAGGACTACTTCACCGCCACTGAGCCACAGTACCAGCCCGGAGACAACCTGTAGAGACCCTCTACGGGACCCAGAGACTCACCACCACGTGCTAATAAGCCACCAGGACGGTTCTCAAACCCATTGTGGCACTTCCTCCCAACAGCTGCCCTGCACACTTGTCCTTACAGAGATTTTTGGTTGTTTTTGTTTTCATTTCCCCTTCAAGAATCAAATGTAAAAACTCTATTAGCGGATAAAACACACCTTTCACAGCATGACTTTTGTCGTCAGGCTGTTCTCTGCCTGAGGATGTGTGTGTGGTGGAGTTGATGAGGGCGACGTGTGTATGAGCGGGTTTGAAGCAGGACCGCGTCACGCTCCCAGAACTCTGCAGGGGTGAGACCCGGCATTGCAGACAGAGGGAGCTGTGAAAAAAAGCGATGCGCTTCGTGCTGATGGCTGGTTCACAGTTGCACAAAATCAGCTTTGTTTTTTATCTGTTTGGTTTTTTCTCTTCCTTTCGCCTGTATTCTTTCACCTGAACTCTAAATCCTTTTGTAAAACCAGTCTTTCTTATTTTAACGTTGTACTTTTTTTCTTTCTTTTGTTTTTTAGTAGTTTGAGTAGTTTATTCAAAGTGACCAATAACTGTGGTTGAATCGGTTGGCACTACAAGAGACTGTTAGTGCCACTGCTGGGACGGGACGGTGGAAGTTATTAAACGACAGAAAGTGAGAGAGCGAGATGCATGAGGGCATTAGCCGTTCTGAATGTATGAGAGCTCAAGTCTGAGAACGATCGATTACAGGGGCAGATTTTTTTCTCTAAAATACTTTTATAGCAAATCATGATTTTCTTTTTTCGTTTCAATAAGTCTCGATCTTTAAACGAGCTTAAATTCATATCCTGGGAGATTATTAATATTTGAAAGCCTTCACAAAACATTTTTTGAAGACCAATCAACATTTCAGCTGCTAATTTTCAAGCAAAAAGTAATTCTAATAAAACTTATTTTTGTTAACAGTAATTTAGCAGAGACATAATTTATTAACAAAACACCAAACCTGAGCAGTCCAAACATCATTCCTCACGCCGCTGCTGGGACCTGACGCGATGCCTGCGTTTCTTTTCTACGCACATCAGCACCGACACTGCCAGGTTTGTGTTTTTCGTGCCAACACATTTGTAGTGTTGCCAACCTCTTGGTACAAATTCATTGTTCTCTCATGTACACTTCAATAAATGAACCAGAGATTTATAGAGATTTTCAAACACAGATATTTCAGTATATTTCAAGAGAGCCATGGTTTCTTCATCCTGACGTACGAATGTGAATTTGCTCAAATTATTTCACACAGATCTGTTTGTTTTTGACTCTTCTGCAAGTCTCGTGAACAGGAATCAGAATTGCATAAAGCCTTTTTTAACTCGTTCGCCATGATGTACCATGTTTGCTGCTGGTGGACTCGTTGCGTTTCCTGTTTAGGCATCGATCACTGTGAAATATTCAGGTACTACAGATTAAAACCAACCATTTACCAACCAAAGTTTGATGGAAAAAAGAAAAATGGTAAAAGTCTAATGGAGAGGGTAAAATAGACATCAGTTTTTGCACCACTATTACAGATTCAGAGTCTTAATGATCCGAGTTTGGTCATGTATTTTCTGTAACGGGTTCATTTCATCCATGACAAGGAATTGAATGCACTTGAGATGAATCAGATCGATATCTTTTGGAGGGCTAATTTGTTGATTTCTTCTCCCTTTTGTCGTGTAGCTTTTCATATATAGAGAGAGATGCCTTGCTTTTGTCCTCCTTGTACGTGAGCCCCTTGTCCTAGAGACTTCTTTGAGTCCTCTGTCTTTATCCAGGACATCGCCTAGACATTTCCCATCATCACCTCCTGTTTTACAAGGGCTACAGGCAAGTTTGAGCGAAACTCTTTTGTTGATTTTTGTTCTTTGTGTCAAAAAAGAGAAAGTACTCTGATATAAGGTGATGGTCTCCACTGCAGAGTTTTAATGAAATTGTTGTGAAACAATAATGGTTACGATTACTAATCTGAAGAATTTGTACAGTAAAAAATAAAGTTTTACGTAATGATTTTAAGTGTATGTGGGTTATTCGCAAATCAAAATTAGTTTCATCAGTTGAAGAGTTTTAGATGGATAACATTTGGACTGGGACTGAACAGAAACATATGGAAGCCATTTTCTACACGAGAGGGGAAAAAAGGTAATAATTCATGACTTTTTGTATTAGATCATAATATTTTTACTCTGAGGCAGAAGCAGGATTGCATAGAAACATTTCCACATTTATTTAAAGTGCTTTAAAGTAAACGCACAGGCCTACTGATGCAATAACTAGGCAAATGGCTTTGCACTAAAAGTAAATGAATCTTGTATGCAGTGATTATTCAGTTAAGCCTGTATACAATCGTGTGTGCGTGCATACTGATGTTTAAGTCAATTAACACAAGCAAGAATCAATTGCAGCTAATAGGAACCTGTCACATAACATCATAAATAAATGACAATGCTTGCAATTCGGGATGCTCATTTCGGTTAATTTTCCCGACTGACCGACAACCGATGCTCATTAATCGATTATTAACCGTTAACTGATAAGAATATAATATTGAATTGACATCAAATAAAAATACAATTGATGAGTGTCTGTGACCCGTTAAAGACTTTTTTTACGGGTTTATTTTACTGTGCAAACAGCAGCATACACAATAGAGAATCTGGATTCACACATTTGCACATTTTCACGCACCTGCAGCTTTTCTGACAATAGAGAAAAAACTGAATAAAATGATATAAATAAATAGCATAAAATAAATAGGCCTACACTATTTTTTTATATTAAATAATTACCAAATTAAGATAACAAAACGAAAATACACGGAATCAGTTTGAAGCTTTGAAGAACCCGAATAGTTTTTCCCGTCAATCAAAATAGCAGGCCTAAATTAATCGGTCAAAATTCATACTATCGGTTAACGGTTAAACGGTCAATATGAGCATCCCTACTTGCAATAACTTTTTTAACTAAGCACAATGCAAAAAATACAAGTAAACACACAAGATATAGCTGTATACTCTTTTAGCAGTTCAGTTTAGTGCCAGAGTTAACTAAATCGCTCATTTGCATCTGTCCCCGGTTAGTGCTTGATCAAACATCATCTTTCCTAAAAAAAACAAACAAAAAAAACATGGTTAGAGCCTAGTCATAAGTGAGCATTAAGTCCCATACACAGCAAGAAAGATAACTATATTAGTGTCCAAAAATTCTGAAAGTGATGCCAAAGATATCATTCCTGTCTGCAGTTATTGTTGTACTTGTGGTGTGGACTCTGCTATTCTTTTATATTTAGAATGGACAATATCTTTATGGTTATACTTTCCATCCTTTGTGTGAACGGGCCTTTAGACTGACTACATAGTCTACAGAAAAACAACCTTGTTCTGGCACTAATATCATTTGTCATACTTTTTGACTTTGATACTTTGGTCCCATGAATTTTATTTCAAGTAACTTTTTTTAACTTTTAAACTGACATCAAAATATCGGAGTTGCTTTTTTAAACAAGTAACCCAAGTGACCTAGTTTTCCCATGTATTGACCAAGCCTGCCGCACTCGTGTTATAAACTGAAGCCAAAGCGTCTCGTTCGACCTCAGGGGGTTGGTCCCAGTGTAGCTCATAATCCCCGCTCCTCCATCTATTGTAATGGATGTGAGACAAACTAAACCATCAAATTACACTTCAAATAATTTTTTCCCAAAGATGGCTTCTGTCCTTTAAGGCAGTTTTTAATCACAATGATTTCAAGTGTTGGGTTTTTTTTTAATTTTGTTTTTTGTTAGTTATTTGATGCTATAAAAACAGCGGGTGTGACGTCATGATTGAGAGCTGAGACTGATGGCTTCTCACTGAGGCACTCTTTTCGGGAGGAGATTTGAGCTTAAGCTTTAATTTCTACATTTCCATAACTGTTTATTTCACACCAACATAATGAAATGCAACCTTAGAATATTATGCAAACCTGCAGTAACTATGTTAACACAAATATACTTTATGTATTTAATCTCACTTTATTAAGACTGCTGAACTTTATTCTTCTGTGATCCAGAAGGGCAGCACAGCTGAAAGGTTTGTTTGAGCTCAATACTCTTCTGTACAGGCGTGAATTTATTTCCTTCAGCCTTATTTCACTTGTGGTGTGAAAGGGCCTTTACATTTGCCAAAAAATATAACTTGTTATATATAAAAAAAAAAAACAATCACAGCCCAGGTTAGAAAACTTAACGCAAACGTAACTTTTTACTTTTAAGTAACGCAATATTGTAATGCATTACTTTTCAAAGTAACTTTCCCCAACAGCGTTTGGAACATATTGAACAAAATATAAAAGACTTTTATGGCTCATATAGTATGATATAGTGAGATTTTCGGGCTTACACACTTTCATTTTAATCAGGACCCCAAACAGAGCAAAATATGCAATTAGGTGAAGATCGAATAGCTTGTAACGTAAATCAATTACATTTTTATAACAGTAATATCAGTGAGTCACTCTGTTTCTCAGTGTATCATACTAAGATGATATTTATATGCTTAGTTTTATGATCAAGGCTTTGTAGTTTTAATTTTGGGAGGCAAAAATATAATGCAATACAGTAAAATTATGATTGAGAGAACAAATAAACATTCCTAAAAAAGCCTGTTGTATTTTTTACTTGCCTAAAAAAATCTATCAGAGTGCAAAAAGAAATTTTTCAGCAAAGTTTTGATCAAATATGATACAGTATAGGCTTTAAGGGGTTAATTATTAATTAATTTAAATATTAAGTCATCCTGTGACCCCCGGTTTCAGAACTGATTCATGTGATTGGACTGTAGGGTATTCTCTTTGAGATATGAACTGTCCCTGTGAACTGTGTGCTGATGAGTGTGAAGTATTCTGACATTGTTTAATTGGAAAGTGTCTCTCACCTGGCCATCTGCTTGTACATGCCCACAGCCTCCTGTGCCACATACTGGATGAAGGCGGGATCCTGCAGCCTGAGACCCGCAGGAACAGTCAGGGTGAGAGTGGGGGAGTTCAGAATATTCACTTCCACTGTAGTGTCTGCTGCTGGAGTGTTGGTGCCCTCCTCAGTCTGTGCCACCACCTTGTTGGTCAACAGATTTTTTTACCTGTTTTCTCCCCTACTGAATAACTACCATATCCATGTGCCATAGTGCTACTGTGCTACATGTCCAAAATACTGTGTTACTATACTTAAAAATCAATGCTAATACCATGGTGCATTTTTGTTAGTGTCTCACCGTGGCAATGCTGAAGATGCGCTCAGGTGTGGAGTTGTTATTGGCGAGCTCAGTCACCCAATCAAAGTCGGAGGCCATGTCGCTGAGCCAGCTGATGGTGTCGTCAGTGTGACGTTGCACGATGCCCAGCACCTCCTCATACTGCTGCTTGGACGTCTCCAACAGCTGAGAGGCCTCATCCAACTCGATGTGCAGCTCTCTTACATTTGGGCATTCTGGCACACAGACAATAAGCATTTGACATGATCAATACAACTGACAAAAATTCAATCATTTAAGGTCTGTTCACACCAAAGGTGATAGCTATAATGATAAAGATGGTTTAAAAATCATTCTAAATGTAAAATAATAGCAGAGTCCACAACAAAATGATAGCAATATCGCACAGAGGATGGCACTGCGTGCTTATAATAAACAGAATGTTATTGTTCCTTGGTGTGGGTGCTTATTAGACTGGGTAAACCCAGCCCGATCTGCCGGCCATTTGATTTCGCCCTGCAGCTCAGGCTGGAAACCTGTACATATTTCTATCCTGCTTCTGTTACAAATCTGCAGGGAGTCAGGGACCAATCACAAACTGGCTTATCCACCTGGCGCACTATAGGCGGGTTTAACACGATGGCGATAGAGAAGCGACGGTAAGCAGCTTTTTGTTTACATTCAACACGGTGGCGACCGAAGCACAGGAACCCGATGATGCTGCTGTTTTAAAAGATTTTAAAGGCAAGCTTTCTTTGAAAACGGAACAAACAATTGGAACAATTCCTACAAAAGAAGGATGTGTTTGCCTTACTATCGACTGCTCTTCAAAGTACACCACCCGGATCGTTGCTCTGATTGGTTGATGGACTATCCAATTGCGTACAGAGTCATTTGAACTATGCCTGTTGATCACGCCTCTTGTGCAGTAGAAAATATTATGTTCAATCTTAAAAGATTGAGCTTAGTCTGGTGATAGCCGCACAATTTATCTTACTCTTAATTATCATTCCTGGAGTGAACGGGCTCACCTTCATGTCGTTCCAAACCTGCATGACACTGTGTCTACGCTGGATGTAAGCAGTGCGACGTGACAAAAGCCGATAGAGCCCATTATAATCAGTGAGTCTGTGTCTACGCTGGATGCAGCACAATGCAACGCAACATAACACAATAAATATCTGACAGTAAACCAACGCCCCATCTCTGTTTCTGATGTAATCCAAACACTTTAGCTACTTCTGACACAACAGACGTAATTGTCGCTTTGTCACTTCCTGTGTGGATTGCCTAGCTGTTGCAACGTGACACTGGTTGCGTCTGTAGACATGGGGTGAGTTTAGTTATTCCGTGGAACGCAATGATAAAGGGGAGATTTCTTTCTTCTTTGTGCAATTACAACGGTGAGGAGATCTTTTGAGTTGAATCTTATTAATGAATCTGTTGGTTCATGTTCACTAACCAGGCTGAAGGGTTCTTTCATGAGCTGGTTCTCTGGTGTTATACCAAATTCTGTAGTCATGATAGGGTTAGGGTGGTTCTTTATGGCAAGCTGGTGGTGGTTGAGGAGAGACCCCGTCATGAGTGTGAAGCGCTTTGGGTGTACAGTAGTACATATGAAAGCGCTATATAAATGCCTCATTCATTCATTCATTCAAGCTGTTTTAGCTTAAATTGACCATGTTCCCAGCGTAACTTATCGTAATTCTATTTTTACTAGTAACAATTCAGTTTGAGAGCTCTACATTTCAATTCTTACTATAGTAAGAATTCCAATTAGAGAGCTTAGCAATTTCATTCTTACTAGTACACTCTCAAATTCAGTTCTTACTATTAACATTTATGATTAAAGAACTCTGCAATTATGGCAAGCCGTTTTGACTTTTATTCATTCACTGGATATGAATTCTTGATATCAGCAATTGAATTTCAACTAGTAAAAAAACTCTAATTCTTGATATCAGTAATTGTATTTGTGAAATGTCACCATAGGCTGCCATTCAAATTCGATTCTTGATATCAACAATTAGCATTTCTGAAATTAGGAATTGAATTGTTGATGTCAATAATTCAATTCCTGATATCAGTATAATTTCAGATATCTAAAATGGCTTTCTTACTAGTAACAATCACATTCATGATATCAGAAATTAAGTCACTAGTGGCAATTGAATTGATGATATCTAAATTAAATCTTTTACTAGTAGCAATTCAATTCTTGATATCAACAATAGAATTTGAATGGCAGCCTATGTGACATTTCACTAGTGAAAATACAATACTGATATCAAGAATTAGAGTTTTTACTAGTTAAAATTCAAATGTTGATATCAAGAATTCATATCCTGTGAATGAATAAAAGTCAAAATGGCTTGCCATACTGCAAATGCATTCTTACTAATAACAATTAATTTTGAGAGCTCTCTAATTCAGGTGCTACTAGTAAGAAATGAATTAGAGAGCTCTGAAATGAAATATATCTTTAACGTGTTTTTGCTAGTAAAATTTAAATGACTGAACTCTTCAATTGCATTTTTACAGCAAGAACTGAATTAAAGAGCTCTAATTGGGATTCTTACTAGTAAAAAATAATTTGGAGAGCTCTGTATTTGAATTGTTACTAATAAGAATTCGATTGTAGAGCTGTGTAACTAAAAATTAATGGAAGTCAATAGAGACATGTAGTAAAAATTAATTTGTAGAGCTCTGTATTTAGGATTCTTACTGGTAAAAATTAATTTGTAGAGCTCTCTAATCATAATTGTTACTAGTAAGAATTAAATTTAAGAGCTTTCTAATTTAATTGTTGCAAGTAAAATTGTAATTAAGACGGGTAACGCTGGGAACATTAACCTAAAACGGTTTGCCATAGTTTTCAAAATCAACTCACTGACTCAGATCTAGTAGGAAGATTATCAGTGAATAATGTCTCAAACACTTCTAAAGAGCTGAAGCATTGTGTGTACAGGTTGTGTGGATTTATGGAGAACTATCCATTTGACTAATCGATGTGAGACTGCTCTTACCAGTAAACAAGGTTCCCTGACAGGCCTCACACTTGCTCTGCAGCTGCCAGCACTCTGAGGACTGTCGGCGCAGATCTCTGCACAGTCTCTTGCTCTGCCGAAACTGAGGGAAGAGTTTCTTCTCTGGGGTAAATACAGACACATGAGAGAGAGAGTTAAGGTCTGTTCACACCAACAACAATAACTAACAATAAACTGACATACAATAATGGACATTAATGCTCTGTTTATTATAAGCATGCACTGTAGGTATGATGTCTCTGTAGGTATGTGTTGTCACTCTGATTCCAATGAAATCATTCCTCTTTGTTATTATCATTATCAATATAGCTGTGGTCTGGACTGTCCTATTCTCAGTTTGGGGAATTGATTAGATTGATGTGATTTGCAATTGCTGTAAAAAATGTCATCGGAGAAGAGAAGAGATGTGATTTCAAGTGGGAGGGGAAATGATTTTGATTTAAAGATTACGAGGGCACACTCTTTAGAAAATTATGTGCACGGCTAAATCATTTATAATAAATACTGAAATATTCCATTAAAAAAATAGAAGACAAATGGTCAATTCTGATTTCATGGTTACTTTAAAGAAATGGTTTACATAATCTTCTGTGATTATTTATTCAACACAAGTCATATGGGCCATTTTAATGGTCCTTTTTGTAATTTTGGAACTGACAGCCCTTTCTCATTCACTTAGAATGAATAGCCAGAATATCATTTATTTATGCAAATTTTGTGTTCCACCGAACAAAGTCAACATAGGTTGTGTGTGTATGTGTGTGTAAATTACAGAATGTAATGTGTATCAGGTTCAAGCACCTTCCTCCTCGGTCTTCTCCACAGCATCATGAATGTCACTAAAGGCTTTTGTGATTACAGCCCCAAACTCCTCCAACACACTTCTGCCAAAGTCAAAGAAGGACTCCAGCACATCGTCCAGGCCCACACCCTCCAGAAAGGCAGAATCCAGAACTTTGTTGGCAGGCTTGAGGGCCAGCTCTCTCTCTCTATCTTCCTGGAGCTCAGGGCTGAAGGCTCTGCGTAGGGCCTGGTCCAGCTCATGGTGGAAGTGGGAGACCAGCACTACACTGCGATTGACCAGGGTTCCCACTTTGGTGAGGACGTTGCTGAAGGAGTCCTCGATTCTCACCACCTCCAAGTCAGGATTCTCCGCGCTCTGGTTTAACGCTACCTCATCCTGAGCATCACGAGGGCCAAAGCGAGAGCTCAGTCTTTGGAAGAAGTTCTGTAGCTGTGGAAAACAGAAAAATAGCCACTTTGATGCAGTTGATTCCATTGTATCTCCCTAAAACTTGTTTGATGCAAGCAAATTTAACTAGATTAATTTATTTATAATATATATATATATATATATATATATATATATATATATATATATATATATATATATATATATATATATATATATTTTTTTTTTTTTTTGCTAGAATGCTAAAATATTTGTACATGTTTTATTTTAATAAGCATGTGATATGTACATTTCAAAAAGCCCTTTCGGTGCATTGTACTAATCTGGTTTAGCATCTATATCACAGGTAGGATGTAGTGAGTATCAAGCACAGATGATTGTGGTGTATTTGATTACACTTTATTTTTTAGGTGTCTGTGTGACAGTGTAACTATACATTTAAGTGCTGAGTAATAATAATTAACTACAGGTTCATAATATAGGGTTATGATTAGGGTCAGTTACATGTGACAACAACCCAAGTTAAGTTGAAAATGGACAAAACCAGCGGTTGGGTTAAATGTTTGCCCAAGTTGTTTTATTTAACTCAACTATTGTCCAAAATTACTATATGGCTGGCTTAAAATGAACCCAAAATAGGTTGGAAATTAAAAATCAGACACTTACTAGAGGCAACAATAATAATCAAAAGGGGAACATTTATTAATAAGCAATTTAAATGTTTTTTTTTTTTATTAATTAACCTTATTAATAAATATTAATTCCCAACATATTTCAACAATAGTTGAGTAAAATAAAACTGCCAATTTTCAACACAACTTGGGTTGGTTTTAACCCAGGTGTATTTTTTTGTTTTGTTTTGTTTTGAGTGTACTAGCCTAGTGTTATTACTGTTACTATTATAGCAAGTATATCACGGAGTTACCGTGTGTTTCTACTCAGTAGTTAAACTGGCCATCTCTCTCAGAGGTTATACAGACTCAGCATTGATACGTTAAGGGTGGATGGAAATGCTGTACCTTATTGGTGAAGGTGGCGAATCCTCGACGGCAGGTGTTCGTATAGAAGTTCTTACAGGTGTCCTCAAGACAAGGGCGACATTCCTCCCAGGAGGCCTTCAGAGATTCTTTGCACTGCTGCTCGGCTTCATTCAGCTTCTTCTCTATATCCTCTGCGATCTCTGCTGCCCCCTGATGGTGTAAGAGAGCAATGACTGGCTCCGTATCAAAATGGTTTTTAATAAAAAAAATGGCACTTTAATTTTCACCGACTTTTTTCTTCTCCCCGCTGTGCCTGAGAGATTTCATGAGGTTTGCATGTTTCTCTTCATTCCTGGCCATCACCTCCTTCATTTGTTTGATTCCGTACAGTGCCTTGCTGACCTCCTGATCCACCAGCTTCTCCCCTTCCAGTGACAGGCCTGAAAGACCATCATGTTTCAGCACATTTAGATGTCATGAGATTGTTTCCCAGGCTTTAGTGTATTTGAGCACCTATGATATTCATATAGGATGCACTCACGTTTGAGAGTGTTGGCTGATATCGGAGGAAGGGCCGTATCAGGGGCACAGTGAAAGGCCCCCAGAGACGCCAGCAAAACCAGAGAAAAGATCAACGCCCTCATCCTCAGCAACTTTGGTAGGCTCAAAGGAAAAACAATACCTGTTTAAGAAACAAATAGTTAGGCAATTTCATTTTCTGTATGATGTGGTTATTATACATTTTATTTTTGGACTAAGCATCATATTTCCAAGTGGCATTAATCAATAGGCCTACTTCTCCTATCTACGGGCGGTGGATGTTTCAGAGACTTTCATAAAATAGTTGCAGGTAAGATTTGAAAGGTAAGGCCTAGGGGAGCGCGGGGCACAACCTAACGCGGGGTTAGCTGTAACACACATGGTTTAACACTTTCCACACATGCCAGGATGATAAAACTTTGTGTATTTACTAGTTGCCATATCAACACTATTTAGAGAAGAAATTGCGACAAAATTGAAAAAAATAATCTTTAAAAAAAAACATTTATTTAACCAGACCAGAAGGAAATGTCTTACTTAAGATTATTTTTCATCTCATTTTTGTGTTTATTTTAAATAAGCCAAATCTGATATTATTGTAGTCTTATATCTGTTATTTACCAGTTGAGATGGTTCTTTAATGCTGATCTCACAGCAGAAGACACGAGCCGGGGATAATCCCAGTTGAGCAGGCGGGGCATGTTGTCACAATGAGCCCCTATTAGAAATATGATATTATATAATTTTATGAATTCTATTGAGAAACCAGACTGAGAAAGACTGAGAGTCAATGTTCAGAAGTTATTAATTATGATGTATAACAAAAATGAGTATATTTTTAATTATTTAAAAATTGCTATTATTTAATTTGAAAAAGTTAATAATTGTATTTTATGGACAAAATATTTTAGTTTGTCTTAAATATTTATATATTATTATTTTTTGATTATATCAGATTTAAATTTGTAAGATATCATATGGTCATGTTACAATAAACCCCACCTACGGGGCATGTTGTCACATCTCACTTCCATTCTTTCAGGGCAAATCAAGAAAAAAAGTATACACTGTATTAATGAAACAAAACCACATAATTGTACAAGACGAGTGAAATTAATGTCGGGGGAAAAATACTCTGGACCCTAAGTGGATTTACACAAACTGAGACACAAACATTGTGCCCCTTGCCTTTCAAAAATTACCTGCAACTATTTTGTGAAAGTAGGATATCCCAAAATGTGCTTAAAAATGGGTGGATGGAGACTGATATATAATATATAATAAAACATCTTTATAAACGTTTTATATTATATATATATATATATATATATATATATATATATATATATATATATATATATATATATATATATATATATATATATATATATATATATATATATATATATATTATAAAACATCTCCATGAACAACAACATATAGGCTATAGCCTAATATACAATATGTGGTACACAATAAAAACATCTTTTCTCCGCTTTCTCAGTCTTCATTTACATATTTTTAAGCAATGCTGTACTAAAAACGCAGGATGGAAACGCCAAGATGCGTATAAATCCTAAAACTGCGCCTAAGATCCACTGTGTGGCGCTGCATCTCATGAGGAAGCCGTCCAGATGAAATCCAGTGTGTTATGACCTTTAGGAAATACATCTCTGCAACTAGTCAATCTCTGTCATTCTTCTTTAGTCCATGCGGTCAGTTTGTGTTAGTATCTTTTTTTGTATCTAATCTATCTTTATGTTTGCATCTAGGCTACTTACACTTCAAGAGAGCCAATTGATCTCTAGAAGCTTCTTTCTGGGATTAAGGATGCAGAATATGTAAATAGCCTACATTAGGGAGTTTAAAACGTTACAGAATGCAGACTTGGAGCCAAACAAGTCTTGTGAGTGTACGTTAAACTCTACACTTAACCTTTCACATTAGGGATTTTCCCCCCAAGATCAGCAAACATGTATAAATGAGGTGTTCAAACTCTCTATATACTGATTCTCACTTTATAAAACAACCCATAGAGGTAATCCAGAAAAAAACTAAGTTAAATATTCAAGAAACATGTTGAAATGAGGTTCACAAGTTCACCAGCTTTACTTCATGACCATCTGTTTTCTTAAATGAACACAACAGAGCCGCCACATTTGGCAAGTGGAAGTCAAAAGCTAATGTTGTAAAGCTGCCACACATATGTCATATGTCTGGTAAAACAATCATTTTCTGCCATTGATATTTGTGCCCCAGTTCCATCAGCGGGCTGTCACACAACAGAGTCTGCATTACTCAAAATGAGGATGTGCTTTTAGGATCACTGTGAGTAAAGGCCACAGCTAACTTTAAAAATAGCTCTATTATGACATCCTAACATTATCCGTGGAGTAAATGTGCATGCCTAATTGGCTAAATTCATTATTAATCATTTTGTTATTAGTTCATCATTATATCAACATGGCAAATTATGTTGAGCATATTTGATTTCCATCCACAGTCAAATGTGTGATCATAAGCAATCATACCATGCTGGCCAATTAAACATCTATAAAAGTATAATTATTAATATAAATAAACCATTCGGATATTTCATACATTACAAGAGATAGTTAAACAGAGCTATCTAACATTATAAAGATCATAGGAGAGGAACTCACCAGAAAGCCCTCCTGATGCTGAGGCTGTTTCCTGTGAAGAGGGAAGGTGACTTGTTTATCTTCACCTGGACGCTCTATTTATAAGCAGAACCAGATCCAATTAAAGCATTTAAAGCTTGTGACCGTCCAACATCTAATCCAGACACTTCTGCCATACACAACGCTTATATATAAATATATACATACTGTGGTAAAACGAGTCACACTGAGAAATATTATACAATGTATTATTATCAATGTTCTGGATTCTTTGATGAATAGAAAGGTCAAAATAACAGCATTTATCTGAAATATAAATCTTTAGTAACATGTCTTTACAGTCATGTTTGATCAATTTGTGTGTTCTTGTTGAATGAAAATATACATTTCTAAAAATAAATACAAAATCGATATGCTAATTGTGTTACTTATAGCAGGGTTTTTTCAACTTTATGATGCTAAGGACCCCCAAATATGAGGGACCTCTTCCTAAAATCCATCTACGTAGATGTTTCTGTATGAAAACACATCAGATAAACAGTAAGTGTGACATTATAAATACAACATATTGTTTCCAAACTTAAATTGGCTATACTTAATGTTGGATGTATCAACCTGAAGAAGAACATTTTCAATTAAAAATTATTTGTATAAGCAACTTTCACAATAAATGTATGTAAGCAGCTCACGTACTGTGTTAAGAAAACCACCCCAGTGAGGGGACTATAGTGAGAAAAACTCACTAGAAAGATACAAAGCAAACATACAACTCTGGAATGTATATACTGTAAATGGCAAGAAAGAAATTGAACAGAATGTACCAACTTTAAACATTTTTGATTTTGTCTTTTTATCATCTGAAATTGTCTGGGAGCCCTTAGAACCTTCTGGAGGACCCCTAGTTTTAAAAACCCTGACTTTATTTTGTTATAACTTTGACAAGGTATATCACTAGTTTTTGCATCTCTGTTACAAGGTTTAAAAACAGCCTTGTCAAACTCAAAGCAGAAATTGGCAACAAAGATGTGGCGTAGGCCCACATTCCCCTCACGTTTCTCATTAGCGCAGCATGTCCTTGTAAAAGTGCCCTCTCTTCAGGGCTTGTGACCCTGAAAATAGTATTCTAACCTCTAATGAGAAACAGCAATACGGGCCACTGCTATGTCCAGTCTAAACACACCTGTTTCTCATAACCCTATCTGGACCTGTCGCGCTCATCCACTGCCAAAGATCTGGCGGCTGGCAGACTGAGGGTGAATTACTGGAACCTCACAACACATATAACGGCAGAACATGAGAAGAAAACATTGGTTTAGAATAAAATGATTCAGATACCTTGAAAATGAAAATGTACCATTTGTTCAGGAAAACCATATTAATATTGGACGTCCTTCAAATGCTGCTCTCAGAATCATTTTGTTTCATTTCTATAACTGTAGCAACTGAAGTATTTTGGTGGAAACTGTGTTTGCCATGGTAAGGTTTTGTAAGTTTGAAAGTGGAGGTTCATTTCGAAGGTAAATAGAAATGGATAAAGCACCTGCTCTGGCACAAACGCTTCCTGATACTTAAGAGGGCAAATCAAGTCGGTTTAGAGCCCAGCAGTGCAGCTTTAATACGGTGGAGTTGTTTTTTCTACATTAGTGCTTAGCCTCGTTAAGTTGGAAAAACATTTCAGGCCAGTGCGGCGCTAGACTTGTGTGGTGCAACAGATTCTGAACAATCCAGCGGGATGTCAAATAATTAATCACGGATCCCTGTGGCAATGGGATTTAGAGAGAAATGCAAAGAAAGAACAAAATGAGCTGTGTGCTTATTAAACCCGAAGGGAGCGGAACAATTGTGCAAGCAATTTTGAGCAACAGTCAATGCACGCAAAGGACTTTACACTTGGCAGTCTTGGGGTTCAGAGCTAAAGCGCTGGCATACCTAAGGTGTTTATTTGAAAAAAGCACACAACTGATTGAAGAAGAGATTCAGTAACACTTTCTATATGAAACATTTATAAAGATCTATATTATTATTAGTGCTGTCAAATCGATCAATCGCGATTAATCGCACCCAAAATAAACGTTTTTGTTTACATAATATGTGTGTGTGCACTTTGTATAATTATTATCATTCATGTTTATTTAAGAAATATTTGCAAATATATACTGTATATATATTTATATAATTTATATTATATATAAATATTTAAAAACGTCTTTAATATATCCATGCATGTGTATGCATTCATAATAATTATACACAGGACACACACATACATTAGGGTGACTGAAAACGAGGACACTCGGCCCGGCAGTGGGGTGGGGGGGCTGGTCTGGGGTCTCTCCTTCTCTGATGGCCTATTCTTTTGTGGCGGCACGTGCTCGTTGCGTCGTTGCATTTATAAAAAACAGCCAGGATGGCAAGGACAGGACTTGAAAACAGGACATGTCCTGGGAAAACAGGATGTTTAGTCACCCTAACATACATTATTTCAACACAAACTTTTGTTTTGGGTGCGATTAATCGCGATTAATCGATTTGACAGCACTAATTATTATGTTAATGTTATTGTCATATAGCACATAGAACTGGGTGTTGGTCATGTTGTGTTTTAATGCATTATATTTTTTAACACATCTTGATTTTTTTGTAATGGATAATATTATTGTCACACTGGGGCAGGTTGTTATAATAGTACCTGCCTTAAAGGGATAGTTCACCCATAAATAACCATTTTTCGCAACAAGTTTTCCCGAACTTGCAAGAGTTTCTTTCTTCTGTTGAACACAAAAGAAGATATTTTGATGAATGATGGTAACCAGACAGTTCACGGCACCCACCCACTTCAATAGCAGGACTTCCATGTAAGCCAATGGGGTCAATCAACCTTCTGGTTACCAACATTCTTTAAAATATCTTCTTTTGTGTTCAACAGAAGAAAGAAACGCATACAGGTTTGGAACAACATAAGGATGGGTGAGTAAATTATGACAACATTTTTGGGTGAATTATCCCTTTAAACAGCCTATTATAGGCCTAAGATTTTAAGCCTAAATTTAAAGTCAAACAATTATAACACAAAAGTCTAATTTTTGTAACTGAAATTTGGCTCAAACCTTATAGTTACAGATAAATAACTTTATTGTGTGACAACAAGCCCCGGTACAGAAACTTAAAGGGATAGTTCACCCAAAAATGAAAATTCTGTCAATTAATTATTCGCCCTCATGTCGTTCCATGTCGACCTTCGTTCATCTTCAGAACATATCCGAGAGCTCTCTGACCCCCTGGTTATTATACATTGCAGTCGATGTGGGGTCTGAGAGCTCTCGGAGTTCATCAAAAGTATCTTCATTTGTGTTCTGAAGATGAACGAAGGTCTTATGGGTTTGGGACGACATGAGGGTGAGTAGTTACTAGTTCAGGACAGAATTTTCTTTTCTTTTTTTGGTGAACTAACCCTTTAAAAGTGTTAAGAAGTGTTTTTTACACTCAGGTAGGCCTACTCATAATGCTTAAACTTCATTGCACAGTTTTAACCCATCATAATTACAGTGATGAATAACAATGAAGAACTTTGAAATCTACTATAGTAGTGTGAGTAGAATGTTTAGCCTACTATAGTACAGTTTCTTTTTACAGGTTGAGATTTCACAGTACTCTAAGCCCAACAAAAACCAACTCGTGCAACGTGTAAGACCCTCCCATGTGCCAAGAGGAAGTTTAACTCCAGATGCGATGCAGCAGCATTTTCAGAGCTTCATTGTGGAGGAGGCTGCAGCCGCTGCTGCTTTTTACCTGGTTTTCCTTTAAGAGATTAAGTTCATGTAGAGAACAAGTGGACTAGCAGACACCCGACGGACTCCCAACTTCTCTCTTCTCGGGTTGCAGCCAACAGGCAGAAGAGGAGGCATCCTCCTCACTCACCTCAAGTGAATTTCCATCGTGAACACGTTCTCAAGGAGAGAGGGGGAAGTTTGCTACGACTTATTGAACATCTGTGCCCACGAGTTTTTTCCCTTTCGTGTCTTGCTTTTTACAAGTTTAGCGTCAGTCACAGGGACTGAGGGGTGAAAAACATACTACGCATGTTTCAGGTGGAATATTCGCATCTGTGAAACTTCAGCGTGGAAGAGCGCGAGCGCTACTCTTGAGTCCGCGCTATTGTCATGAGATTGATGTGAACGTTTGGCTCGTGACGGAACGGTGCACCATAGTTTAACCCACAATGAAGGGTAAGATGCATTTCAAATAATCCTCTGCTTACACATTTTTAGTGCTGTGTCTTTTTAAGGCAAGTCTCTTGAGTCTATCCACGCGTTTCTGTCTTCAGTTTTCTGCGTTTCCTTCTCTTGTGAGAGGAATGTGTGTGTTAGTCCAGTGCATGAAACATCTGGTTGCGATTAACTGCTCGTGGTGGTTGGCGGATTGTTTGGCTGAACTGCCATAAGACAGCTGAATAGAAGGATCCACACACACAACTTTGCTGACCGGCTATTGTGTGGGATGTTCAGTGACACTGTTTCCTTTATCTAAAAAGAAAAGAAAAAAGAAAACCGTGGCCACGTTACAAATGAAACATCTGGCGAGGTGTGAAGACATTCCTCTAAGGGTTGAAGAACTTGTGAATTCTCATTTCTGAGAACTTTCTACGCTTTAGAG
The DNA here is from genome assembly GCA_023029165.1 of Gobiocypris rarus. Taxonomy (NCBI): domain Eukaryota; kingdom Metazoa; phylum Chordata; class Actinopteri; order Cypriniformes; family Gobionidae; genus Gobiocypris; species Gobiocypris rarus. Next base: position 36,704,119 of record CM040915.1, on the reverse strand, counting down.
ACTTTAAAGTGTTAATCATTGTTTTCATTGTTGAGTTTGGATTTATATTTTTTTTAATTAAAGGCGCAATATTTTTTTGTTTGGCAACATAAACAAATTAACAGCACTTTTGAAAAAATACCTAAAATTTAATGTTGATATTATGTTAATATTATAATAATATACACTGACATAAGACTAAGATTCCAGATATATCAGTCTTCTAAAAACAGCTTTTTGATTCTGCATAAAGTGGGTCCATCCTTATGGATGCGGCCATGTTGAGATCACGTGATCAGCCGTGTTAGTCCATTCTAATAATATTGTTTACTTCATATAGATATTTTTTAGTCAGTGCTCAAAATGAGTCCTAAAATAAGAATTATAAAAAAAAATGTAAATGAGAAAGCAAAAACTGACCAAAAGTAAAACAAACAGCAGCAGCAACAAAAATGTTTCATCCTGACTGGTCTAAATATAAACTTTAACAACACTGGGATGAATAATAATATTGGGATGAATAACAAAAACACAAATGTACTAAGTGCAACTTTAAAAGTGTCGTTCTAAGGTAAGTTGAGCTGTGGAAACTTAAGAGTCAGACTTATATAATTAAAAAATGAAAGGGTCCTCTGTATTTGTTCTTCTAAGAGCCAAGATGTTTTCCATCTTGATTGCACAGCAGAATTAAAACGTGTGACTCAGAGAGCCACTTACAGTAAAAGCAACCCCCACATTTTCCCAGTCTTTTTGGATGTCCAATGACCAGATGTTCTGACAAACACCAAGCTCTCACATCACATTTTTGTGCCTTACGAGTTATGCAACATTTCACTGTTCATCTCATTTTCAATCAGAATGCTGCCATCTAGTGGAAATTTCAAATCTCAGCATAACTTTTGTTTGAATTCACACTGAACTTAAAACAATAGGCATATGATTGGAGGCTATATGACATTTTAACATTGACTGAATCTTGCTTCAGCTGGATTTTGCAGAGCAATTCCCAGACAAATCACTTCTGAATTTGTATCTTAAATCAGGATGTTGTTGCCTATTTGTTGTCAAGTTGTTTGTCAAAAAGAGACAAACTGTGGTTTGCCTGGATTTTGGCCAGACTTCAAACAAATGAGATACTGTAGCGGTTTTTGGTTCATCGTTTGGTTAGATAAATGTTTATTTACCATGAATCAACTTAAGACATTAACATATTAATGATTAGTAAACAGAGCAAAAGGCACATGGAAATAACGTAATAAGAGTGTTCAGACCACACACAGTGAAGTGCTGTTCCTCAGAGTAAGGGTCATCCGCGGTCTTCTGTGATACTCCTCCATGCATTTAACCTTGAAGCTTTTATTTCAAGCAATATTTCTCTTGCAATGTCATGTTTCAGGCTGTGGCTTTGTACAAATGTTGTTTTTTGGGTGTGTGGGAGCTTTGTTCCTGTGCATTTCCCAGAGTTGTGTTGTTATTTTCAGCAAAAAGACTGAAATAGCTGTCAGCATCAGTCCTCAATTCTTTGTCCCAAGCCTGTTTGTTCCCTAGTTTTCCACTCTGAGGTTTCTATGGGCTGTGCATATCTGTCCAGTTGGATAGTAGGACCTGAGGTCGCACTCTATGGGGTTTCTTAACGGACTGTTCCCCCGCCCACCTGCGGTTCTTCCCCTGGTTTAGTATCAGAGTGAGGGGGAGTGGGCTCCAACTACAGAAACATGTGTTCTTTCTTTATTTTCACTGGCTTTGGACAATGACACATAAAACCGCCTGGAGTCACCCCTCTCCGTTCCCATGAGCATTGTAGCCACATGAGAGAGAGCTCTAAGGCAGACTGCGCTCCAGGACAGGAAGAGGAAGTAGAAGATGGTATCGTTTAGTTAACTCATGAATGGACCATCCTGGCCAGTGTTATTTCAAGAGTCAGATGCAGACCACATGCTTTTTATCACTCATGTTATTTATCTCAGCATGATATGTTGACCTTGTTTATTAGGAAACATGTGAATACTGTCATATACTGTGGTGTTGTGTTTTGTTTATAATGTAGTTTAATTTATAATATTTTACTTAAGCTATACACTACCATTCAAAGATTTGGGGTAAGAAAGATTGAATCAATACTTTTATTCAGTAAGGGCACATTACAAAAGAAATGTATCCCTGATTCCACGTAAAAAAATATAATGAAGCACAACTGTTTTCAATGATTATAAACAAATGTTGAAAAGCACCAAATCAGCATATACAAATTATTTCTCTATAATAAAATAGATGCAGCCTTGGTGAAACTTTTGAATGGCAGCATGTGATATAGCGTTAACCTAAATTACATTTTAACATTATTTTTAATATATATGTATATTATACAGTCTAACTAGAATTGTAATATTATATTTGAGTGTCCGATATTATACTGTTAAGGCATCATGTGATTAGCAGGATATGTAGCACTTGCAATACTAATATCATTTCCATTTGTTCCTTTTGCAGACGACTTCAATGATGAAGAGGAAGTGCAGTCTTTTGGCTACAAAAGGTTTGGTAAGTGTATTACGGTGCAGTCAGTTCATGATCGATAGAGATGTTCTTCATCGTTTTCTTCATTCTTCTTCATACATCAGCATGTTTTTAGTATTTGAAAGGTGAATTGGCCATGCCCTGTTGTCTACCGCAGTTGTTTTCCCCTCTGAACATGTGCTATTATCATTAGCCCATCAGACGGATGTTTTAGTGAATAATATCTGGATGCCTCAGTCCCTTCTTTGCTTTTTTCATTTGACTTATATTGGATCATTCTAAACGTGGAATATGTTTGAATGATTTGTTTTTTTGTCTGCAGTCAATTTACTAGAGGATTTGATCCTTTTAGGATATGTCACATTATTCACTTTGATATTTTCATACCAAGCAGACGGTCAACCACTGAACGAGTATCTGTCAGGCTAGTTTTTGGGGTGTGTTCCACACGTCAGGCTCCCGTCTGTGGCAGTTCATCCGGATCAGCATGTTGAATCAGCAGCGGGGTCATTGCTGAGAGAGATTAAAAAGCGAGGGATGAAAGTCAAAGTCAAGATGGCACCAGACAGAAGTCTGTTCTTACCTGAACATTCCTATGTGAAAATATATTCAAACATGAGCTGCCTGGAATAAAGAAAGTGATCAGTATGATTGATATTCAAAATGGTAAGCAAGCGCTGCGTTGTTTATGGTTTGTATATCTGCAGTCCTTGTTTCAGTTTCTTAAATGATGAATACAGACTATTGATACCTGCGGATATAGACAGTTATTTCCTTACACGCAGACGCAGAACTCATATGCTAGTTTGCAGTAGTCTTTGTTCGAACCATAAACTGTAAAAAAATATGGACGTAGTGTCCGTGACGTCACCGATAGGTTTCTGAAGAGCAGCTTTGAAGCCTCAAAGTTGGCCGTTGTCATTTTGAAAATGGGCAAAGAGGTGGGACGTGGGCAGAGCCCAAAAATTCACCCCCTCACAGTTATCATGAAGGGCAATATTAGCCATTTAGACCAAAACCACAATTTGTACCAGGCTGTAAACATGTTTTATTCTGCTGTAAAGTTGGGTGTTTTAACATGGGGCTCAATGAGATTTTGGAGCCTGTCTCTAGCGGCCAGTCAATCATTTGCAGTTTAAATCACTTACGTATTGGCTTCAAGAGAAACTGAACTGATGCTTGGTTCGAACGCCGCTTTTTGGCCGAGACACAGCCGCCGCAAGACGACAGAACAATTGGCTTTAGTCGCCTCTAGTTCTTTGACATTGGCTTGGTGTGTCACAGCATTTAAATTTGAAGTTAGTATTTATAGTATAGTTTTAGAAGTTAATATTTTAAAAAAAGGTAAGTTAAAAAGTCTAATCTTAAAATGAATATCCATTTTCATACTGTACATTATAATGTTGTGGTGCCTAAATTAATTTGAAGCATACGGAACCCCTAAAAGGACATGGTGGTGGGAAAAAATGATTTTTTGTCAATGCTTTTGCGTCCCTTCGCCAATGTTTTGCGTTCCCCTGACAATGTTTCTCGGCAGAATAATTTTTCTTCCATCTCTTATTTTTTTCCTTCACCATGTCCCTTTAGGCCTGGGCTCAGTAGAAAGAACATTTGATTTGTTTGTTTGTTTTTATTATTAGAACATTTTAATATCGGACATTTATCGTTTATATCCATAACATGAAAATATTTATCCAGAATGGCAATATCAGTGTATCCTGAGTGTTGAAAACTATACTCTCATACCATAGTGACATGCAATATTATAAAAATGTCAAGGCATTGTCTATGCTGTAGGAATGCATGTTGAAGATGTATGTTCGTTTAACATCTGCTCGAAATACCTTCTTCATTTTAAGAAGTGCTTTGTTTAATTTAGCCACTGTGTCCCACAGAGATGCCTCCAACAACAAATCACAGTAACTGTGTGATTCGATAGTTTATTACCTTTGAATGAAGGCATTTGTAAATACAGTCGTTGGTGGTCCAGAAAGAGGTTTCAGGTTTCTATCTGAGCTACCGCCATCCATCTAGCAGTTATTAAAGCAGCATGAGTTATTTCCCAGTTTGACTTAGATTTCATTTCATCCAGAGTAATAATGTGCTGTTTGACCACTGAGGGAGAGGAATGAGTTGATAAAGGGCATGAACATTAAGAGTGTAGCTCTTAAAAGTGGTTGGCCTCGAACCCACAGGTCATTTGTCATAGCAGAAGAGATATCAGGTGAATTTGTCATACACCTCATCAGTTTTGAGTACTTTAGTTGAGTGTTATGTTAATTTGACTGAATACAGGTGATTTAAAAGGTTTATAGTTTACATTTGGGGTTAGGTTTTCCTTTATAAATTTGATTTTATGATGATCGAGTCAGAGTTAGGTTTAAGTTTAGGGATTAGGATTGGATTAACTTTTCATGGGGCAATAATGAATGTAAGAAATATGGTGGGAAATGTATTATATTGCAATATGTTTGAGCAGAATTGCAGCCCCATAGTACACAGAAAAGATCCTCAAGGGTTAGACATGCTGGTAGTCACTAGTCACAGTTTTTTTTTCATGCTCATTTCTTGGCTTTGATTGCTGAGGTAGGTATAAGGAACGAGTGAGGAAGAGAGGTGAAGGAATGTGTAACTGCTGCGTCAGTGCATGAGTGTAGGGCTGGTGGTTTGTGCCCTATTAAATAAAGTGGTTACACACCCCTTTTCGCTAAGCCAGTGCAGTCACAGACAGAAAGTGCGAAAGCATGGAAACTATTCTAGCTGTTTCTCTCTGTGGCAAAACCAGACAATCAACCCCGTCTGTTTGGATCTGTCATACAGTTTGATTTTAACACATTTTCACTATTAAGTTGATTATTTTCCCCTTCACTCAAAATATCAAAGTGCTGCCAGATATTTGGCAAAAGCTACTCTATCCTTCAGTGGAATAGAAGGGATCCTTTTTACTGTTATAAAAAGCCGTTGACATGAAAATATGTTTTTTTCGGATGGTTTTCAATGCCACTGGGAAAAAGTGCATTATGGGAAAGGAAGTAGATGTAAGGCAATACAGGAAGAAATCATTTTAGATCAATTTGAAGAGAAATTAGCAATATTGCAATTTAATGTCTGGAAGTGCATGAGCTATTCTTAATCGCTCACAGTAAAATCTGAGGAGGAAAATAATGGTGGGATGTAGCTTTCACACTACAAATGAAACATTTTCTTAATCAGGATTTTTGTATCAGATTTTTTTCTTGTTTTCACACACACACACACACACACATTGGGTTTTTTAATGGGGACATATGGCGTTGTCCCCATTAAAAAACAGACTCGACAATCAATCAATCAATCAATCAATCAATCAATCAATCAATCAATCAATCAATCAATCAATCAATCAATCAATCAATCAATCAATCACCCAATCAATCAATCAACCAACCAATCAATCAATCAATCAATAAATCAATCAATCAATCAATCAATCAATCAATCAATCAATCAATCAATCAATCAATCAATCAATCAATCAATCAATCAAAAGTCTCAGCCAATCAGAAGAGTGTGTGGGTGGGCTCTCTCTGCAAAGGCACTGACTGCATTCACAACGAAATGTTGTGTCAAATTCCTAAATGTTACTGATACTTAAAAATACATACTGAGTGACCGAAACCATTATTTTTAATCATAGAATACACTTGTTTGCTCACCTTGAGCTCAAACATAGCCTAGTTGTTTCCTTTAATTATTTTTTTTAAGATCTGAGGTGAATTATCCATTGTTAGGCTGTCTATAAAGGTCACGAAAAATGATATGAAACTCACTTTAAATTCCCTTAAATAAAGCACATAATCTGCACTCGTCATACTTCGGATGTTGTTCCAGCTGTGAATCGCGTTGTGGCTGGTTAATACAAAAAACTCTCATTAACATGGAAAAGATCATTTTCCTCAATTGTCGCGTTTGGTTAGGTCACAGTGAAGGCTTATAAGGCTGTTTCAGTATTTGCATTTATTTTTTTATTGTTGTTAAGTTCTTTTAGTGGATTTTTGTCCACATTTTGTTTAGATATTGGCTTATGTGATTATTTGGGAATGTTGTTGTTGTATGGCCAGAAGGACTCATGCCATACCCTAGGTTTTTGTGAAACGCCGCCACTGGGACATTCCATCGACACAATGATGTTTATACTGTTCAAACTATATATTATATTCCCTAATCCATAAACACAAACTTTCCTCATGGGGACCAAAAAATGTCCAGATATTTTGTCATCATAATGTAGACCAAAACGACCCCCCCCACACACACACACACACATTTTTATATTTATATAGTTTTATATATTTTAAATAAAACATATTTTCATTTTTGAAAACAATTTTTATTAAGCAAGTAATTACCTGTTTCTATATTTTTCTGACAAAACAAGAAACAAAACCAAAAAGAAAAACAAAAAGGCAACGTCTACATTAATCCGGATAGAAAAGAGGAGTTTTCGCTTCAAAACTTTCTCCGTTTTCAAGCGTTTCCCAAAAGTTTCTCATCCACACTGAAATGTCAGATAACACCAAATTCACCTTACTGTGCATTTTACATCATAAAAGCTCACTGAGATGATACAGACATCATAAAGTTATCATGCAATTCTTCTGGCAGGATCCTTTTTTTAGGCAAAATATCTCCCCATTCACTGATGCGTCCAGGTTCCTCCTCTCATGCCAGAACATCTTCTGTCATTCTTGCAGGACTGTGATATGAAGTGTGCAAAGTAACTGTGTGAAAGTGAATAGCACATAACTGGCACAATAGTGGTATAAACATACATATCTATTGGTACAGTATGTCACATGACTAAACAAATCTTCATTTTTTTTTGGAAACCCAGTTTCGCCTGACAGCAGGCCTGCGAAGACCCGTTGTCTCACAACCTCCATCTTCACGTTTTCAGATGTATCCATTTTGGAGAGTGTTTTCAAAAAGCTTAGTTTTCGTGAATAAAAACGCAGTCTCAGTGTGGATGGAAGGCCAAAACCGTCTTTCAGGATATTATATTTGTTTGTTGTTGTTTTGGGTTTATGCTTTTAAAGTATATATTAAGTTGAAAAATAAGCTTGCGTCTTATCTTACAGAATTTAGTTTTTCTCTAGTAAATCTGACACTTTTTTTGTATCTTGTCTTTGTTCTTCTTTACATGTTTTGTAGTGAAGAGCATTTGTTACAGTATATGTTTGTACTAGAGTGAGTGTTTTTGATTTGGCTCAAGTTCTTTATTACTAGAAGAGAATATTTCAGAGTTTTTGCTTAATGCACCCCCCAGGGTCTTCATGGTGTTCTGTAATGCAGGCTTGAAACGTGACATGCTTGTGTGTTTTCAATATGCGTGCAGAGACCAGGAGGATGGAGGTAGATAGAGAAAGATCATTTGTCTGTCCTTCAGCCAAAAGGGTCTGCGGGATGAGCTGTCAGGGGGGTCTGGAGGATTTTATCCTTATCTCAAACCTTGTGTAACCTAGATTATGAGACTGGCATACAGTTCTCCAACAGAGAACAGGATTCTTTTAACAAATGGCTGCTTCCCAGCAGGAGGTTCATAGCGTGGGCTGTAAGGATTCTGGAAAGCGCTTGGGTCAACGCTGGGTCAGGCCAGTCGAATTCGCCTCTTTAAAAGCACCTTTGCTGGAGCTCTCAGTGGTTGAGAAACGAGATAAGCAGCCACAAAAATCTGAACTGAACGATTCTTTGTAAAACAATGTAGTTTACAAAGTGAGTATTTATAGTAAATCTTACTTGTTTATGCTCAATTGACTTGTTGTTGAAGGTCATGACTAAATTCCTGTTTTTCAGTAGTCAATTTTTTGTATGACAGGGAACAGATCAGGAGTGGCGGTCTCCTCGTGTAAACAAGGAATGCAACCAAAGCTCTCCTTCTCCACTCTTGACAAATAGATATAAATTCAGCTTCTAAAACAAACCATCTGTTGGACTCTACCGTGCGAGGAGAGTGGGTCAAGTTAGCATCCGTCCAGTTTTACGGAAGGTCTTCGGAGATGTTCTTGCCTGCTATATCATGCTGTCATATGATAGGGTGTCACACCTAAATGATGGATGGACTATATGCCTTTTCTTGCTCCACAGGGTCTGGCGTTCATTCAAAAACAATACATGTCACTGATGGAGACCAACTCTTTTCTTTTGGCATTACCAATAAAAGACAGGCCCCGAGTGCAGCGCTGTGTCTGATATATTAATGAAAGTCTTTTGGCTCCCAACTCAGCCAAAATCAACTCTGTGCTTCCTGAACTAAAAAAAAAAAAAAAAAAGGTAGAGTGAAAGAAAGATGTGTATTTTCCTTTTCTCGACTCGGAGTACTACTTACTGGCAATCTGTTTTAAAGACCTGGCCAAGACAGAGGCGCAGTGCCTTTGTTTCTGAGACTTTGATTACTTTGGCTGTCAAGGGAACTGACGCATGGTATTATTCTTGATCGGGTTACTTTTTTTGACTTTTTTAATGTATAATTTAACTCAGATAAGCATGCATAAATTATAAATTATTGTAAAAAATGGACTGTAATCACTTTGAACTATGGCATAAGGGATTTTTCTTCATGGTACATCTGTAGTTTAATTGGACATGGCTCGACTGAGTGTTATAACATCATGCAAACACATCCATTTTGTTTTCATTAGTTTTTTATGTCTCTCTCAGTGTAATTAGTGTTATATTTTGTTTCTCAGTCACTTACGCAATGGGTGGAGTGGCACCGTTTTCCTGGTGTTTGTTGCACTTTGTTCTGTTACGTGTCAAGCATGCCTGGCATGGAAGTTTATTAAAGAGCTCTGTGGTTTTATTGGCTGCGTAAAGTGATGAAGCTTGTGAATGCTCTTAGGCTATTCTGGCTTATGTCAGGCTAAGCTTAGTTGCTGCGGTAACGAACAGCCTTCCACTGTGACGGCCTGATTGCTGAGTCAGGATCCAGGCCTTGCGGTGGGCCACCCACTAGCATGAACCTTTCCTGCTCCAAACCCCCCGACCCACACTCCTCCCCCCTGCGCAGATGACTGGGCCCCTGCTAGAATATTCTATGTACAATAAAGAGTTTAAAAGGATTTTTACATAGTCCTTAGTGACCACGGCTGTCAAAAAGAACAAAAACAGCATAAAAGTATCATGAAAGTTGTTCATGTGTTTCCATATGAAATTTTTTTGAAGGCTTTGCATGATAAATGGCTTTGCGTCAAATTTAAAGGTACAGTACGACATTCTGGACTCTTGATTTTTATCAGTGATTAAAATAGCAAGACAGTGGGATATTGGGTTATCTGACATTTTATTAATTACTAACTAAATATTAAATGTAATAAAGTTATTATTCACCAGTAAACGTGCCTCAAATCTAGAATAAATAGCTAAATATTTTAAAAACGAACAAAAAAAATTACATTAGTAAAATAACAACAATTAAACTAAAAGGAAATTTAAAAATAAAATAAAAAATATTAATAAACACTATAATAGTAAATAATCCATCTAATGTTGTCTTTTATGGTCTTTAATTGTGTTTTTGTTCTTTTTTGAGCTTGACAGCCCCTGGTTGTTGTATGGCAAGAACTGCATAACAATTTTTCAGATAATTCTACATTTGTGTTGCATGGGAAAATAATGACATGGATGGATGAACTGTCCTTTTTAGAAGATAAGTTTCTAAATTGCTTTAAAGAGTTAGTTCACCCAAAAATGAAAATTCTGTCATTAATTACTCACACTCATGTCGTTCCAAACCTGTAAGACTTTCCTTCATCTTCGGCTCACACTTTTTTTTAATGAAATCTGAGAGCCTTCTGTCCCTCTGTTGACAGCTTTAAAACTGCCACTTTGAAAGTTCAAAATGTTCATAAAGAGATCGTAAAACTAATCCATATGAATTGAGCGGTTTTCTGAAGAGGCGCAATCGCTTTATGTGATGAACGGATTGAATTTAGGCTTTTATTCACATATACACATTGATCAGCGAACACAAACAGAAGCTCAACCGTAACTGCTTGATCCACAAGAACAAACCTCATTGGTTCTTGAGGAAGCACAAACGTGGAATGAATCTCTTTGGTTCTTGAGGAAGCACAAACGTGGAATGAATCTCATTGGTTCTTGAGGAAGCACAAACGTGGAATGAATCTCTTTGGTTCTTGAGGAAGCACAAACGTGGAATGAATCTCATTGGTTCTTGAGGAAGCACAAACGTGGAATGAATCTCATTGGTTCTTGAGGAAGCAAAGCGTGGAATGAATCTCATTGGTTCTTGAGGCAGCACAAAGCGTGGAATGAATCTCATTGGTTCTTGAGGAAGCACAAACGTGGAATGAATCTCATTGGTTCTTGAGGAAGCACAAACGTGGAATGAATCTCTTTGGTTCTTGCACGTCAAGCGAACATGCTTGAGCTTCCATTTACCATATTTGATGTTTATATGTGAATAAGAGCCTTAATTCAATCTTAATTCAATCATAAAGGGATCGTGACTCTTTAGAAAATTTGGACTAAACCGCTCGATTCATATGGATTAGTTTTACGATCTCTTTATGAACTTTTTGAACTGTCAAAGTGGCAGTTGCGTAGCTGTCAACAGAGGGACAGAAAGCTCTCAGATTTCATCAAAAAGATCTTCATTTGTGATCCAAAGATGAAGGAAAGTCTGACGGGTTTGGAACGTATCGAGGGTGAGTAATTAATGACAGAATTTTCCATTTTTGGGTGAACTATCCCTTTAATGCCTGTTGTGTTTTTGCTCTGTTTGAATTTGGATGCAGGAATTGTTGACTTACTCTGAACTATGCCAATAGTTCCTTGAAGGATCATTGTTTAGTGCTGTAATTTACTGTATTCAAGGGTCTCTCTTGCCTTTTTGCTGCCAAGCATGTTCTTTGGCAAACATACTGACGAAATGAGATCATGCCTCTGAGACCGAAGACATGAAACAAATGTCACCCGGTAATTGTGCATGCAGAAAACAGGAAATCAGTATCCCTCTTCACCCTAAGTCATGATTTTCAGCTGACATCAGAATCATATTGTAAATCAGTGTGTAATATAACTCGATGGCTCTGTGGTCACCCTCTTATCGTCCGCTTATTATGTGTTATTGAAGAAACTTGTACATAACAATTCACTTATCATTCAAGCAAGTGTCTCTGAGGAGAGTTACTACATTTATATGACTACATTTATCCAGACCCCAAAATAATCTGCACTACCTCAGAGGGTCTTTACCCCCCCATTAAAGTTCAGGGCCGGATTCCAGAACATTACAGTGTTTTGAATGAGGGGGCTGTTTTGAATCTCCGTGGATACATCTAGATGACATCACATTACTGTCAAGAGCAATGAGCCGTACTGAAAATCGGTTCAGGCAACAGTGCGTTTGTGGGAGGTGTTCTTTTCATTATGGATAAGTTAAGGATTTTGTAAAAATATATAATTAATATAATAAAACAAATATTTTTAAAGATATTATTTGTAATTGAATGTATAATTAAAAAACGCAGATGCAGAATAAACAATAGAACGTTCCATTAAGAGTTTTAAGTGTTATTTATATAGATTATAGTATTATTTTTATTTTTTTCAGTTTTTAACTTTAATTGGTTTTAGTAGATTTGTTATGTGCTTTTTCATGTTTATTTTATTTATTTATTTGTCAGTGACAAAGTGCAAGCATATTCCTCTAAAATAATTCTGTATTTTCAGCTTCAGAATCATAAATATTTTTATTCTGGTGTCACCATTGGGTTACCAGCGCCAAGTCCAAGCCGATTTCCACCCTAATTTAAAACCAAATTTCGCATTTTAATCAACTGTACATTTTTTGTTAACCTTTCATCGTTACACCCATAATATACAGTCCCTGACAAAAGTCTTGTCACTTGTGTACAAAGTGAACTGAAGTGCCGCTGAAATATATTTTTTACAAGAAATGGCTCATTTTAATCCCAACAGCTTTTGTAATAATGTTTCAGTGCAAAATGAAACTGTCAAAAATATTCTAATATTCACAGCTTGGTAAAGCCAATTTTTGCAAAGACATAAGTGTTGTCGCCTTGTCATTTGAGCTTCACCTGTGACTAATAATGGATCAATTAGATCTCAGGTGTGTATAAAAAGAACCCCAGTGCACTAGACCTTCACATCAACTGCAACTAGACCTCTGCAAACATGCCTAAGATTCACCCTGAGACTAAAGTTTAGATTATCAAGAGGCTTAAGACCAGATCCACTGCTGATGTGGCAGACACCTTCAAAGTGTCTCAGCGTCAAGTACAGAGGATAAAAAAAAGATTTGAAGAGACTGGAGACGTTTATGACAAACCCAGGTCAGGCAGACTCTGCAAGACAACTGCTCGAGAGGACCGTTTGTTGGCTCGAAAATCCAAGGCCAGCCCATTTTCCACTGCAGCAGAGCTCCACGAGACCTGGTCACCTGAAGTCCCTGTGTCAACCAGAACAGTTTGTCAGATTCTGTCCCGAAATGGCCTCCATGGTCGAATCAGTGCCCAGAAGCCAGCACTAAACAAAAGACAATTGAAAAACCGTGTGGCATTTGCCAAAGCCCACAGCCTGCTAAAAGGATGGACGCTGGAAAAGTGGCAGAAGGATTTTTAGATGAATCTTCTGTTGAATTACACCACAGTCGCCGCAAATATTGCAGGAGAACTACTGGAGCCCGCATGGATCCGAGATTCACCCAGAAAACAGTGAAGTTTGGTGGGGGGGAAATCATGGTCTGGGGTTACATCCAGTATGGGGGTGTGCAAGAGATCTGCAGGGTGGAAGGCAACTTCAATAGTCTAAAATACCAAGAAATCTTAGCTACCTCTTATATTCCCAACCATAAAAGAGGCCAAATTCTGCAGCAGGATGGTGCTCCATCGCATTCTTCCATCTCCACATCAAAGTTCCTCAAGGCGAAGAAGATCAAGATGCTCCAGGATTGGCCAGCCCAGTCACCAGACATGAACATCATTGAGCATATGTGGGGTAGGATGAAAGAGGAAGCATGGAAGACGAAACCAAAGAATATTGATGAACTCTGGGAGGCATGCAAGACTGCTTTCTTTGCTATTCCTATTCTTTGCTAAAATGACTTCATCAATAAATTGTATGAGTCCTTGCCAAACCGCATGGGTACAGTCCTTTGTCTTGCCAAAATTTGACCTTTCTGTCTTGATTAAATGATAAATCTTTTTTCAGTGAAACTAATTTATTTCAGTGCATTAAACATCATTTGGGAGGGTTTTAGCTTTTCATATGAGCTATTTCTAACACCAATTGATGAATTAAAAGTCAGGTTAATAGCAGGTGTTTCTACAAAATAGATAAGCGACACGACTTTTGTCAGGGACTGTATTGATCAGACATAACATTATCATTACTAAAGTGAATAACACTTCATCTTGGCACCTGTTAGTGGCTGGAATATATTAGGCAGCAAGTGAATGGGGAAGCGTAAGGATTTGAGCGAGTTTGATAAGGGCCAAATTGTAATGGCTAGACGACTGGGTCATAGCATCCCCAAAACTGCAGCTCTTGTGGGGTGTTCCCGGTCTACAGTGGTCAGGATCTATCAAAAGTGCTCCAAGGAAGGAACAGTGGTGAACCCGCAACAGGGTCATGGGCGGCCAAGGCTCATTGATGCACGTGGAGAGCGAAGGCTGGCCCGTGTGGTCCGATAAAACAAACAATCAGACGCCACTGTATTGTCCAGAAGTTAATGCTGGTTCTGATAGAATGGTGTCAGAATACACAGTGCATCACAGTTTGATGCGTATGGGCTGCATAGCCGCAGACCAGTCAGGATGCCCATGCTGACCCCTGTCCACCGCCGAAAGCACCAACAGTGGCACGTGAGCATCAGAACTGGACCACGGAGCAATGGAAGAAGGTGGCCTGGCTTGATGAATCACGTTTTCTTTTACATCACGTGGATGGCCGTGTGTGTTGCTTACCTGGGGAACACATGGCACCAGGATGCACTATGGGAAGAAGGCAAGCCGGCGGAGGCCGTGTGATGCTTTGGGCAATGTTCTGCTGGGAAACCTTGGGTCCTGCCATCCATGTGGATGTTACTTTGACACGTACCACCTACCTAAGCATTGTTGCAGACCATGTATACCCTTTCATGGAAACAGTACTCCCTGGTGGCTGTGGCTCTTTAATAATGCACTCTGACACAAAGCAAAAATGGTTCAGGAATAGTTTAAGGAGCACAACAACTAGTTTGAGGTGTTGACTTTGCCTCTAAATTCCCCAGATCTCAACCCAATCGAGCATCTGTGGGATGTGCTGAACAAACAAGTCCGATCCATGGAGCCCCCTCACAACTTACAGGACTTAGAGAATCTGCTGCTAACATCTTGCAGATACCACAGCACACCTTCAGGGGTCTAGTGGAGTCCATGCCTCGACGGGTCAGTTTGGCAGCAAAAGGGGGACGAACACAATATTAGGAAGGTGGTGTATAATGTTATGCCTGATCGGTGTATATACTGTATAAACCATAAAAGCATTTTTTTTTGTTACTTTTTTTTTTTACAGTGCTTGTTCTCAGTAAAGCAGATTTATGGAAGCAGCTCAGACTCAATGTGATTACTCAAATGTTTTACTAATAAGTGCACTGCTGGAATGAGCCTTTATGATTATAATGGCATGTGCCCTTGTGGCCTAATGTTTCTAATGTTGGGATAATGAGGCATGTGTTTATGCTTTAAGGAAACCAGACGCCATAGTGTACATAAGCATGCAACCATTCACCTTTCTGTCAGGTCTCTCCATATGGCCAGTTTATTTGAAACTCATTTGGCATTGGTTGACGCTCATATCAAAACTATAGCAACTACTGTAGTCATGCCAGAAAATGACTACACCGCCTACAAGCACATGCAGATAGAATCTGCTCACTGATCACTTACGCAGTCTATAAGATTGGTTTTAAAAATCTCATTTGTCTCCACAATATCGCTTTTTTGTGCTTTATGCTTGCGAGTGAAGGGGGACACAAAGGATGTATCCCACCCCATACCAAGCCGCTCAGTATAAGAGAACACTCAACACTATGTAGAACACTTTGCAATGACTGTACATAATGATAGTTATTTTTAAAGGATAGGAGCATTTGTAATAAAAGAGCTGTTTTGCATTTAAATTGTGCAATTAAAAACAACAACAATAAAAATGACATATTGTGTGTGGAATAAGAACAAGGTGATCTTGTGTCACTCAAGTCATTGCCAAAAAAAAGTTGCAACATTCTACATGCATTAAAGCCAAGTAGTTTTTTTTAATGAAATTTTCTGCCTTAATCACCAAGACCGACAGTACATTACATAAAACGAAGACCATATCATGAATAACTTCATATAAAGTGCAGGGTCGGGTTAAGTTATAAGCATAATAGCATAATACTGTTAAACCATTTGGAAAAGAATGGATATTTGCATTTATTTAGTGCAACAGACCAATATCAAGAGCAGAATCTCTCTTTTAGCTCATTAGCCAGAGGCTCTTGGCTTCGGATTTTGATTTCCTGTCTCCAGTTCTGAGTGGGATCTGCCTGTCTGGCTGGCCGTGAATTATCTCTGTTTTCGTCTCCACACATTTTCCATACATCCTTTTTTATGATTTCCTCTTAAGGTTGTGCTTTATTCGACATTGTGTTTGTACAGTAATACAATAGGATTTCCAGGACTCGACATAAACATCTATAAGGATGCCCATTCTAGATTTTTCTCAGTATATTTACATTATAAGCTGCAAGAACAAAATATATTTCTTTTATCTTGAATGACCCCTAACCATTTATTTAAGTTGTTGAGAAGCTGGTTTTCGCAATCGCTAGCTCTCATTCTTTCGGAGTCTCACTGGATTTCTGGAACTGCATATGGCCTTGATCACATAAGGAAATAATTGGAGCTGAAAACAGCCCACACGTGTCCCAGTGACTCTGCCAATGTCTTAGGAAAGACTTTATTGCCTCTCTCTGAACTCCAGAGAGGATTTATTCCTATTTCTGCCTTTATTTTGTTGCTGATGTCATAAAAAAAAACCTGTCGGATCCAGAAATTTTACAAAGACGTTCTTTAAATTGCTTGCTGTTGATTTGTTTGTATCAAAACTGCATGTGTGTGATTATATTTGAACAGAGACAAGTAAACATGTGAACAAAGGCTTCATGTCGTAGCCCAACCATGATAAGTGCGTAACAATATACAGAGGAATTATGACCTGATTGTTAGTCATTTAAGGGCATGATTTTCCATGAAGATTCGATCTCAGGAATCTACTTGCTCAATCAAAATGCTATTGGTCCAGACCTATTCCACATGGATACACCAGATTTGGTGGTATGTTAACATCTCGCTAAAATGTGCTACAGAATACACTTCCTATACCCTTGTTGTATTTAAAAATCAGTAATAGAAAGGGTTCTTTGAGGAAAGCATTCCATGCATCCAAACTGTAAGCTGAGCTGACATTTTAGATGTTTGTTCTTCAGTCTTTGGCATGGAGGGATGATGTATCAAATGTTCTCTTGCACCCTTTGATTCCCCCCCACCCGCCTTTTTTTCTTTAATAAGCACCAGATGGTCGTGCCCATTTAAAGTGTTATAAACCTGTTTGCTGTCAAAAAAGGGGGAAAATGTTGATGCATGCTAGTGGTGTGGAGCAGTACAGTTCAGAGGTTTATAAACATAATGGTGTAGTAATTTGTCTCTGTAGTTATACCCCCTTTTTAGAGCGTTTACTTGTTAACATTCCAGAGAGGGGGCTTTTAATGAGGGACGCTGGGGGCATGGTGATTGGATCCAGAGATGTTCACCAGATACACAAAATGTGCTATTTCTGATGCTACACAACTGAAAAGAATTGCATGCAAATAGTATTTTATTTGAGTCTTGCTGTGAGTGATGGTTCCAGATGTTAGCAGTGGCCGCATAGGGATAAACACAGCATGTATTTAACATGATGAAACTCATTGTTTTCCTATGTTGAAATAAACCGCAGTGACACACAGCAACAGTTAGTTTCCTCTTCATCTTCAGAGACTGACTGGGTCTGTTTTTGCTAGTTGACCATGTTTGTTAAACTGTTTTCTTTCAGGGCTGCCAATCCATTCTGTTTAATCATTTCTGGTCTTTAAGATGTGTCCAGTCACAAATCGAAGGCCAATATGAAATCAGTAGAGGTACTGCTTGAATTAAATACTTTATTATTACAGCTTTTGCACATTTGTTGCATGCAGATCATGCAGATAAAGCTATAATTATTATCAAATGACAAAAGAATTGTTTTTCTCAAATGCCTGCGGATATAGCTCTGATTGGACCCTGAGGATTTCAATGCTCAGATTTTTGATAAATATCTGTAACTCATCATTAGCTTTCAAACTGTAGGTCACAATAGCTCAAATATTTGAATGCTTAGGAAGGCTTCATTAAACATAATTATGAATCAGCCACCCACAGTAAATGTGCAAGCTAATTTTTTATCAACAACAAAAAAGTAAGAAAAGTTCTGTGAGACAACCTTGGAATGAGAAGATATTGGGGATTTCTCACTTTTAACTACACTTTTACACTTTTAACTACATTTGTCTCATTGTGTGATCATGGTTGGCCATGCTCCCTCTTACCCTGTTACTTCCCTCATTTCCAATAACCAAGTAGGTGCTTGCAATATGCTTGGTGTGATGGCAATAATGATCCCTTTAATGGGTATAGTAGCTAATTAGCTATTTTTTGTTATAAGATCAACACAAGTTGTACACATACTGTACATACCAGATTAATTGAACATTTGTTTTATTAGGTTCATGAAAAACAATGCAAGTATAACTTTTTTGGGAGGTGGGAAGTCTAGGTAGTGAACAGGCCCAAAATAGTTAAATGATGACATATTAAGCATTTAAGTATTCTTAAAGGGGTGGATGATTATGATTTCACATTTTGAACTTTAGTTAGTGTGTAATGTTGCTGTTTAAGCATAAACAACATATGCAACAACAAAGGCCTTGTTGAGACTAGCAATAGTTGTTGTAGTCGAGCACATTTGGGAGTCTGCTTAAGCTGTCATCCGTCTTTTCAAATTGTGATGGCTAGACGACTGGGTCAGAGCATCTCCACTGCAGCTCTTGTGGGGTGTTCCCGGTCTGCAGTGGTCAGGATCTATCAAAAGTGCTCCAAGGAAGGAACAGTGGAGAACCGGCGACAGGGCCAAGGCTCATTGATGCACGTGGGGAGCGAAGGCTGGCCCGTGCGGTTCGATCAAACAGACGAGCTATAGCTCAAATTGCTCAAGAAGTTAATGCTGGTTCTGATAGAAAGGTGTCAGAATACACAAGGGATCACAGTTTGTGATGCACTGTGTATTTTCAGGGTGCCCATGCTGACCCCTGTTCACCACTGAACGCACCAACAGTGGCACGTGAGCATTAGAACTGGACCACGGAGCAATAGAAGAAGGTGGCCTGGTCTGATAAATCACGTTATCTTTTACATCACGTGGATGGCCTGGTGCATGTTCATCGCTTACTTGGGGAACACATGGCACCAGGATGCACTATGGGAAGAAGGCAAACCGGCGGAGGCAGTGTGATGCTTTGGGCAATGTTCTGCTGGGGAACCTGGGGTGCTGCCATCCATGTGGATGTTACTTTGACACGTACCACCTACCTAAGCATTGTTGCAGACCATCTATACCCTTTCATGGAGACGGTATTCTCTTTCAGCAGAATAATGCGCCCTGTCAAAAAGCAAAAATGGTTCAGGAATGGTTTGAGAAACACCACGAGCTCTGTAGGCATCTTACAACAGTTCCCACACGAGTGATTTATAGATGACAGAATATGCTAATCAATGACTTGAAGATTGTTAATTCCTCATCAGCTACATAAATTCATCAACTAACCATTACAAAACGTCCTGTTGTCACTTCTTCTTGAGTCTCTCCGTCATTGTCCGACTCTGGTTTAAACATAAAAGGCTGAACAGTTTCAGACGTGAGGTATAGCTTACACAAACTCTTCTTAAAAGGGGGCCGGGAGCAGCAGCGCATTTGCATTTAAAGGGACAAACACAAAAACGGCATACCCTCAAAAAGTGACAATTTTAACATGCTATGAAAAAATGCTCTGTGGGGTATTTTGAGCTAAAACCTCACATGCACACTCGGGGGACATCAGAGACTTATTTTACATCTTGTAAAAATGAGCATTATAGGACCCCTTTAAAAAAAATTAGGAAAAAAATCAATAAAGAGAAACATAATATAATTTAGTCTAAAACTAGGATGATAAAACTAGAAAGAGCATATTTTGAATCATTCAGAGGCCCAAAAAAGTTCCCCTAATTGAATAATCACCCTTATATTTTATTCCCAGAAATCAACTCAAACATGGACCCCTTCCTGTGTCTAGTGTGGAAAACTGTATTTTTGTTGCCATGGAAATTTCCATCACAAGTGTTCTGTTGCATTGGGCAAGTGTGGGTCTTATAGCAGGTACATAGGAAAAAGAGAAGTACAGGAATTTTCTTTGAGCGACTTCCTGAGTCTAAATGAAACACAGCTGTTGCACAGGCATGGATCCGCGGGCCTCAGTGTTTCTCTCTCTCCCCCAATCTCCTGCCACAGCTTAACAGCCTCATCTCACACAGAGTTAAAGCAGCACTTTTGTTCTCCAACTTTTAATATGATCCATCATGAGATCTGTAGGATTCAAACTCTGAGGTGCTGACTAGGACAGCAGTCATCCGATGTACATTACCACACAGCAGGATTCGGCTGTTGTGTGTTATACTTTAACTTCATTCTGACTGTTTGACTAGTTCTTTTCTCATTGGGAATTTCCTGGACCTGAACCAGTCACTGCTGGCCTGTTGAAATAGACACGAGCCACTTTCCAGGACCTCCCTAAAGCCCTGTAGTAAAGGGTAAGGTATGGTCATCTATTCCAGGGCCTCAGTTTACTTTTCCCTATAGGTTTTTCCATGTGTGTGAGTTGCAAACATTAAATGTGTGGGTGTTTGGATGTGTGTCATAAAAGAAGCTCAGATACATTGATTCTGTCTACCCTCTCTTTCTGTTCTGGTCTCATTTTCTGTTTTGCGCTGTAGAACTACTGCAGGTAACTCCATCGGTTCAGTGGGAACACATGCAGCGTTAATGGAAACGAACACCAAATTAGTTCCAGAATTTTATAAAAAAGAAAAAAACTGAATAAGAAGCAATGCTCATTCCCAGCCCTAGTTTTTAGTGGAACTAAAACATGTTTGCTGTTGTTTCAGAGCGCACATGTAAGTGTCCCGTCTTGGAATTCCAGCTATCTGAAAGAGCACATCTGTATTTCTTCAGTGAAATCAGCTTTTCCCTTCTGATTTTTGAAAGCATGTGTGAAAAGAAGCAAGCTGTGTGGTTAATCTATAGCTTCAGTGCTGGAAATCGGGAGCAATTTGTCCATCTCTAGTTAATAGTTTTCATTAGGTGAAAGAAACACAGCAATAAACACTCTACAGCAATGTAGAAGTGATGCATTTATTGTTTTCTTTTCTCTCTCTCTTCTTTGCACACCCCAGTGACCCATAGCCAGAGGCTGTAATGTTGCTTGTTTACATGGTGCAGTTTGGTTATAGTTGAGTGAGGGTGGGTAGGCCTCTTCTGATCTCCCCCGCACAGACCACCTCACCAAACCCTCGATGTAAACCCCCCTACATCCGGGGCCATAGCTCGGAGGGCCCTTTGAGGCGCTCTGCCATGATGTTTACACAGATGTGTGGGTCTAAGGACAAGCTCCTCAGCGACCTGCCCCCCAGCTCTCTCCTGGGGCTTTCATTTTAGCCTGACCTGGATGCCATGTCTGCCACTCCGACCATATGCTGAAAAGTCAAACAAGGATGTGAGCCTCGTTGTGGAATGTCTGAAGTTTTTCTAGAGATAGTGGACATGTCTATTAGCTAAGCCTCAACTTAAACACAACAGGGGTCCACTTTACCCAAAAACATGTAGCGTGTGGCGAAATTGACGTCATGGTCTGTTATGGACCATTCAATCTTGCTGTTTGTCCTAGTGGGACACAGTTTACGGTTGATCGCTTATTCCCTCTAGATCGAAGGGGAAAACAATTCGTCTCAATGGTAATCTGAACCAGACTGACACAAATCAGTCATTCTTGTTCAGGACAAGCATGACACATGGTCTCACGCCGCAGTAACCCCCGATGGTGTAGTTTCAGCTTGACTCTTGAAAACAAACAGAGGGGCAGTTATTCGCTTACACCATCATGTGGTGAAACACTGTGATCTCTAAAGCTGCTTTGCGTGAAATCGCTGAAATAGTTGTTTGTCCCTTGGAATTTGTTTCCTGATGGTGTTTCAGATGTTTTCTCAACCATAATGACCAAAAAAGACCAAAATAATATGCAAATGCAAGAAAAAATGTATACATTATTTACTTTCTATATGCAAATATCAAAAGAAGATATTTTAAAGAGTTATATTTATACAATGAAAGTCAATGGGGTAAAAAAACAACATTAGCCCCTACTGAAAAACAAAACAAAAGACATTCTTTAAAATATCTTCTTTTGTGTCACACAGAAAAAAAGTCGTGGAACAACATTAGGGTGAGTAAATGAAGATGACTTGTGAGTGAACTATCCCTTTAAGGAACCAAAAGCAGTTTTTCCTCTCAGAGTTTGAGTTGTTATTTAAGAATGAGGGATTGAGGGATGTGTATTTACATCATGCTGAAATGCATTTCTTTTGTGTTGCAGGTATCCAGGAGGGAAGTGAATGCACTAAATGTAAAAATGACTGGGCCCTGAGAGTGGCAATCGCTCTTCTGTATGTGCTTTGTGCACTACTCACCATAGCTGTGGCTGTGCTGGGATACAAAGGTAGGAAGTCCTCTGATCAAAGTTTTTTTTGAAGATACTCTCTCATTCATCTTTTAGAGTGAGACGTGACATGCATGACATGCTGAAGATTACGAATCAACAAAAGTACAGTACATACAATTCCTGTTGTCTGTTGCTTAGACCAGAAACCTGGAAAATCTAGGTTCATTGGGTTTATACTTTTTTTAATATCCAGCTAATATGTATCAAGAATATGCCATAATTTAACATTCCCCATAATTTCTACTGTTCAGTTTTGAACTTTGGCTCACTTTATTATTTGTCCTGACATAAGGCAACCATATTGCACCATAGAAACAAGAAAGTTTTCCCAATATTTTCAATCGGACTATCGCAGTGGCATCTGCTTTCTGTATTAGCTTGGAAAACCAGAGCACTGTGAAACAGAGAATCACAGTTTATTTTGTCTGGTGCCAAAAATCAGGATAAGATAATGCACAGTGTTGTCTTCCAGAAGGCCACGGTAAATTAGAGTTGTTGGGTTTTTTTATTGAATGTTTGAATAGAAAAGAGATAATATTATATGGCATTACGATATAAGCTAAAGTCAATAGCCTTAATGTTAAAATCATTGGTAACACTTTAAAATAATGTCTCATTTGTAAACATTAGTTAATGTATTAACTAATATGAACTAACAATGAGCAACCTTTGTCAATGTTAGTTACAGTAAATACAGTCATTCTGTTAAATTTATGGATTTCCATGGCCGAGCGGCTCATCCAAGCCTTACATCACCAAGTGCAATGCAAAGCGTGGGATGCAGTGGGGTAAAGCACGCCGCCACTGGACTCTAGAGCAGTGAGACGTGTTCTCTGGAGTGACCAATCACGCTTTTCTGTCTGGCAATCCGGTGGACGAGCCTGGGTTTGGCGGTTGCCAGGGGAACAGTGCTTGCCTGACTGCATTGTGCCTAGTGTAAAGTTTGGTGGAGGGGGATTATGGGGTGGGGTTGTTTTTTTAGGGGTTGGGCTTGGCCCCTTAGTTCCAGTGAAAGGAACTCTTAATGCTTCAGGATACCAAGACATTTTGGATAATTTCATGCTCCCAAATTTGTGGGAACAGTGTGGGGATGGCCCCTTCTTGTTCCAATGTGACTGCGCACCAGTGCACTGTTAGGGGTTTAATAGTTTAGACCCAGAGACCAGTAGTAAGAGTCAGTGCAATTAATTAAAGAACATTTTTCCTGAAGAATAGTTTGCAGTTTCATCAGCAGAAGTTAGCTTCAAGTCTCACAAGTATTAATTAAGTTAAATATTAATTAAGGCTTTGATTATGAATTTAATTAGGCTATTTACAGGTATATTGAAGTGGCAATGAATTCCAGAATTTACTCTTTCAGCACAAAGCGTCGGTCCATAAAGACATGGATGAGTGAGTTTGGTGTGGAGGAACTTGACTGGCCTCCACAAAGTCCTGACCTCAACCCGATAGAACACCTTTGGGATGAATTAGAGCGGAGACTGCGAGCCAGGCCTTCTCACCTTTTTTGAGCATGGAGGAACATCACAAACCTGAACAGCAGCAGCTACATCAGTACATATTTGTACTTACTCATTTGTGTTTATACAGGACATTTATTTTTGTAGAATTATGTTGCATGTATTATATCTATACATTATTGTATAGAAAGCATGTGTGAAACCAACCTACCAACAGGCAGACAGGCAGGCAGACAGACAGACAGACAGACAGGCAGGCAGACAGAGAGAGAGGTAGATCTATAGATAGATAGATAGATAGATAGATAGATAGATAGATAGATAGATAGATAGATAGATAGATAGATAGATAGATAGATAGATAGATAGATAGATAGATAGATAGATAAGACTAAAATAAGTCTGTACCAGTTTACACTCATTTACTAATATCTTTGAATGGAACTTCTACAAAGCACCCCAAATCTGTTCTTGGAAATGTCTCCTTGCTTATTTACCTTTCAATGAATGTGATCTGATTGTCCAGATCATGTGTCCATTGAGTCCATATGCGTCCTCTGGTTCTCTAAAGCACTAATGCCAACCAGATGAGGAGACCATGTAAAGCAGCGAGTCTCACTGCAAACCTGCTCCAGAGGAGATTTTATGCTTTAGCAACAATTTGTTGTCCCGAAACCCACAGGTTGATTGGCAGGGACTTTGTGGCATTCTGAATGCAGTTCATGTTTCCTTTGTTGTTCTGTATCACTTCTAAAGATTCAGGCCAGTTAGTGTCTCAAAGGTCTTTGGTGCATATTTAGATTGAGTCCTACTACAGCTAAGAGAATCATTAAACCTCATTCAAAAATAACATGGCTTATACAAGAAAAAAAAGGAGTGTGTGAGAGAGAAGAGGGCAGGAGACTGAGAGGAGGAACTGGCAGTGTTGACCTCACGCTGACAGACTCCCAGTGTGAAAATGACCAAGAAGCCTTTGAAATGGACCTCCATGTTTTGTTTTTCCCCTACAGCATATATTTTTTTGTGTGTGTTTGGTTACACAAGCGCAGTCAGGAATGCTAACACCCAAGATCTTTGATGTGTTCGAGTTTGCTTTTGAGTGCTGCATGTCTGAATGAAACATGAGTTGAAAACAGTGATAGCAAATACACTGGAGAGCAAAGATGATGACTTTATTTTTTCATTCATGTTTGACCGCCAGTGAGATATTCAATGGGATAAACACTGGGATCAAGAGGGGGATTTGACGCCATACCGGGACTTTGTCATAATAGACTGTAAGATCGCACTTTGACCGTTCCAAAGAAAAAGATGAATGTGACAATTGGTATTTTAATCATATACCTCTTACTAAAAGAATCAAGCGCCCTCTAGTGGTGCATGCGAACACACTAGAACTCTAGAATCAAGCACTGTACATAAATGCCCTGGTTATGACAGGTTATATTAACATTTTAGCCCTTAGGCATCTTAAACTGGGGTTTCATTATTGTACAAGACCCAAATCTGTCCTTGAATGTCTATAGTGGTGCCAGCAAGACTGCTGGGAATCACCACAAAGACTCAGGAGATGCTCAGATAAAGACTCCTCAGGATCCATTCCAAATTCCAGAGGAAATGAAGTGTCATGTATTTCCTGCATGACTCTATGTGTGGAATTTATGTTGTATTTTTATGCATGTGCACTGGACAAGTTAAAAATGTTGAATCATGTCCAGACAAGTCAAATCGGTCAGCATTTTGAAGGAAACCTCAGAGATCCGTCTCCAGGAGCCTACTCGTACTTCAGGATTCATAGTACACTTGTAGTCCATATTACAGGCAAGGTTTGACTGGCATCTGTAATGTGTGTCCCACAGTTGTCCAGAGGATGGATAATGTAACAGAAGGTATGCAGAATTATGGAGGGAAAATCATGGCTGTGGAGACAGACCTTAAGAAACTTGGTAAGTCCAGTAGACCCGAGATGTTGCCCAATAATAGATATCTCATAACTGGCTTAATTTTTTAATTTTTTTTGTCCAAAATAGTTTAAAAGTGCATTTTACACTTTACAATTATTTTAATACACCTTTTATTAATATTATAAATAAACAGTATTTTTTAAAATATTATGTCATAAACAATGATGATGACATAACTGCACTAATATCATAATGAAGAAAAACCTCATTATCAAAATGAAATTGTTGAAGATAAAACCTTAGGTAGTTTACTATAATCTATTATTAATTATTTATTTTATTTGTACAATTCTGTTTATATAAATTATTTATGTCTGAAAAATCCAAGGCAAGGTTAGTTTAGGTTGTACTATATAATGTGGTGATTTCTATTAATTAATAATTCATAATATTTGGAAAACAATTGTCTTGAAAATATTTTAAAAGTATGAAATATATTAATATATTAAAATATTTAGTTTTTCAGAAATCATGGTATTACTTTTTACTTGATGATTTCAAGTCATTAAAATTCCTTAAGAGCAGCCATTAAATATGACATTAAATTAATAATTACATTTTTATAATGGGCACTTTTTTTATCTTAATGAACTTCTATATTTGCTGTGCAGATGATCAAACAGGAGAGAAGTCGGAGAACGCCACCAGTGAACTCCTCTCATTCAAGTCGGAAATTCAGACCTTGCAGAAGCAGCTCAGCGATGTTGCCGTGAAGGCTTCTAGCAACATGGCTGTTCTCGATGAGCTACGGCTAGCGGGCGAGGACATGCAGAGTGGACACCTCTCACTGCGAGATCTGCTGGAGAGCAACGCCAACGTCATCAACAAAGTAAACCGCACCTTAAACTCATACAGCAGCTTGATTGACAGGCTAAAGACTGACACGGTGCGGCTCCAGACGGATCTTCAGGTGCAGGCGAACGAACAGGGGCGAAACACTCACAGCATCAGCACTCTGAACTACACACAGACCCAGCAGAGGAGCCTCATCAGCTCCCTCCAGAGGTCAGTTGAGGACACTAGTCAGGCTGTCCAGAAGCTTAAGAATGACTATCAGAGCCTTCAGCAGGTGGCCAGGCAGACCAAAGCGGATGCCGACTGGCTGAGGGAGAAGGTGCAGAACCTTCAGGCCTTGGCTGCTAATAATTCTGCACTGACTCGCTCTAACAGTGACTCTCTGGAGGACGTGACCTCTCACCTGAACACGCTTTCAGAGCAGGTACAGAACGCCTCGGTCATCACCGACGGCCACGACCAGAGCCTGCGTGAACTCATGGACCAGCAGCGAGACCATGACAATGCCACTTCCATGAAGTTTGATGCACTAGAGGCACGTATTGACCGCAATGAGGGGGAAATGGACCGCATTACAGGGAATGTTAGCTTTGCCACGCAGCTGCTCGGAGCGATCAGCATGGATCTGAATGGCCTGCGCACCTGCGCGGAGACGGTGACCCGGCACTCGGACCTGCTGCTGGGGCTGAACAACAGTGTGGCAGAAACTAAGGCAGACAGCGCAGAGCTCAAAGCCCAGCAGGAGGAACTCGCTGTCAGGCTCGACAAAGAGGTCGGCAGCCTCTCTATAGTCATGGAGGAAATGAAACTGGTCGACAGCAAACACTCGCAGCTCATCACAAACTTCACTATCCTTCAGGGTAAGGGCTGAGGCTATAGGCCTACATTTAATAAAATGCAGACACTATTTAAAACAATTGTGTTTCGTTATGCACAATTTAATAACTGCTTTTTATATTGTATTATTGTTATACAAAATATTACACCTGGGGTCTGCAACAGTAGCCTATGGCACATGTTCCAACATTGGCACAGCGAGGGATAATAACTGGCGCATGACAATAGCTAG
Organism: Gobiocypris rarus; assembly: GCA_023029165.1. Classification (NCBI taxonomy): domain Eukaryota; kingdom Metazoa; phylum Chordata; class Actinopteri; order Cypriniformes; family Gobionidae; genus Gobiocypris; species Gobiocypris rarus. The sequence goes on along the minus strand of CM040915.1, from coordinate 36,676,405 downwards.
AGGTAAAAATAAAGTAAAATCCCTTGAACTTGCATACGGACGTACTTTTTGAGGTAATCATTCCTCATAGTCACACAACCTGTTTTATTAAGTTAGAAGGAGCTACAAATACTATTAAACCAGATTATGATCTGAGTTAGCGCGCAGATCGACAAACCATTCGTGTGACCGGAGGTGCACGCTTCTGTGATTATCCCTCCGTGTGTCAAAGGTTGCCATCCGCTGGATTACAGCATTACAGCATTATTTATTACTAAATATTCAAATACGAATCAAAAACGTACAGAAATTCTTGTAGTACAAATTTGGGGATTTGATTTAATTCAAGGTGATTAAGACAACCTAATTAAGGTGTCATAAATCTAATAAAATATTTCTAATTCATAATACAAAATCATGTAGTCTGTATAAAGTATTTTAAAAGATTGTTTTATTTTATAAATATAGATAAACCTTTACAATAAGGTTCAATTAGTTAACATGAACTAACAATGAAAAATACAGTATGAAAAATAAATATGTTAATACTTAACATATAACACTTATTAATCTATTAATGTTAATTTCAACATTTACTAATACATAATACATACCAATAAAATGTAATGATAACTCTGCTATTAAGAGACGGGTGGCTTTTCTTCATGAACTGAAAGTTTGGCTCGCTAACAACTTTCTGTACCTAAACGATGATGAAACTCAAATGATTTTGTTTGAGCCGAAAGAGAATGTGGATTTGAACGTTATAGACCAGAGTCATTTTACTCTACACCATACTTCTGACTTTAAGGATCTAGGATTTGATCTCGATACTAGTCTTAGCTAGACAAGCAAATTAATGCTATTGTTACCGTTCGCTTTTATCACCTTTGTCAGTTTGCCACAGTCAAACCGTTAATAAGTATAAAAAGTCATTCATGCTTTTATTTAATCACGGCTTGATTATTATAATTTGTTTGTTTGTACGGATGCCACTGTTTGTCTACAAAGCCCTCAACAATCTATCCCCACCCCCAACTCCCCTAATTTGAATAAATTGGACATTGTTTTAAAGTTTTACAGATATATGAGACTCATAAAATTAGGATATTTGGAGCTGTAATTCACAACCAAAATATGGCTTTGTGGTCATGTGGGGTGTCATCAGGCTGAATCTGATTTAAAAGGATCTCTAAATCTACCCTAATAACTCATTTTCATCACCAGCATTTTGTGCTTTTAGACGGTGGAAGTTAATTTCTTTGTCATTCATTTCAGGTCCTCCTGGTCCAAGAGGTCCTCGGGGAGACAAAGGGTCCCAGGGGCTGCCTGGCAAAACTGGCCAGAAAGGGGAAAGTGGTGAAAAAGGAGGACCTGGTATTGCTGGACCTAAAGGAGAAAGGGGTCCAACGGGGCCTCCTGGTGTGCCAGGGTTGAAAGGGCCACCTGGATCAAGAGGAAGCCCTGGGTCAAAGGGTTCACGAGGATCAGGGGGCAGGGCGGGGCCTTCAGGAGAGAAAGGTGACCCCGGTTCAACTGGTCTGCCCGGAAGAGATGGTCAGCCAGGTCCTTCTGGGCCACAAGGGCCCCAGGGACTCAGAGGGCCAGCTGGGCCTGCAGGACTGGAAGGAGCCCGTGGGCCCGTTGGCCCCATTGGCCCACCTGGACCTCCTGGATTACCAGGACTTCCTGTACCAGTAGTTTTGCCCCCGGTAGATCCACAAGGCTTTGTCAACCGCCAGGTAGCGCCACCCCCAACAAGTACACCAGGTACGAGCTTTTCTTATGTTCTCTTCCAGTGTTTACATTTACTTAAAATAAGCAGTTTATAGTTTATACAGAATAAATCATTCTAATTTTATGTAATGTGGATAGCTTTTATATAAAATAAGGATCTCAAAATATTTGGCATTTGTACTCTGAGATATATTTTGTTCATTGGTATAAAAGTTAAAGTGACCCTATTATGCTTTTTTGAATAATACCTTTCGTGTAGTGTGTATTATAGCTTTTTTGTGAATGTAAAAGGTCTGTGCAGTTTTAAATATCAAAGCACACAACAAATAAAGTTATTATCTTCTTAAAGAAAGAGTCGATTCTGAACGGCTGAAACGAGTCGTCAGGTATGTCTCACTTCCTGTTACATACCTACATAAAGTAACACATTTGGCCTGGAAGAGTTCGGTTTGTATTGTCGACATATCGTGCAGACGCTGCAAATGTTTATTGTAACTATGCATGCACTTCAAAATGATTGGGACTCGTGCTGGAATTGATACGATAAAACCTTTTACAGTCTATGGGTAAAACCAGCGCCATTGTTACTGATCGCATCTCTGTGCATCAAGCGCTGAGGAAGCCTCCGGTGCTGAAATTCAGATATGGTAATAAGCATTTCGATTCCAATCACGACAGACTGGGCCATCTGACCAATCAGAGCAGAGTAGGCTCTCAGAAAGGAGGGGTTTAGAGAGACTGGATCCTTGATTGAACTGTTTTAAACACTGAGAAAGAGATGTTGTGCAATGTAGAATTTCTCAATATTATGAGAAAATTTAAGTGTACATGGATGCATGTAAACCTGTTGTAGGAGACCTCCAAAACAAGGAACCTCTAAAATAGCATAATAGGGGCACTTTTTCAAAAATCCACAAACCACAATTTGTATGTGTTACTGTAAAAAAAGTTTGTATAGGGACAGTACAAAAACATAAAAAGATGCATTGCATGTAGAGATTATAGCACATGCCAGTTTGCATCTCCATACCAATTTCCATTTTTACAACATGAAGATTTGATTTATACATAACCAGTCTGTCACAAATGGAGATGTGACAACATTTCTTATGTATTTTTTATCTAAGGGTGCCCACCTCAGTGGAGGAGCTTCAGAGACAAATGTTACTACTTCTCAGTTCCAACAGAAACTCTGAACTTTAATGAAACGATGGAAAGATGCAGCAACAAGAGCTCATCTATGCTGATTATCAATGATGAAGATGAGCAGGTAAATCTTCTCTTGAATATGTAATACATCTAAATAAACAGAATGATCTATATTACTCTTGAGTTTTAGACCTAATATCACTCTATAAATATGTGTGGCACAATGCACTCTTTATTATATATCACAGCTATGGATAAAGAGGCAGATTTCTGGAAAGGGCTACTTTTGGCTGGGCCTCACAGACAGCATAGAGGAAAACATCTGGAGATGGGTGGATGGGAGCCTGCCCATCTATACGTGAGTAAATAACTGAATGCATGAAATAAAATGCCCATGAACTCTATTATTGTTAGTCCAGTGTATGCAAGTGCACATAATGTGTATCCAGTGAGGATCCATATGTAGAGGGGAGATTGCTGTGTAAGGATACATTCCCTATTAGTCTCGTATGATTTTAATTGAAAGGAAATGGAAACTTGGACAGCCTGACAACTGGAGCCATGGTCACGAGGCTGGGGAAGACTGTGCAGGTTTAATACATGAGGGCAATTGGAACGACTTTTTCTGCACAGAACGTATCGGTTTCATTTGTGAGCGAACTAATGAATGTAAGTTCCTATTCTTGTTTCTTGCATATATCTCTAGCTTCTTTTTGTTGAAATGTGAAATCCGCTTAGTGTGCTATAATTCATTGAGGTATTTTCTCCATTATTCACAGCCAAAGTTCCAGTTTTATAGCATCTGTTATGAATGAACAGAGAGTATTGGATATGACAATCACAGTGACAGTTCAGAAGACTTCGGTCACAGTATCCTCTCACAAAGCATGAACGATCGCTGTGCCCAGAGAGCAGCATACATGTACGTGATGGACACAAAAGTAAATGTCATTGACAATCACGAGCAAGTCAAGACTGCAGACTATTTTAAATACACTGATCGCCAGTCATGTTAATGTTTAGATAAGTGAAAAAGCTGTAATGTATTGTAATCATGTGATTGTAAATACCTGTTTTACCTGTGTCATTAACAAAGCTGATGCCACATTACTCCAGTGCAATACAATGAAGCTTTGTAGCTGCTTTAATTCAAATAAAGCTTTGAACAGCCAACCATAAAGCTACAAATTAATATGTTGATATGTTGTGATGACTATAATCCAAAATTAGTTCACACCAGAGTTTTACTTCTTAAGTCTTGGACATCATTGATGTGATTTTGTGAATAAATCTTTAACGCTTTGAATTTTTCAAATATTTGATTAAGCATTAGCTATGTATAAAATAGTTGTGTATTTGAATACATGTACATGTATGTAATCATCATGAAAGACCATGTTTTTATCTGAAATAAAATATAGTTGGTATTTTTCAATTAGATCTATGATGATATTTTTATTATCATTATTTATGTCTGAATGTGGAATGTCCCACATGCATCAATTTCCACTGTTGTATTGCCTTGCCTGTGTATGTGTGTGTTGGACAATGAAACTGAAACACTGGCCAATATAGTGTTAGAGGTTTCATATACACACCAATCAGGCATAACATTATGACCTAATATTGTGTTGGTCCCCCTTTTGCTGACTAAATAGCCCTGACCCGTCGAGGCATGGACTCCACTAGACCCCTGAAGGTGTGCTGTCATATCTGGCAGCAAGATGTTAGCAGCAGATCATTTTAGTCCTGTAAGTTGCGAGGTGGGGCCTCCATGGATCTGACTTGTTTGTTCAGCACATCCCACAGATGCTCAATTGGATCGAGATCTGGGGAATTTGGAGGCAAAGTCAACTCCTCAAATCATTCCTGAACCATTTTTGGTCTGTGGCAGGCGCATTATCTTGCTGAAAGAGGAAACATTTTCCTCCACCAGCATCACATACTGACCTGGCACTGTTCTGGAAGAGGAATAGCTCAAAATTCCTATGGTCGCAGTAAAGGATCTGTCATTCCCAAGACAAGATGATTCTGTTTTGGCTGCAGACCTTATACTGTACTAATAAAGTATTGTGGTCTAAAACCTGGTGTTTCAGTATATATATATATATATATATATATATATATATATATATATATATATATATATATATATATATATATATATATATATATATATATATATATATATATAAATAGCTAAAAGTTTTCTGTGATTGTGTTTAGGGGATAGAATATACAGTTTGCATAAGAGACATGCATAACACAAGCATAAGAGACTTTTTCTAAAACATAATTTGTATATATTATACACATTATTGTCTAAAGGCATTTATCTTGTTTACCTAAAAGCTATAACAAATATATATGATGATATTGTAACGTATGAATTATCCTCTTTAAATCAAACCAGGGACGTGCAGAGAGTTCTTCAGAGGCAGGGGCTCAAATGTAAAAATGTAAAAATATATATATATATATATATATATATATATATATATATATATATATATATATATATATATATGTGTGTGTGTGTGTGTGTGTGTGTGTGTGTGTGTGTGTGTGTGTGGCTATGCGCGTGTGGAAATGTTTAGATACTACATTTTAACTTTTATTTTTGCAAGAAGTCTCTTATTCTCATTAAGCCTAAACGATAGCCTAATATTGTGAGATGTTATTACATGTTCTTTTTAACATTTTATTAATCAAAGAATCTTTCATCTTGAGTATCACAGCAGGTTATAATTTCCAACATTGAAGTCAAATCTATGATTTGTGAAGGGTCATGTGACCCTGAAGACTGGAGTAATGATGATAAATTCAGCTTTGATCACAGGTATACATATACTTTCAATTTTAAAGTATATTAAAATAGAAAACCATTAGCCTATTATAAAAACATTTCACAATTTTGCTGTTTTTGATCAAATAAATGCAGGCTTGATGAGCATAAGAGACTTCTTTCATAATGCTGCAAAATTATCAAAATGGTAATATAATAAAGTCCTTTCACGCCACCATTTCACATAATTGGCCTGTAGGTGCCGACTTGGCTTCATTAGCTTTGATAGTTTCATCAAATAGTAAACGTGTATCATTATACATAAATACAAGTGAATTTAACACTACTTACATTAATGCAACTTTTAATGCTGCGTTTTGTGCAATGCTTTGTTTGTTGTCGGGAACATCAGGACGATTGTCAGGATGATCCATTTCGTCAGGAAATCGTTCCACAAAAGTTAGTTCGTCTGTCCATGTCATTTTCAACCGATTTATGAATTAGAACAGAAAATTACCGCTCCACTTCACATTGTCCAATGGAATCTGAACTTTGCCAGATCACGAATGGTTGGTGTATATGACAAACGGCCCGGGCATTGACGATTTATGTAAAATTTAAAAATATCTAAAATATAGATTTTTGATTAAATCAACACATTAGCGTTAATTACTGATGAAACAATGTTTTGGTTTGTTTGGGGAATGCTTTTCTCCCGTAAAGCCACAGACACTCTCTGAAAGAACCATATATGGCTCGAGGGCCGTTTCCGAACAGACTGAGGAAAATCAGCCAGTAAAACACATGCAACCCATAGCAACGGGTTATGGCAACGCCTCAGACCGACTGATATGAAAAAATAAACAGGTTTCCGACTTTTGACACGTTGTCCTTTTTTATTGACCACAAAAATTATCATTGATATTTGTCTGAGAGGGGCACTTTTGATTAATTTTGATAAAGGGCAGGGCTCGAGCACCCAAAGCCCCCTCTGCACGTGCCTGAATCAAACATAAAATCACTGCTAGAGAAAACACATTTGTCATTGCAGTTTTACCCCTTTTATAGTTACCGAGATATAGCACACGTGTGACCACTTCCACGGTCTTCCCAGTCACAAATTATGTGTCTAATAAGACAGACAAACAAAAAAATGTGTTTATATTATCTCGTGACTGCTGAGTCAGAGAGACCATGTGATTAAGTCATATGATTTATCAGCTGTATTTTCTATAACCTCATTAGTCATTAACAAATTCCAGTGTCGAATAATACACATATCGCAGAATTGCCTACATCTAATCCCGCTCATGTTTATTTGGATGTGCCCAGCTGTTTGTCCGTGTGTTTTAACCATAGACTGTGTAGTATGTGCACACTCCAGCGAGACCTCTGTTACCCAGAATGCACTGCTGCAGGTCTGCGAGTAAGTGATTGAGGAGTGGATCCCATCAGCAACACTGACTGTAGTTTCTATTTTATTATGTTTATTAATTCACTTTTAACCAAGTGCTGACAGGGAGACGAACAAGAAGAGGATCGAGCTTTGATTTCGTCGTGTGTATATCTCGGCCATGCCTCTCTTCACGTCAAATCCCTTTGATCAAGATGTTGGTAAGTTTGTCATGCAGTTAGCAGGCGAGCTAACGGGTCCTCATCTCTGTCTATTGTTGTTCATGGCAACCCACCGGCTTTCTATTTATTTTCGGGTTCACTTTAAATATTTGTGGGGGGTTACGCGACGGTATTCCGGTGATTAAATCATTCCCACCAGCGGTTTTAGCGTGACACTATGAACCTGGGCATTTATGACAACAGTCTCACAGCTAGTGAGAATGTTATTAGCCTGATGGCTAGCCAAGTTTGTAGCTGATGCAGCTATGATTGGTAGCGAGCATAATCTAATTTTCTCTGTTTGTATGGCACTGACAGTGCACTATTGAGTAAAAACAGGTGCTTTGCAGTTCACTGCAGATGATTTGAGCCATCTCACTTTTAATGGTTTAATTCAGCCCCGACCTGAAGCGTTCACACACAAGCTAACGGTTCACACGGTGACGCTGCAAATGTCCCCATCATCTGCTCCTCTTATATATTATTAGCCGTGCATGACTGTATCCTTTATAATAGGCTATTATTAAGATTGCAGTGTATATTGTCATTGTGTTATGAGCCTGTTGATAATAGTTTTGCTTGGACCACCGATAAAAGACCTCAGCCAGCATATGGTGATATAATATAAATGCATTCACTTATATTTAGTATTTAGTTCATGCACTTGTAAGCTAGTTAATACGTTCACACATGAGTTGATCAGACATTGCTGATGAAATCATGGTGATGTGAGAAATGTCAGATGTTGGCAGTGTCTGGTGCTGCAGATGTAATTGGCTGATGGTATAGGAGAACTAATCTCCTGGTTAATTTTGAATGTTTTGCAGTGGTATCTCTGTACTAAATCATAGATGCTGACAGTGGCAGGTGTGTTTTTGTTTAGGTCAACCTCTGTCCTCTATTTGACATCTCTGCTAGATTGATAAACAGAATCATACAACAAATGTAGGTCACTGCTTAACCTTCTATAACAGGGTCATTGCTGTGTCATAAATTAACTGTTTCTATTAAGGCGAATATATATATAAAATTCAAAAGTTGCTGTAAATAATTATTTATTGCTAAATATCATAACAACTAACACTCGCATAAATACATTAACCTGGAGGTTTTTGAAAGCCATGTTCTTAAATGTCATATGATATCTGATATTAACTACCATTGAAAAGTTTGGCTTTTTTTAAAGTAAATTAATACTATTTTATTCATCAATAATGTATTACATCGAAATTGTGATAAATAATTTCTGTTTTAAATAAATGCTGTTCTTTTGAAATTTCTGTAAATCAAAGAATCTGGGAAAAAATCTAAATGTTATAAAATAAGTAGCACAAATGTTTCAACATTGATGCTAATAAGAAATGTTTCTTGAGCACTGAACCAGCATATTAGAAGAATAAGCATAATACTTTTTTTTTTTTTAACGTACAGACCCCAAATTTTCCAAACGTAGTATATGCTTACAGATATAATAATATAATTTATAAAATTGGGGGGTTATCCCTTTTGGTGGCATTTTTGTCTGAAGCCCTGGTTAATTTCTGACTCTGATTTCTTTGATGTGATGGAAAGGCCCCGGTAAACTCACGGCAAAGTTCTTTTTCATTCTTCGCTTGGGTGTACAGCTGCACGATTCATTGCAATTAACATGAACTCATGCTTAAATTGTTTTGGCTTATCGTAATTATGAAAGCACAAAGGATGCCATTATTTTTTTATGTGCAGTTGGTCAGTGCAGGACTGGTCTGTGTGTGATCAGTAGTAAATGCTGCTCCATCTGAAATCACTGTGAATTTATAATGTGCAGTTGAAAAAGCAAAACATCTTTCCAAACATATGAAGCATTTAGTCATGTTTAATCAATAAAAGCATTTGAATATTCTGTTTATTCAGCTCACCGATAGTATGATATTTATATGGATTTCCTGGAATGACGTGCACTATCGTTCTTCTGCAGTGCATATTTTTTAGTTTCTGCACGAGAGCCCTCTGGCTTGCAAATGGAGCAGCATTTACTACTGATCACAGCACAGTGCTTCACTGAGAAGCTGCGCATAAAATAATCGCAGCCTTTGACAAATCGCGCGCTGTTTAGTTTCCGATTAACCGTGCAGCCCTACTTAGGAGTAAAAAGAACTTCGGAGGATGTGACCTGCGGTGTACTGTTAGCAAACATCCGAAAACGCCCACTCTGCTTCCCCCACCAAACATGGAATTTTCCGTTATTTGTGAGAAAACGCTTCACCGCCAAACACATAATTTTCTGGGTTTCCGTGTTTTCACTGTTAGATGCTAGGGGGCGCTATTACACATCTTCTGAATGTGTACAGAATTTCCTGATCAAAACACACGCGAGTGAGACTCAGTAAAACAAGCGATCATATGTAAGCAGATGCATATGCAAAATTACGTGATCATCAACATTAAACATCATATAAATCAAAACTATCTAATGTTACTGAATGAAATGTGGACCCAGGACGAGCTACAGGACTGTGCAAGCATTAGGGGTGTTTATGGACTCGATCTACTCCATCTGTGTTTGATAATCGCTCTGAATCTTATCTGGATGTAGTCTTTGACAAAAACATGATTTTCTCAGCTTTTTGTTCAATATATTGCTTTTTTATGAAACTTACCCATATTCAAAAGTTGATAAAAAGAATGCATGAAGCTAGAATAAAACCGCCCTTTCGTTTAAAAGAAGAGGGTCAGCTCTTTCTCTTGATATAGTACATGCTCAGATATTCATAAAACAAAATATTCTATGGGCTATTCAATTTTGGTGAAAATGGTAAAAAAAAAACCTGGCGGTGGCTGGCAACTTATTTTTTTAAACGCTGGTGAGAAAAGAGTTAAACATGAAAAATAGTTTCAATCTTTTTTGATTAGAATTACAACTTAAGTATTTACTATAAAGCAGTTCTCCAGTGTGTATCTGTCAAAGAACACCTATCTAATACCTGATGGGGTTTGGGTTTCCTTGCCACTGTCGCCTCTGGCTTGGCTTGCTCAGTTGGGGACAAATACAGTTCAAATACATTTCCAAATAAATCTAATTATTAAACTAAATTAACCATATAGACTAAATTACTGATCTAAAGCCCTCATTGGTACTGTAATATAATTGAAATATATTCTGTTGCATTTTGTTTCTGTTTAACACTGTGAAGCTGCTTTGAAACAATCTGCATTGTTAAAAGCGCTATATAAATAAAGTTGACTTGACTTGACTTAATATATAATCGCCACAGACCAATGGTAGTTCGAAGGTGTTTACCAGCCAGGGTGAACTTTTCCGGAAAGTTGTTGGCAAGCTGTTCGACTCCCGAAAATCAAACACAAAACTAAGTTTGTTTTGGCCTGATATTGTTTGAAAGGACATCATACCAGTTCATTCTTCGATTTCACTTGAACAACATGGGGCCTTTCACTTTTATTCATTATGAATATGTCAATGTTATGCTGTTGAATCTGTGAAATTGTTTGTCATTATGAGGGATAAACATTTGAGTAACTTGTTTTGCAGAGAAAGCGACAAGTGAGATGAACACCGCTGAGGACTGGGGCCTCATTCTGGACATTTGTGACAAGATCGGACAGTCTCGCACTGGGTTAGTGAACACGCATTCAGAAGGATTTTGAGAGTGTCTGTTAGATTAATGGGTGTTTAACTGGTGAAATGTTATTGCTTGTCTTCTGAAGGCCTAAAGAATGCCTGCGATCTATAATGAGGAGAGTGAATCACAAGGATCCCCATGTTGCCATGCAAGCATTGACGGTAAGACAAACTATTCTTAATGCTTTCTAGTGGATGAGCAGGAAGTCCATCTCAAGTATGCAAACATCAGCTGTTAATGAGCTGAAAAAAGAAGATGAAATAAGTGTTTTCTCTTCCATAGCTACTTGGTGCGTGTGTGTCAAACTGTGGGAAAATATTCCATTTAGAGGTCTGCTCCAGGGAATTTGCTAGTGAAGTTAGCAACGTGCTAAATAAGGTATGTACTTTGTTTGTGAAATACTGTATGCTTCATTGTTTTGTCCAGTAGTACGAGACTGATGCTTAGGCCTTTCTTTTCAAGGGCCACCCAAAAGTATGTGAGAAGCTGAAGGCTCTCATGGTGGAATGGGCGGAGGATTTCCGTAATGACCCCCAGCTCAGCCTCATATCGGCCATGATCAAGAACCTCAGAGAACAGGGCGTCATCTTCCCTGCGGTGGGCTCTCAGGTGAGTAGATCTGACAGTTCACTGGATTCTGTGCAGTGCTGTAGTTACTTGTTATACAAGTATGTAGGGAATTGAATGTGTCAGGAGTGCAGTTTCAGTTTAAAGGCCAAATCTGAATCTTCAGCACAGGAAAACATGCTTAACCTTAAAGGAAATACCGGTCAAAGGTTTGGGGTCAGTCATTATAATTATTTTATATTTTTAAAAAGAAAATTATACCAGCAAAATCATTTTTCAGCAAAGATGCATGAAATGATCAAACACAACAGAAAAGACATTTATAATGTTACAAAATATTTCTATCTCAAATGCTGTCAAAGAATCCTGGGGAGGGGAAAAATCAGTTTCCACAAAAATATTAAGCAGCTTGACTGTTTTTAACATCGACGATAATAAGAGTTGTTTCTTGAGCACCAAATCAGCATATTTCTTAATCCGTCCTTGTTTTAGCTTGTGCTATTCTGAACAATTTCTGAAACGTTGTATTAGTAGCACTTCTTTTTATTGCCTGTGTTTAATGAATAAAAGTGCATTTCTGAAGGATCATGTGACACTCTGAAGAGTGGAGTTAAATAAATCTGCTTTGTCACCACAGGAATAAATTAGACTAAAATATATTCAAATAGAAATCATTTTGAGTTGTAATATTTCACAATATTACTGTTGTAACTGTATTTTTTTTTCTTTCTTTTTCTTTTTTTTACTGTAAATGCAGTCTTGGTGAGTATATTAGACTTCTTTCAAAATATAAAAAAATCTCACGACCCCAAACTCTTGATCGGTAGTATATGTACAGGTCCTTCTCAAAAAATTAGCATATTGTGATAAAAGTTCATTATTTTCCATAATGTAATGATAAAAATTTAACTTTCATATATTTTAGATTCATTGCACACCAACTGAAATATTTCAGGTCTTTTATTGTTTTAATGCTGATGATTTTGGCATACAGCTCAAAAAATTTGCATATTTCATCCGACCAATAAAAGAAAAGTGTTTTTAATACAAAAAAGGTCAACCTTCAAATAATTATGTTCAGTTATGCACTCAATACTTGGTGGGGAATCCTTTTGCAGAAATGACTGCTTCAATGCGGCGTGGCATGGAGGCGATCAGCCTGTGGCACTGCTGAGGTGTTATGGAGGCCCAGGATGCTTCGATAGCGGCCTTAAGCTCATCCAGAGTGTTGGGTCTTGCGTCTCTCAACTTTCTCTTCACACTATCCCACAGATTCTCTATGGGGTTCAGGTCAGGAGAGTTGGCAGGCCAATTGAGCACAGTAATACCATGGTCAGTAAACCATTTACCAGTGGTTTTGGCACTGTGAGCAGGTGCCAGGTCGTGCTGAAAAATGAAATCTTCATGCTTCCATCTGCTGAAAAGCTTTATGGAGATGAAGTGCTCCAAAATCTCCTGATAGCTAGCTGTATTGACCCTGCCCTTGATAAAACACAGTGGACCAACACCAGCAGCTGACATGGCACCCCAGACCATCACTGACTGTGGGTACTTGACACTGGATTTCAGGCATTTTGGCAAAATTTCTCCCAAGTCTTCCTCCAGACTCTGGCACCTTGATTTCCGAATGACATGCAAAATTTGAGCGACAGTCCAGTGCTGCTTCTCTGTAGCCCAGGTCAGGCGCTTCTGCCGCTGTTTCTGGTTCAAAAGTGGCTTGACCTGGGGAATGCGGCACCTGTAGCCCATTTCCTGCACGGTGGCTCTGGATGTTTCTACTCCAGACTCAGTCCACTGCTTCCGCAGGTCCCCCAAGGTCTGGAATCGGTCCTTCTCCACAATCTTCCTCAGGGTCCGGTCACCTCTTCTCGTTGTGCAGCGTTTTTGCCACACTTTTCCTTCCCACAGACTTCCCACTGAGGTGTCTTGATACAGCACTCTGGGAACAGCCTATTGGTTCAGAAATGTCTTTCTGTGTCTTACCCTCTCGCTTGAGGGTGTCAATGATGGCCTTCTGGACAGCAGTCAGGTCAGTCTTACCCATGATTGCGGGTTTGAGTAATGAACCAGGCTGGGAGTTTTTAAAAGCCTCAGGAATCTTTTGCAGGTGTTTAGAATTCATTAGTTGATTCAGATGATTAGGTTAATAGCTCGTTTAGAGAACCTTTTCATGATATGCTAATTTTTAAGATAGGAATTTTGGGTTTTCATGAGCTGTATGCCAAAATCATCAGCATTAAAACAATAAAAGACCTGAAATATTTCAGTTGGTGTGCAATGAATCTAAAATATATGAAAGTTTAATTTTTATCATTACATTATGGAAAATAATGACCTTTTATCACAATATGCTATTTTTTTAGAAGGACCTGAATATGTGTGTGTGTGTGTGTGTGTGTGTGTGTGTGTGTGTGTGTGTGTGTGTGTGTGTGTGTGTGTGTGTGTGTGTGTGTGTGTGTGTGTGTGTGTGTGTGTGTGTGTGTGTGTGTGTGTGTGTGTGTGTGTGTGTGTGTGTGTGTGTGTGTGTGTGTGTGTGTGTGTATATATATATATATATATATGTGTATGTATATGTATATGTAAAAAGAAATTCATTTAAAAATTTATTTTACTATTATTCTTATTTTGTTGTTTTGTCCGTTACGATGGGCTGCTCAAGCAAAGTGTTTATGCACTTTTCAGTTTTTACATTTATTTTTGTTTGTTTGTTTTAGTTGTTTGAATGCTGAACAATTAAGTCACAGTCCAAATGGAAGAACAAAAAGTTTAACAAAAAAATTTGAATATTTGTAACCTTGTGTTCTTTCGTGACAGACTTTGTGTGAAGGAGTTTAGCTTTAAAAGGAGAAAATATGTGTATGATAATGTTTAAGTAACGAGATGTTTAACTTTATTTGTTCAGGCAGCAGAACAAGCTAAAGCCAGCCCTGCATTGGTAGCTAAAGACCCTGCAACATCAACAAACAAGAAGGAAGAAGAAGACCTTGCTAAAGGTGGGCACAAATCTGTAATGCTGAGGTCTGCAGAAAGAAGAAAGAGGCCTTGAAGAAAGAGAGGTAAACTCTGTGTGTGTGTGTCTCTCTTTCTCAGCGATCGAACTGTCTCTGAAGGACCAGCGGCATCAGCAGCCTCAGGTCTCTCTGTCTGGCCTCTACCCGAGCACCAGCAGCCTCCTCACCGCTCACAAGACTGACGGCAGAAAGGTCAGGGCCATCTATGACTTCGAGGCAGCCGAGGACAATGAGCTCACCTTTAAATCAGGCGAGATCATCACCATCCTGGATGACAGGTGAGGTGGTTCTGTTCATTGATGGTCACGATGAATGGTTCAGGTTGTGTTTATTCCCTTTAGCCCTATTCGGATGGGACTAGTTTTCATGGAGAATGTTGGAGATATTTTCGTTTCACAGGCGTACTTGTGTCCTGTCTGAATCTGCCATGCATGAGTTTTTCTCACACTACCTCAGTAAAAATTCCAGGAAATCTAATCCCGCCCCAATGCGAATATCTGTGATTGTTGATATTGTATTATGCTAAAGCTTCTCCTCATGTGTCTTCTCATCTGGACTACAGTTCGCACACCAATCTTTCGGCATGCTTTGTTCATTTAGCGCGCTGTAGAGAGAGAATGATTCTAAACAGCCCAAGAGGTTTTTTCTTTTAAACTCAATGGGAGATGGCTTAAGCATCTCTTCTCTATCACAGTGACCCTAACTGGTGGAAGGGTGAGACGTACCAGGGTGTTGGGCTTTTTCCGTCAAACTTTGTGACAGCGGACCTGACAGCAGAGCCTGAGATGAGTGAGTAAAGCCGTCACATCTACTCTTCAATGCCTCTTCCTCTCTCATAATATGTTTCAATAGTTTCTCTTTTTACACCCTCATTCAAGGTTTTTTTATTTTTTTTAAGAAATTATTTTTTTGTAACACTTTACAGTAAGGTTTCATTAGTTAACATGAACTAAAAATGCACTTCTACAGCATTTATTAATCTTTTTTAATATTAATTTTAACATTTACTAATACATTATTAAAATCAAAAGTTGTATTTTTTAAAGATGCTCTGCCACACAACTGTTTTTACTTGTATTATTTTGTTAGGTGTTTGTGTTATGTCGTAAAAGTGAAAATGAACAGCTTAGGAACTGAAAATGGACTCCTCTGTCAGCTCGAGCCACTGAAAAGAAACAAGTGGAGAAATCAGGCCATTTACAAAAGCTGGTCAGTCTGACGTGGTGGTGCCTGAGCTCATTACTATTCATGAGCTCCTAGTTGAGACCACGCCCACAGAATTCATCTAGCTCATTGACAGTTTTCGTACAGCAAGGATGATATATATATATAGCGATTCCAGACGATAGTAAAAAAAGTTCCTCTACTGGGTAAAGGATGCTGATAGCCAGGCTCTCATTGGCTAGCTGTTAGCCAATCAGAGTCAAGCAGCTTAGCTCATTGAATATTAATGAGAACTGGCAAAGCTAGCAGTCTTCCTGCAGGCTTTCTATACCACGCTAGAATGGCTTGAAACAAGGGAACCAAGGCCTTTTTTCCACAAAAAATGTTACACAGTCCATGGTAGAACTTGAGACATTACCACAAAAGTAATGAAATACATGAACTACAAATGAAGCCTTATTGAAAACTGTTAAATTTTTTTCATCAGGGATGCATTAAATTGATCAAAAGACATTTTATAATTTATAGAAAAAAATTATATTTCAAATAAATGCAGTTCTTTCTATTAAAATGTTTCTAGGTGTCCACACAAATATTAAGCAGCACAACTGTTTTAAGTATAGATAAAATAAATGTTTCTGAGCACCAAATCAGCATATTAAAATGATTTTTGAAGGAGCATGTGTTCTCCCGTATAATTTGAGCGTGAACGAAAGAGCATCTTGAGCTTCATTGCAAGAACATCTGACTGTCTGTATAAAGGATTTCACATGATCAATGTCACAATCCTTGTTCGTGCAGAATCTTTTTGTTCATTTTAATACATTGTCACAATAATATTCTCTTGGGTGTTGGTTCTCTGCTTATTACATTATTTCATCTTTAATGTTTCTCCATCCTTAGTGAAAACGGAGAAGAAGACTGTGCAGTTCAGTGAAGACGTCCAGGTAGAGACGATTGAACCGGAGCCAGAGCCTGTCTACATTGATGAGGTGAGGCTGCATATATCACACAGTATTTGGCAGTGTGTTGCTTTTGATTCATTTGCTTCATACACACCCCTCACAACCATAGACGCACATGAAATTGCACAGTGAATGATCCACTATTCACTATTCCCGCCCAAAGATGTCAGTTGCTCTCGTTGGAGAATTGTGTTGAGGGTAGTAGCAGCTCTCATAGACGTCTCAAGCATGGTTTAATAGGCCTTATTCACAGCAGCGCCATCTTTGATTTTTAACGAGAATGAAAGCGAGGCTGTAAGGCATAGCCATACATCTCTTCAGTGGGTTGTACTGTTATTTAATGCGTTTTTGGATTGTTCTGCTGATGAAACACTGCAAAAATATCTTTCCAAGAAGTTTTAGTAGACAAAAAACTCCAGATAACACGAGCTGTGGAAAATGATAAGTGATTTATGAGCTTTATACAGCTTTTTACAGCGGATGCCATTGAAAACATGTTAAGTCTTACCCTCATAGCCTCGCTTTCATACCTGTCATGGCGCTGCTCTGAATAAGGCCTATGTCTCTGGATTGTTCTGCAGGAGAAAATGGACCATCTGCTTCAGATGATCCAGAGTGCGGACCCGACAGACGACCAGTCAGACACCTGTGAACTCCTGCAGTTGGAGGGTGAGTCTAACACCATATATCCGTGTGCTCCGACAGAGTATGTTAGTTTTGTGTTGTAGAGATCGATTCTTTGATTCATAGTTGTTCCTCCTCCCACAATCAGCTGCTTGCAACCAGATGGGTCCTCTCATTGATCAGAAGTTGGAGGACATTGACAGGTATTCCTATCTTTAAAAAAAATATTGCCTGTAAACACACCTATTTGTAGTGAAATCCAGTGAAACGAATGCACACGTCATTCCCCATAGAGCTCACATGTAATAAATCTGTCGTGCTTGTTTTCAGAAAACACTCAGAGCTGTCCGACCTGAACGTGAAGGTCATGGAATCACTGTCTCTCTATGCTAAGCTAATGAATGAAGACCCAGTATACAATATGTATGCTAAACTACAGAGCCAGCAATACTACATGCAGCAGACCCCAAACGCTTCCCAGCAGGTGAGAGTCTGTCAAACGATGAGAGTGTGTTTGCTAGATATGTTATGATGGCTACTTGTTGTTGATTGTTTGGCAATGGTTTTATTTTCAGGTGTACCCTGGCCAGTCCACTGGAGGGCAGTATGCGATGGGTAGCACAGGAGTACCGGGATACAACGTTCCCACAGAGCAGCTCTCTGCAATGAACCAAACAGGAACACCAATGGCCGGGCAGCCGGTTCACAGGTAATCACACTTTATTATATTTCATAAATAAAATATTTTGAAATTATAAGTATTTAAAAGAAATGAAAACATAAAAGGCTGTATCAATGCATGATGATGATTGTTGCTGTTACTACATTTAGAATAATAAAAAGGATGTATCAATGCATTGACAAAAAATCATTGGTACAATTATTATTGTAGTTATTACATTTACAATAATAATAATAATAAAAGGCTTTATCAATGTTTATAATTTTGTATTGTTGTCATGTTACATTTACAGTAATAAGCTATATCAATTCATTGATATTATTGTTATTATTATTATTATTATTATTATTATTATTAATAACTTAACAATAAATGCCTGTATCAATGCATTTTTAAAAATTAATTTATTTCTAAGCTGTATCAATTCATTGAAATTATTATTGTTATTAACTTTATAAAAAGCTATATAAATAAATTTTTATTATTATTATTAAATAAATATTAAACAAAATGCTGTTAATGCATTGTTAATGATATTACATTTTATATTGTCGTTGTTACATTTACAGTAATAAAAAATAAAAAGCTATATCTATTCATTGATGCAGCTTTTAATTGTCAAGTTAATAATAATCATATCATTGCGTTTATACAATTATTTTAGTTTTTATTTATTATTGAATTTACAAAACAAAAAGCTATATACATTAATTTGTTTTAATTATTATTAAATAAACAAAAAATAAAATGCTGTATCAATGTATTGATGATTTTATAATATTTGTATAATTCTATAAATATCTGATTTGTTTATCAGTGATGGCCATATGTACATGGGCCAGCCTCCAGTCTACAGCCCCTCTCCTGGCAGTCTGGCCCCATCTGATGTCCAGTACTACCAGACCCAAGCCGGCGCTCCAGCGGCCATGACCCAGAACCCTGGCTACAGCGTGCCCTCCTCCCAAAACCACCCTGCAACCGCAGACAACCAACAGAACCCTTACCCTGAGAAAGCCCTCTTATAGGACCCCTAGAGACTCAACCTCTCTGGTTTCATACAGACACACACACTTACAGTCATAAACAAAGAACATTCAGCTCACACACAGATATCTCCTAGATTGTCTTCTCCTCCTTTTCTTTAAGACACACTACAAACAAACAAACACTGATTCTGATCATGACAGGATGTGCTGATTGTTGACTACTAACCGGTGGTGTTCTCACAGAGCGGTTCAGATTGATACTTTTTTGGTCTCTTTTATAAAAACATTTTGTTGAAGGTAATGAGAAACACTAAGTTCCATCATTTATTTGATATTTTCATTATAGTAATAATTAACTGGATGTTTCTTACAGGAAAACACAAAGAGAGCATGCTTGTGTTGTACATACATTTCCGTTCCAATGAAGGTCCCCAATAGTCCAGTGTTTGTCACAACAGGTCATAAAGGGGTGGTTGCATCATCATTTTAATTTCTCATCACTATATATGTGTGTGTGTGTGTGTGTGAGAGAAAGAGTGTTCAGGCCCACAGACGTCATCTCGCATCTCTCCTCCAGAACATATGGCAAAACACTGCCATTGTCATGACAGTGGCCCATCACCCCAATGTCCGTAAGCTCACTTCTCAGTGTTAAAAAGATCAAATGTTGTTGTTTTTTAGTGTATTTTATTTATATTTTGATTGTCGTTTGCTGTTTTAATTGACAGTACATTAATAGAAGGATGTAATATTCTGCCTGTGTGCAGATGTGTGTATATACAAGAGCTCACCTCTGTCTTTAGAGCGTTACGTTCAAAGCAGCTGCTGCTTCTGTAGAAAGGACACATGGGAAGTTGAGGAGTAATGCTACTCCACATCATGCACTTTTAATTTACCTTTTTCATTACCCTCATTTCAGATGTGTCCACTTAAAACGTACATTTCCTAAGCTCTCGAAGAACCCGAATGGCATTAAACCTAGACTCTAACCCTTCCCTATTTTCCATAACCGTTTCAAAACAGACTATAGAAATACTCATGCAACTTGTCTTGGCTGTTGAAAATGTATCCCTTGGGAATGAATGATCATGTGAAAAATGCACTGTAGCGCGTTGAATGATTGAACTAACTTTATAAGTCAGCAATGGCTGAGACTGACACTAAAGAGATCAGACTCGGTTCATTTGATTCTCCTACTCTAAACTAAGGCAGGACCCCACATCTCTGTCTCGATGTAGCTACAGTGTTAACGGAGTAGTTATTGACGTTTCATAGAGAACATTCTGGGAAATTGGGACCACGGGCCAGTTCTAATGTAACACCTTAGCATTTGCACACGGAGATGATAATCCTTACGTCAACCTTATCCACAGGGAAAATGACTGTTTTGGTGTATCAGTTCTATGTACCCAGTTGTTTGTATGTACTATTTTAATCATCTTAATTATTAGTATTCACAATAAAACTAGGCCAAATGTACAGCACCTGTTGTGTCACGTTTATGCGTCACTAGTGTGTTCTTTGCTCAGGCAGACAGGTGGTTTATCAGTGACTTACTGGTTAAGGAGCTAGTTTACGACAGCAAGACATTCCTTGCATTTAGTGTAGTAGAAGTAGTTTCACACTAAAATGTTTAAGAAATTAACCCCTGGTTGCACAGACAAGTCTTAAGCTAGTCCCAGACTAAAATGCATGTTTTAACTAAAATTAGCTTGCACTGACAGATCTTAAAATAATGTCAGTGTCATTGTTTTGTCTGCACACCAGTAATGTTTTGTTTTTTCTAAGGTATGTTTATAAAAGCTACTTAAATGTCCTAATTAAGCCAGGATTAGGCCTTAGTTCAATCTAAACCCTGTCTGTGAAACCAGGCCAAAGTAATTGGCATTTGATCCTGTAAGGGTGTCAATTTAACAAGACAATACAGATTTGGTCATTATTATTATACACTGATTGTTGAGATAAGGGACATAACATGTTTTAGATGTTAGTCATTTAATAATACATTATTAGAAATAGGTACATTTGTAGACACAGGTCCTAAGCTAATGAACCATGTAATTTTTAAAATCAAAATTTATTGACTTCACAGTTTAATTTGTGTCAGCTGCACTAAAAAGCAAGCTATTTTATCCATCCAACAGCAGTGTAAAGTCTTTATGTAATAATCATGGTGTTCGGTAATGAGCTAAGTGAACACATCCTCTATATTTATTCTGTTTTCACACTATTATGAATAATGCAGTAATTCCTTAATTCTCTACCCTCCTTTTTAATATCAAGCATATATAACCTGGAGTTGCTTCAGTTGATGTTTTCATATTTTAACACAAATTAAAAAAAGAATAAAATATTACTTTCAAAATGAATAGAACCTTCATCTGATGATGGTACACTCAAAAAAGGGTTCATTGGGGTTCTATATAGAACCATAGGGTTCTTTACTCAATTCAAAAGAACCTTTTATGCTAAAAAAAGGTTCTATAATGACAAGAAAGAACCCTTTTGGCACAAAGGTTCTTTAGGCAGTTATTCATTCATATATTACATTAGTCTGCTAAATTTTGTAGTTGTAATTAAATTATTGTTTATTAAACTGTTGTAGTAACTTAATATCACATTTTGATTTTTGAAGGAAAAAAACTGAAATGGCACGTGCCGGTCTGAGTATTTCACAATCTGCTCAGTTACTGG
The DNA here is from genome assembly GCA_023029165.1 of Gobiocypris rarus. Lineage (NCBI taxonomy): Eukaryota > Metazoa > Chordata > Actinopteri > Cypriniformes > Gobionidae > Gobiocypris > Gobiocypris rarus. Next base: position 36,654,828 of record CM040915.1, on the reverse strand, counting down.
GATATTTTCATGCACAACCATTTCTAGGGTTTAAAAAGAATGGTGTGAAAAGGGAAAAACATCCAGTATGCGGTAGTGATTCAAAGTCTAATTCATTTCCGCGAACCAGTTCTTTTCTGACAATTCGGCTCAATGAACCGGTTCCAAAAAGCCGATTCATAGGTTCCTGACGTCATCATGCAATGACGCCACTATGCATTTATTTTATGCTTTTTTATGCATTTCTCAGTGTTATGTTAGTATCAAGGAAACATTCAAATAAAGTAATCTGTGTCAATGCATATTGAAACAATCGAATAAAGTTATTTGCATGAGTGCATTTTGCTGATTATTGCCTTTCATTCACTGAAGTTAATGATGTGTGTGTTCACAGTTGATTAATTTATCTTTCACGTCGGATTCAACAGAAAATTGCACAACTACAGCACACATTACAGGCACTGATCAACAAATGCGGATAGGCCTATATTATTTCTAAACAGTATAGTATCATAGGACAAGTAAACCAACTCCTTGTTAATTGTCCTTATAAACTCCTCATATAATCTGCACAAGCAAAACCACACTCACAGATTGTATTTATTTATTTTTCCATAAAAAAAAAAATGAAGGCCTATTTAATAAAACCAGTTCACTTAAGTTAATGGTGTTTGTGGTTAGAGTTTCATTCGCGGATCCTTTACGTCGGATATGAATGTCATGTTGTCAATATTGAGTCCCACATCTTGGATAAGATTCCTAAAAGTTTCGGACATACAGCACACATTACAGACAAGCATGAACATGGATGTGTTTAAGTAGCTAACCAATATAGAAAGAATAAAGAAGTCTTATAAACTTAAGCATTTTGCCTAACAATTTAAAATCTGCATACACAATAAACTACAGTAAAATGTATTTAAATCTCTCGACAGATAGGTTTTTGTAGGTTTAAATAAAATGTTATTTAATAACAGTAGTCATAATAAGCATATTTCCAGTAGCCTACGTGCCTCGGACTTGCGTCGCCAACTGCAATCATCCTCTGTAATCCTCGGCAACCTTCGACAGATATTTGAACCGGCTCATTCGGTTCTTTTTGAGTCCTCGGTAATCCTCGGAAAACTTCGACAGATGTTTGAACCGGTTCTTTTTCAGTCGGACATGCTACTTCGGCATTTGCGTCTTGCGTCATCAAACCAGAACTAAAGTTCGATTAGTGATCCGGCTCGACCGGTTACTTGCTGAGAACCGGTTCAAATGAACGATTCGTTCAAGAACCTAACATCCAGTATGCGGCAGTCCTGTGGGCAAAAATGCCTTGTTGATGCTAGAGGTCAGAGGAGAATGGGCCGACTGATTCAAGCTGATAGAAGAGCAACTTTGACTGAAATAACCACTCGTTACAACCGAGGTATGCAGCAAAGCATTTGTGAAGCCACAACACGCACAACCTTGAGGCGGATGGGCTACAACAGCAAAAGACCCCACCGGGTACCACTCCTCTCCACTACAAATAGGAAAAAGAGGCTACAATTTGCACAAGCTCACCAAAATTGGACAGTTGCAGACTGGAAAAATGTTGCCTGGTCTGATAAGTCTCGATTTCTGTTGAGACATTCAGATGGTAGAGAATTTGCGATGTGGTGGAACGGGAGCTTTGTGCCCTGGATGTGCATCCCACAAATCTCCATCAACTGCAAGATGCTCTCCTATCAATATGGGCCAACATTTCTAAAGAATGCTTTCAGCACCTTGTTGAATCAATGCCACGTAGAATTAAGGCAGTTCTGAAGGTGAAAGGGGGTCAAACACAGTATTAGTATGGTGCTCCTAATAATCCTTTAGGTGAGTGTATACATAAATATACACATGCATGTAAATATTTAAGAAAAATGTTGTATTTATATATAAGATAAATTATATAAATATATACAGTATATACATGCAAATATTTCTTAAATATACATGGAGTATTTAGATTGACATAATTATACACAGTACACACGTATTATGTAAACACAAACTTTTATTTTTTTAAACATCATTCAAGATTTACTTTTTGTATTGTTATATTGTTTGATATCTTACAGATCTCTGTCTTCTGATTTAAATATATATTTTTTAATTTGTTCCATTTCTTTGTTTGGCTGTTTTTGTGAACTCAAGGTGAGGAAAGATTAAATTACTACCACAAGACTCCTGAAGGTGTGCTTTGGTATATGGCACCAAGATGTTAGCAGCAGATTCTTTAAGTCCTGTAAGTTGGGAGGTGGGGCCTCCATGGATCGGACTTGTTTGTTCAGCACATCCCACAGATGCTCGATTGGATTGATATCTGGGGAATTTGGTCAACACCTCAAACTCGTTGTTGTGCTCCTCAAACCATTCCTGAACCATTGCTGCTTTGTGTCAGGGTGCATTATCCGGCTGAAAGAGCCACAGCCACCAGGGAATACCGTTTCCATGATGGTCTGCAACAATGCTTAGGTAGGTACAGAGCTGTTGAAAAACTTTATCTAAGGCTCTGTGTAGGTGGTACCGGTATGTGTACCAGTATGGACACCCTGACTGGTCTGCGGCTGTGCAGCCCCATAAGCAACAAACTGCGATGCACTGTGTATTCTGACACCTTTCTATCAGAACCAGCAATGTGAGCTACAGTAGCTTGTCTGTTTGATCAGACCTCAGGGGCCAGCCTTCACTCCCCACGTGCGTCAATGAGCCTTGGCCGCCCATGACCCTGTGGCCGGTTCGCCACTGTTCCTTCCTTGGAGCACTTTTGATAGATCCTGACCACTGCAGACCGGGAACACCCCACAAGAGCTGCAGTTTTGGAGATGCTCTGACCCAGTCATCTAGCCATCACAATTTGGCCCTTGTCAAACTCGCTCAAATCCTTATGCCCCGTTTTTCCTGCTTCAAGCACTTCTCAACTTTCACAAAATACTTCCCTTGCTGTCTAATTTATCCCCCCTAAAAACAGGTGCCATGATGAGAAAATGTTATGCCTGATCAGTGTGTGTGTGTGTGTGTGTATGTTTATATATATATATATATATATATATATATATATATATATATATATATATATATATATATATATAGAAATAACTCTTTTTACTGAAAAAAAGTTACTGTTAAACCCTTATCCTGACTTTATTTTATTTTTATTTTTACTGTTTCTGTGCTGAGAACACCATTACATTACAGCGTGTCATTATGACTGTAATGTTTCAGTTTGCTATACTGGAATGACATTTTTTCTTCCCATAACCCCATAAAAAGAGAATGACTGCTTCATTACTGTGACAATAAAAGAGCACCTGTAAGAATGCAGTGTAAGCAGTGCCGGTGTACAGAGTCCAGAGCGTTCAGTCATTCAGTGTTGTGGGAGATGCACTGGATGCATTCAGTAACGGCTCACTCTTAGGGGGATTTACTGAAGACTCATACTATCAAGATGCCCTCTTGGAAGACTGTCAAACTCATCCTTTATGAGCTTCTGCAGTTCGCATGTCTCTGTATTCCTGTGTTTGTAGTGATGGAGCGCTTTGCTTCAGTCATTCGACTTGTGAAGTCTAGTACCACTGCCTACTGGCTGGTGGTGGCCGCCTCCGTGGCATATGTGGCGTCTACAACCCTGTTTGTGTGGGTTCCTCTGAAGTACTTCATCCTCAAGACTCAACGCTTCTCAGAAGTCACTCACTGGTGAGTAATGCACATCTTATGACCGATCATTGTTTCTTTTACATTGTAATTATACTATTCATAATCACCTTTTTTGCCTTCACTGGTTCAGTGTAAATGGTTATGTGTTGTAATAATATATATTTTTTAAATATTCAATATAGTCATAAAAAGTAACAATGATAGAAGTTTAGATGAATCATAGCATATCACACTACATGACACTGATAAAATGTCATGTCAACTAACCATAAACCAAGCTGAATTATAAGTATGGGACCTGTTTTATTCCCCTTCTAATAAAAAAAATGTGAAATCGTGTTCTTTATCTCCAATCTGTCTCTTAGTTTGTAATGTTAATTGTGTTTAATAATGAAAAATGCTCTTTATTTCTTCTGCAGGAGACCTGTTACACTTGCATATGTGACTCTCAGCACTTTACCATGCTTTGCTATCATCATAGCCAGCTCAAAGGTAATGCATTATTCAGTCTCATCAAGAATCTACTATATGAATATACAGCAACACTTCATTTTAATGTAATTCCTATATTAATAATTATGCATAATTACAAGATACTAACACTAAACCAAACCAAACTTATTTTTGTAATTACACTGTAACAATAGTGCATTAAAATGTATATTAGAATGCATATTTCCAATTACATAAAAAATAAAGGTTCTTTAATGGTTCACTGTAGAGGGTTTTAAATTTGTTTCAAATATGTTTCATTTTACGTTATTAGTCCTTAAACATATTGATTTGATTTAAACATCACTACCTTAGAACTAGAAAGTAATTTGTCACTTAAAAAGGAATCAGACTGTAAAACTCCTTTAGAACTATTATTTTTGTCAAATAAAAGTCTGTATCCACTTGAAGGTTTACAAATACCATGCTGTTTCTTTGTATTGTAACTTCATTATGAAAGTACAGGACGCAGTATGAAGAAGAGACATTATGGCAGTTTGGGTTTGTAATAAAAACCGTAGGGCTCATCAACACAACAGAAACCTTTCATAAACAGATGCTCTCTGAGGTACTCAGTAACTCACTGTAGGACAGCAGATTTACTATTAACCCAAAGATGGGGTATTGTAGACTGTGGAATGTGAATGGAGCTGTATTACAGCCAACTTTAGTCTCTGGTTAAAATCACGAGGCCCGTCGTCTTCAGATGAGCATTACCTGTCAATGCATTACCAGTTTCTGAAGGGGTTCTCACGGTTTTTGATTGGTGATGGTATAGTTTGTTTTTGGCGATAAACATCTCAAACTCGTTTTCAGTCTTCTACCTCTATGTTCTCTTGGGATGATAAAAGGCTTTTTGCTCCTAACACTTTATTCTCTCAGCAACTTTCTGGCCTATTTATGGTTGTGCAGGTTCAGGTTGATGCTGACGTTAAGTATGACCGCTTCTCTGAGCTCCCCGTCTCTCTGGTCTTGTTCGCTCTCATTTGTGTGGACATAGTGGAGAGAATTCGCCCTCTTTGCCTGACAGGACAGGGTAAGAGATAATAACCAATAAATATGGCCAATTAAATGATCTGTCTAAGTTGCACTCTACTTTTATGCTCTTTTTTTAAAAAGCAAGCGGATTAGAGCTGGATTTTGAGATGCCAGGTCCGGTTCTGACTCACTTGGAGCAGGTGACATCAGTGTCCGCACAGCTCCAGGCTAATGGACGGGACGGCAACACATCTTCCAGGTCACCGGTCGGGAACGGGTCACTATCAGGCCGTTGGGGAGATACAGATTCACGCGGCCCGTCTCGCACCAGCAGCACCGCGTATCTCTACTCCTCTCATTCTCACTCAGGTCCATTTCGCTTTGTCTGGATACGAGACCCTCGGCATGACCTCTTTGTGGCCACCTTCGTGTTCTGGTTTGACACTGTGGAAATGGTGAGGGTGGCCGGGACTGATTCGGTGTATTACTCAGCGTGGGTGTTTCCCATATACATACTGGCTTATCTGTCCATCCTGCGTGCTGTTATAACTCCAGACAGTCCTCTTCTGGCTTCATCCAGTGTCCTTTCCCAAGATTTGCCCTTCCTAGTGGTGCGCGTTTGCCTGGTGGCGGTCTTCGGTTATGTTACCCCGTGCTGTACATACTAAAGAACATTCTTGCTGCGGTATCTTTTGTGTACTTTGTCTTTATGACTAAACTAAAGCTGCTGAACAAAAGAAGCATGTTCTGAGGGCATTGTGGAAGAAATCCATAGAGATTTACAGCCCATGTCATTGAACTTGTAAATATTTTTATTTGTTATTTTACAGATGACCAAAACTATAGACAGATATCTGAATGTTTAGTCAATATTTATTGAAAAATATATTGGTAAATGCTGTGTGTGTTAATATTTTGAGTATATTACATGTTTTAAAGCTTTCTGTTTTGGTGTTTTTCTATGCATCACAATTCATGCATTACTGTACATTTTAATTCATTATGTTTATAAATTTCATTAAGAACATCTGATATTGCAAACGTTTATTGTTGGATTTCATTTCAGCATATGAGTGCAGCTATGGTTCATATTGACTTCAGGTAATGCAGGTTCATTCTATGGCATGACATGTTTTGATCATGTAAAAACTGATTGTTTTTCATAAAAAGCCTGAACTTTGGTTCTACTCTGATGCATATCATGAGACGCAGAGAAGCTTTTGAATTTCCATAGTGTTCCGAAATCCCCCTGCATCTCATAAATGAAACCTCATTTTGCTGCAAACCATAATTCCATCCATAATTCTTTTTCATTTACAAGGGCACACTTGATTTGTTATTGTTGATGTCAGATACCAAGTAATGCATTTGTAACCTTGAAGCTATGACAGTGTGTGGTGTAACAAAACTCATATAGCTTTGTCACACACATTCTTTTTACTAGATCTTAGATATTCTTACTATTTATTAAACACACATTTTATTATATATTTATATTAATATTTTAATTAATTTTAATAATAAGGATATGTACATTAGTCATTTTTACTAGAAAATAAAATAAATATTTAATTATTATATTTCAAATAATAATAAATAATGTTTAATGTATTTTAATTATAAGCTAATTCTATAAGGTAATTCTTTTAATACTTTTTACAACAACATATTTTTTTATTAATATTTTACAGTAAAGAACATGCATTGCCTTTTGTAGATTTTCACAGAAAATGATATGGTAACTTCCAAAATAAGTTTTTCAGCATTTTGCAATAAACTGTATGAATTGTCCTTTTAAATGTATTTGTTCACTGTATATATTGTAAAGGTAACTTGCCAGCTTAACAGGTTTTTACAAAATGTCTCTTTTTCAATCTTTCTTTTAAATGTTCAAACACACACACACACACACACACACACACACACATATATATATATATATATATATATATATATATATATATATATATATATATATATATATATATATATATATATATATATATATATATAGTCAAATAAATCATATTAAACGTGCAAATATTTTTGAAGACTATGACCACCATGACGTGGTTGCTTTATGTGTTATATCTGTAATTTTTTCTGAAATCCCAATCCTATTCAAATGAAACCTCTGAATATCATATTTTTCTTTAGCTGTCTAATGCTTATTGCAAGCCTATTTTCTCACCTCAGCATTATTCCCATCTAACCAATGAAGCGTAATTTATTCTCTCGAAAGGAGAAGTTAAAAACCCATCTCTGAGCGTGACTGAATTGTTCGCCTCAGTGTGCCTCCCACAGATTTCAGAATAGAGCTAAAATTGAATTCATTCCGTTTAAACTTGACAGTCAGGATGTGAACAGATGCTGCAAATGAAATTGCATGAGCTCTCACTCGCCTCCTCAGCAGGGGACAACAGAGGGAGAGGAGACAGCAAGGACAGACACTCAGATACAGTATATAGATAAAGAAGAGGAGTGGACTGACTGATAAAGCCCATGATAACGAAAAGGGGCTGAGATTCAATGAGAGAGGAAGAAGGAAGCGCATTTGAATTCAGTGTGTGTTTCTCCCGTGTTACGAACTCCACTAAGTGCTCTAGCATGCAGCGTAGCATCAGGGAGAGGGAAAATGGCAAACTACAGCCACAGAAAGGACATGAGGGGGTAACACAGGAGCGCCCCTGACGACATTGAGGGAAAAAGAGACTGAAAGAGCCTAAATCCACAGGGGAGGGAGGCGGTAGCGGTCGTGGAGGTAGAGAAGCAGCAGAAACCAGGGAGGAGAGACAGCAGACGGTGGAATCCAGCCTCCTCTGCCTGTGTGGACTGGAGACAAGGCAACCCAGACGTGGCTCGCTTCTGGATTCTGATTGGCCGGAGTGGGCGGGGAAAAGCTGACGCAGAGAAAGTCAGGCAGGAAAATGACATTTACACCGTGTATCAATTTTAAACTCTGAGCCTGTGTCTGTCTTAAAAAAGGGGTGCGGTGGGAGGGTGGGGGTTGTCTGGGGAGGGCATAAATAAATAAGGCGAGGAACTCAACGGGGAAGAGCGGAACAAACAAATCGCACAAACCTGGAGCCAGCAGACTGTGAGCCTGTTGGTCTCAAGCATCAGGAGGATGTGAATCCCTCACTTTCACTGACTGCATCGCATTCTGACTGTTTGTGGCGGAATGTTCTCTTTTTATACGCTCTGTAAACCTATGGGCTGGACCAGAGGCTGCGTGGAACGGAGACAGTTACCTGCTGCTGCTGTGTCTCACATCACACTGGTGTGATGGCTGTCCCTGACAGAAAGGCAACCAGAGGCTGTGTGTCACAGAAAGAGTGATTTAGACTTGGCTGCAGCATCATCAGGACCCCCCTGGATGTTCTCTTGATGTATTGCTGTGGTCTGGGACACTGGCGGAGAGAACAGTCCACCTATGTGAGTAACTGCAGCATGCTCAATGCGATCTTCCACTGTCAGGATGCTCTTGGTTGAAAACCACGGCTGTGCATGAAAATATAACCTGTAAACATACAATTTTGAGAAAGTATCACAAAGTGCACTTTATGTAGAACTTGAAAGTGTATCATTCTAAGCCTCAAAGTTTAAATTGAGTGTTTTTGTGTTTTATAATGCTAAAAACAGGGGTGAAGTTCATGTGATTAATAATGTCCTGACTGTTTTGTTCTGGACTTTTAATGATTTCAAAATGGCAACCTGTTCCCTCAGTAGCATTGAGTGAAGAGGTCCGAACTGAAAAGATCCCACGATCCACCTACTATCACGGCCACCACCACAGCAGGCTATGTCTCGGCATCATTCATAACATTTGATGTACGAGTATGTATTTTCAGCGGGAACTCGAGGTCTAAAAATATCCTTGCTGCTATTATAAGCCACGTTTTTACTGCCACCTGTGTTGCCGCATGGAGAGAAAGTGAATGAGTGTGTGTAAAAGAACAGAATGAGAGACGCGCGAGTCACTGTGTGTGTCATGATGAATGCCTTACCTAAATCCCCCAGAGCAAGCGGAAGGGGATCACAGTCACACAGAAGCACACTGAGCTCCAAAGCTGTCAAAGCAAACAGGTAGTAAATAGGCTTATCGTGCCTCAGACCGTATGCAGTGTCAGGCGCAGACCTCAAAGTGCAAAGAAAGGAATCATAAAAATGAAAGCGTAACCGCTGCGTCAGATGTTTCCAAATCCTCAGAAATGTGCCGTTGGTATTTTCGGCACAGGACGATCAATGTCTTATGCTATGAGTAGTCGAACTAACTGCCAGATAGTGTGATGTGTAAGCAAAATACAGTGTGTATTCTAGCACTGCATACAATATTAACACTGTTTTGGTAGCTGGTAATTTCTCAAGTACCTTGTCTGGAGTCAACATGAAATTAGCATAAACCCTGTTTACTTTCTTAATGGAATTGCTTGTTTTTATTGCGGAGGGATGTGGTGGGGAGGTCATCTGTCCAGGTTATTAAAAAAAATAAATAAATAAATAAAGTGTTATATTATATTTAATTGAAACGTATTTGCTATTCCTCTGTGTGAAGCAAATGGAACTGAAAAACAACTTTCCTTCTGCTGACGTCACTTAGGCCGTATTGTATAATGTTAATAACATTATTATTTGTTACAGGTAATCTGTGTTTATTTATGTTTGGGTGGGTTTTAGTTCTGTTTCATAGTTTTCAGTTCGTTTCTATTGATTTTTTACTGATTGTCTTTTCATTGATTAAATCAGATTTGAACCTGTTGTTCATTTTTTGTTTCATCTTTGGTTTTAAGCTGCATTTCTTTTATTGTCTGTTCTCGTCATTGTTCTGTTCATGGTTTTCTAGCTCTGAGTATTTATAGTTTTTGTATTGAGTTTGAGTTTAATAAAATAATTACTGCTGCGATTCGTTCCGTTTCTCATCTTTCTTTGCAGCCGCCACTGACAATGTGAATAATAATAATAATTAATAATAATAATAATAATAATAATAATAATAATGCATGTTACAAATAGTCAAATATTCAGGCTTTGTTTTTACAAATATGATACGTTCAGAATGAAATGCTATACAGCTTACTGTATATTGTGCTGTATATATACTGTATAGGCTACTACAAACTGTACATGGCCTATACTATTTTTTTAAAGTGATAAACATTTCATAATAAATGTTTCAAGAAGCTTCATTTTTATCACGACTATCGCCACATGACCTCATCAGCAAGTGGAGTCTTAGCATCTTGGGTATAAAAACGAATGTGACCCTGGACCACAAAACCAGTAACAATTTTTTTTAAAATGCTGATTAAATAAGCTTTCCAGTGACGTATGGTTTGTTAGGATAGGACAGTATTTGGCCGAGAACTATTTGAGGATGCAAAAAAACAAAATATTGAGAAAATCGCCTTTAAAGTTGTCCAAATAAAGTCCTTAGCAATGCATACATTTTTTATATATTTACATAAGGAAATTTACAAAATATCTTCATGGAACATGATCTTTACTTAACATCCTAATGATTTTTGGCATAAAAATAAATAATTTTGATCCACACTATATATTGTTGGCTATTGCCACAAATATACCTGTGCAACTTATGACTGATTTTGTTGTACAGGGTCACAAATGTCTTTTTTTTATTTTAAATCTGGTTTTGTGATAAATATATATCCTAACTTGGGATAGTTTAATCATACAAAAGTGAAGTACATTGCATTGTGGGATGCAGTATTTCACACACCTTTGTCGTATAATATTCTATGTATAAAGAACATTTGCACACACTGTACTGTATACTGCGTCAATAAAAGTATGCAATTATAATAAGCATTATATGTCCTGGTTCACTCTGACATACATCACATTATACGGACAACAGGTTGCAAATGCGTTTTCATGTTTACTGAAATGATTTTAGATCTATTTTTATTAGAAAACAAGACTAAAGTTATTTTGTGCTGTGGTTTTTCCACCAAACTCTAAATTTGACCAGTAGAGTAGGACAGTGTGGGAGCTTTGTGTGATATATTGATGTGTTGAATGGATTGAACTTTCATGTTAAGCCTCTGAAGTGCACTTGGGAGGTGCGGCCTGTTCCAATTCCCTGTCATGTGTTCTTGGATTCTGTTGTGTATCTAATCCCCTAACATGGATTATACAGCAAGTATTTGTGTCTAAAAGATTTCATCCTCTTGTAGACACATTTACCACTTCCCTTGATAAAAGATTCTCTGACTTAGTGATGGCATTTGCAAACTTGATCAAAGGTTATATCTTGGGTACTATTTGTTTTTTATGTGATTCTATTTTTAGATGTGATTCACATAAGGGTGATGTTATGAGGAAGAACTTAATCAGTTATAGTTTCATGAAGAAATCATTAAATGGAAATGCTATCACTTAGCAGCTTAACTTGACAAGGTGAAGTATTAAGGCTTTAATATGAGTGGAAGGGTTGGAAACATGGCCTTTGACTTTAATGTTCTTCCAATACGACGTTCAACTCTTGTATTTCTTTGGCAGATATTGATCTTGAGTGAACTTGAATTATATTAAGTGTTTATCTGGCTATTGGCAGTGGCTAATGGAAGAGAACCTGTCTCTGTCATATCCTGCCAGAATACTGGAGACGGGATGGCAGCGGATGAAGGACATTCCTCTGTTAATGCCGATTTCTGGCTTTGACACACCACATTATTTAAATGAAAAGGTTGAGCAAACCTATTCTATTTTGTTTGATTAGACTCTTTTCGTTTTGCTCACTCTGAGAGTGTTTTTAACAGTTTGTAGTTGACCGACACCCCCCAAAATGTTTGATTAATAAACACATGGCACTTTAGCAATGACCTCATGTATTTCATAACCCTTTGGATAGCTGAGTATTTTATTGTTTTATGTGAAGAATGATGCGTCACATGAGTGGCAAAGCTGAGGAGGTTTTGAATTAAGGAAATAAATGTAGGCGCCAGGACAAAGGTTTTAGCTTCAGCAAAGGGTGTAGATTTGGTCTGAACACTGGGGGTCCCGTTGTTAGAATTAATTATTTAATAAATTATAGCTTACCTAACATCCACACATGCAAAGTGGTTGATAACTGCAATTAAGTAAGTTAACTTGCTTATTTTGTGGACAAAATTGACCACCATAACTACAATGAAATGTGATTAATTCTAGGGTGGTCATGAAAAAAAAGCCTTCCAATTCATTTTGGTGCAAGACGGTGTTTTCTCTTTTTAGATTATGTGGCTGTTTGATGTTTCTATATAGCATTTTAGGTAAATTCTCAATAGAAATCAGATACTTAATCATTGGCATTGCGAAAGGAGCGGCTATTGTTGATATTTAATCATACAGTTGCCCATTTTGGGCGGGAAACAAATAATTCTTAATATATTTGTTAACTATGGTATAAATATTGGAGTTATGCTTTAGTTTTGGTTATTATATTTTACCTGTATATTATCTTAAATATTCTGTGGTAAATAATAGTCCATTGCAAGATGAATATAGTGACGGAGCCAGAATGGTGTCTCTTAACATCTGATTGGCCACCCCGGGTGGGTGCCACCCTAAAAGTTTATTTGCTATACTGACAGTTTGCTGATAATTGAAATTTAATTTCCCCTGTTGTTGATAGAAGCATTTATTTTGGCATTGAGTATTAAGAGAAAAATTAACATTAGTTTCAAGATACATAAGATTAAAGGGGGGTCTAATGCTATTTCATGCATTCTGACTTATTTACACTGTTAGAGTTGATTTTCATGCTAAACATGGACAAAATGTCAAAATATGAGCTGGACATATAACAGAGTATTTCTGTGCCAAATACACTCCTTCAGGATTCGAAGTATGGCCTTGTATGATGTCATAAACGGCGAAATTGCTTGTATGGGCACTTCTTAATGAGCCCGTGCGCACATTAACCAGAGCGAGAGCAAGAGCGCACCCATCAGGGTAACAGGAGCCGTCGGCAGTGCTGGCATTTTGTTTTTAGACCACAAAATCAACGATGTCACTAAAGAAGTGTGTTTCTGTTTGTGAGGGAAAGATAACCTTGTTCAGCTTCACAAATAACCCAGCGTCAAGGGAACAGTGGATGCAGTTTGTTTTTCCGGAGCAGCACCGGAGTTGTGTGTGTTTGTTCCCGGTCATGAGTGGAAACCGCAGGCGGTGAGTGAAACTGCATCAAATGTGTGTGTTTTGTTGGTAAGTGCATATAATGTGAACGACACAAACATATAGTGAATTGAAAGTTATCCAGGGATAATGCCATGATGTATTTGTGTGTGTGTGTGTGTGTGTGTGTGTGTGGACTGGTAATCCCTACGGTATGGGGATAAAATGTCCCCACAAAGATGTCAATATCCAAATTTTTGTCCTTGTGGGGACATTTTTTGGTCCCCATGAGGAAAACATCTTATAAATCACACTAAGTGATTTTTTTAAAAAGTAAAAATGCAGCATGTCTCCTGTGATGGGTAGGTTTAGGGGCAGGGGCAGTGTAGGGGATAGAAAATACGGTTTGTACAGTATAAAATGCATTACGCATATGGAATGTCCCCATAAAACATGGAAACACAACATGTGTGTGTGTGTGTGTGTGTGTGTGTGTGTGTGTGTGTGTGTGTGTGTGTGTGTGTGTGCGCTCAGGATTCTAGCTCCACCCACTGCACACCTGCACAAGCTCGGCTGCACTGAGAAAGAATCGGTACAGCGTATCTGTCTTTTATAAATCTGATAAAACTAAAGACTCTTGGGAGATATGAAGGATGCAACACTACTCTATATGTACTCAAGATTAACATGAGACTGGCAGAAACTGTGTGTGTGTTACGTACCCTTAAAGAATAAAGGAGGTCGTACCCGTTCTAGAAGTGCAGAGCTGTTCAAAAATCCCGCCGCAGCACAGAGTGACATTCACAAACTTTTTCATTAAAATAGGCTACATTATAGTATTTTCACAAAACAAATTTTTTTCCAGTTTTGCTCTGATCTGTTTCTTTTATCATTTCTACCAAACTCATTATATACAGAGAGAAGGCTGCTTTTAGTTGATGGTTATGAAATGCATACTGTGCTGTTTTGCAGTATGCTTTGACCTATTCCAGAGGCAGGACAGAGAGTGTTTGAACAGTGCCGGAGGATTATGAGCATTGCTCATCCTGTTTTAGAGAGACATACAATCTGTCTGACAACACTGGGCAGGACGTGCCCTGTGCTCCACCTTATTCTTTCTATCATTTTAAATCTCCTCTCCCAGCTGTTGGGTGGGCTGGATTGGCCGCTCATGAGTTCCTGCCTCCAGCACTATGGGGCGGAGCATCATCCAGATGTTACGTTGCATATTCATGCAGTATTTTAATGCATTGCCAGTCAGAGGGGTTGAGGAGGGAGAAAATGATAGAGACAAGAAGACCAAACTTTGTGTTTTTCGTTATGTCCCGGTCATGTCAGTAGCTGTACACATAATGTAGGTGCTGGCCGATGGCCACTGTGTATCATATCAAAGCCTAACTTCAGTGGGACCAGACACCAGCGCAAATGGGCCAAAGATCTCAGAAGTGAACTTGGAACTTGAGGGCATCAGTGGCTGGTTCTCCTTCTCCTCTTTGCAGAAATGCCTAAAACTCTTAAGAATAAAAACGTCTCTTGGGTGAGTACTGTCTGAAACTAAAAGGGTAAACCCTGAGGTACATTGTAAGTGTGTGAGCTAAATTGTCATTCAAGGCACATGGATTTCGTTGGGACATGTGGCTTTAGATGAACTCTCTGAGCTCTTTATTGACATCTGTAGTGTGTGAGAGAGGGCCAGTTTGTGGTTAGAATGATATGACTGTCAAAACAAGGTCCTCATTTGCATATAAAGAGAGTAGCCAATCCTATGTCACAACATTAGTCGTTATGCATTTAGCACAATGATCTTGCAAAAGTGGTTTGAGGTTTGAAAATGCACAAAACGCTGCTCAGCGAGACTAAAAATTGCTCCATGGTCCCTGGAGACCCTATAAGTTTGATTTATAATACCATATCCAAACAGATGTGCAGGGAAAGACGCTTTCATGCCAGGACGCATTTGAAACAGACATAATGAGTGACCTGAATGCTGTTAAGAACAAGGATTACTGAGGGGAAAAAACCTCCCAGAAACACAAATTAAGCTCTTCTGGAGACTGGAGTATTGTAAGTAGACAATCAGATAGCCAACATTTTAGGTACAAAAAAGAGGCAGATATTCCACTTGGTACTGGACTAAATTTGATTTATCATTAAAGTCAGCAATATCCGAATTGAATCCCTCAGAGAAAGCATATGAACTTATGAACTATGCTGTTTTTGGCAGTTTTGGACCCCATACTTTCATTGTATGGAAACGCATGCTTCAAAATACGTTTTTTTTTTTTGTTGTTGTTTAAAGACAGAAGATAATCAAACAGTTTAGTGAGTAACTGATCACTGTCACTTGTCAAGAACTAAGGAACAGTGGGTTAGGTTTAGGCTTTGGTTGGGTTTTTAGTCTGATCATTTCTGGTGTGATTGTAAGGTCAGACAGATGTTTGTCTTCCAGCTGGATGTGTTTTTGTGTGTGAGGTTGAATGGACCGGAGGAGTGAGGTGCTGAAGCTGGAACTCCAGCAGTGCATGTCTGCCTAGTTGTGCCCTTCTGAGCAGTGTATTACTGAGCGTGGCTTTACACTGCACACACCCCTCTGTAAGAGGCTTATAGATTCACTCTCTGTGTGTGTGTATGAAAAGCGTAATCCAACTGCATGTGCTTTCACATGCATATCAGGGCATGTTCATTGCCATGAATATATCATGTTTGTGTGTAATATTTATGTGTGTCTAAATGTGCAGGTCTATAAAATATTTTTTAAACAGGCAAAGAGCTGTGTCCCTATTTGGATCGCATTGTAGGCTAATGCAGTCTATACTTAGACAATGTAGCAGACAGTTTTATGGTCGAATTCGGTTAGTGTGGCTGACGTAAAGTGTCTCACGCTAACATTTGTCACGTAGTAATTTAGTAAGTGCATCTGTGTACTCATGGAATGATCACGACTGCTTGTGTGTGTGTGTGTGTGTGTGTGTGTGTGTGTGTGTGTGTGTGTGTGTGTGTGTGTGTGTGTGTGTGTGTGTGTGTGTGTGTGTGTGTGTGTGTGGCGGGGGTTGATGACATTTAAAAGTGAGAAACATATTGGCTAATCAGACAATTACACAATTTTTTGTCATTTTTACTAGGTTAGATGATAAAAATTAAATTCTGTAAAAATCTAAAGAAATTAAAAGAACCAGGCTAACTGATTTCCAGTGAGTACTCTAATCAAGCATTTGAATTAAATACTGGTTCATTATTTATGCATGAGTTTATATTTTATAAGAACACACAGCATGCTTCAACATTAACTCTTGTAGCATTCAACATTAATTTTAAATGACACAATTATAATCAATACTTTTGACAGACTGAATTACTTATGATGACTTATGATCTTCATGACTATTTAATTGCCTAATATATTTCATAAATACAAAATAGTATCCAAAAAAGAATCCATTCAGGATGATACTATTTATGTCAAAATAATAATAACTGGAGGCACAGTATTTAGTGTTTTGAATGTATGTTTCTGATCCACTTTCTCACTTTTCCCTGAGAGATCTGTGTTAATGCTTTCTTATTGTTTTTGTTTTGTACTTCTTTAGTTATTTAGAGTCCTTTAGAGTCCTTATTATCCTTACTTCTATCAAAGCAAAAAAACATGCAAACACTGAAGAGAAATACACATCCTAAAAGAGTCTCTCTCTCTCTCTCTCTCCCCAAACACACACAGGATCACCATCGCTCACTCAGGTGTACACCTTTAATACTCTGTCATCTGATTAGTGCCATATATAGGTCATCTAGAAAGTTGTAGTGGTCTTTAGTGGGCTAAAGTGTTATTCTATAGTAATTATAATTGATTGTATATAAAAACAATAGAGTCTACATTATTTACAACAGCTGTGTGTCCAAACAGACTGCAGCATTTTGGTGCAAATTTACCTGTCACTTAGTATAATGGCTAATGCTAATGTAATATTTGGCCCAGTGATTGCTCCCATGTGTTGGCGGGTGAATCATACTCCTGCTGTTGTTTATGCATTTAAAATGTCCAATTTTCTGTCATGTTTTGTTGTGTGAACAATTTGCATGTTACTGGGCCTATGCTTTTTATAGTAATTTAAAAAATATTTTGATACTTTTGTACAATAATTTGACCAAATTCTGGTCAAATTTGATTAGTCATGCGCCGTTCTAAAAGTGCTGATATTACAGTCCAAGAGCAATGTGCCTTTTCACTGTTTATCATTCTGTTTCCAGACAGACTGGGAATTATTATTAGTATTATGTATTAGTGACTTTTTCTACAGGTTACATCATTTCGCCAGTAGATGGCGACAAGTGACTGTAATATGAGAGCCATTTCCCTCATCTGATTCATTCAGGAATGCAAGTTAAGCCACAATCGTGTGCTGAAGTCGGGATAACGTTATATGTTAACGTTAACGTAAGTAGTGTTCTAGTATGCTATTTTGAGTTCAGCCAATGTCTACTTAAAGGTGCAGTGTGTAAATGTTAGTGGCATCTAGTGGTGAGGTTGTGAATTGCAGTCACCCACCGCTCACCCCTCCCTTTCAGAGCACAGAGAGAAGCTACGGGCGCTGTCACATGACAAAAATGTTGTCGTTGGAGAGAACAGAGAGTGACTGGCGCTCTGTAGAGAAGTTTGTCCGTTTAGGGCTAACGTAGAAACATGACAGCGCAAAATGCCGATTTCACTGCTAGGGGACCCGCGGTGTGTGTAGATAGAAACGGCTCATTCTAAGGTAATAAAAACATAGTTCATTATGTAAGGTCTTTATACACCTCTGAAAACATAGTTATGAATATTATATTGCATTTCTGTCAATAGATCCTCATAAATACTACACACTGCACCTTTAAATGAGTCATTGAATCATTTACTCAACCTGATTAGTTTAGGAACTCCTGTAGGCTAAATACTAGAACATTTTAGTAAATGTAAATTTAAAATATACTAACAAATATTGGAAAAACAAAGATTATTTGTAATATGAAAATGTAAAAATGAGGTTGGATTCAATCAAAAATACACATTTATAACTCTTAAAGTTATGTAGATCACACACGCAAAAAAAAAAAAGTAAATCAAGCAGAACATTTGTATCCGTGTAGGTGTGGCTCGGAGATGAAAAGCATTTAATTCTGAAGTAGCCATATTTGGAACAATTTTATTTTTGAGGGCCACATTTTTTGAAAATGTCCTCACTTATATAGCAAAACATGGTGACAATCGACTTGAGAAGGGTCCCCAGTGGACTCCCCACTATTTAAAAAAAGAGCTCATATTTGATATGAATTCACCCCCTATTTTAAATGTACTGACATCAACAGGCCTGTGAGATTAAGCTTAGTTGTAATGTTATGATTCGGGGTTGGCAAACATCACTATCTCCGTGTAAAAATGTTATGTCTACGAGATGTCCTTAACTTCTATACATAATATCAGTTTTGCTAATCGCGCGGGTTTGCAGCTCGTGCTTGGAGCAACAGATGCCACGGTGTGGAATAAAGCCCTTTCCTAGCGGGGGAGGGTGGAGGAGTAGTGTGGCAAACTCCACTCACAGCGAGAGCCGCTCAGCACTCACACTGCTTGTGTGTCCACTCATGGAGAGACTTTCGGTCATCATCGTTTGCGACAACTATCAGATAAACCCGAGGCTCACGACGTTATGAATTTCCCCACGCGCAAAACATGCCGTAAAACCTGCTTAGGGTTCATCTGACAAAGTTGGCTGGCTGTCCTGGGACGGAACAGATTAAAGGGGATAGTACATGGATATTTCTCAGTCGTTGGTCAATCTCGGCTGTGAGAGCACAACATTGACCACTACTTAAGCTGTTAATCGTGGAGAAACGAAAAGAAAAACGAGCAAGTGGGCATGCCACCCAAGAAAAAGGTAAAATATCTTCTGTGTTAGTGCATTTGTGTGTGTGAGGGAGTGATGAGATAGACATGAGAGTGCCATTCGAGGAGAGTGCCATCTGTTGCTTTCAGCTGTAATCCATGTGAGCTTGAGCTGCTCTGCGTTGCTTTACTGTACCATGGACGATGATACACTGCCTGTGCAGCAGTACTGGGGCAAAGAGCGCTCTACCTATGCTGTCAAAAAGTAAAATTGTCCTGAAATGTAACCTCCACCATGTGATTGCGCAATCATTGCAATGCTGAAAGTGATGAAATTGTGCTGAGCAGTGTTATGAACGTAATCCTTTTCCAATTGTCAGGATTACAAAACTCAGCTGTTTGTCAAATGATATCTAAATATAGAACAGGTGTGTGTATATGTTTGGGGGGAAATACCTGGGTAACTGGTTGGCCTACCTAAAACACTTGACCTGGCAAAGAGGCATTAAACTAGTCCCTTTTGTTGTTTTTTTAATGCACATTGTGTGTGTTTGTTGTGTGTGTGTGTGTAATATATATATATATATATATATATATATATATATATATATATATATATATATATATATATATATATATATATATATATATATATATATATATATTGTTTGGAGACATATTATGTTCATTAAGCCTGCAAATACAGAAAACAGTAATATCGTGAAATATTATAATAATGGTTTTGTATTTTAATACATTAAAATGTAATTTATTCCTGTGATGGTAAAGCTGTATATTCATCAGCCAGTCTTCAGTGTCACATGATCCTTCAGAAATCATTCTAATATGCTGATTTATTATTAATGTTGGAAACAGCTACTTAATATTTTTTTAATAACCTATGATACTTTTCAGGATTCTTTGATGAATAAAAAGTTAAACAAAGAACAGCATTTATTTAAAATATAAATATATATATATTTTTAACAATATGCACTATTGTTCCAAAGTTTGGGGTTAGTAATTATTTATTTATTTTATTTTTTTGAAAGAAATTAGCAATGATGTGTTATATTGATTTTAAAAAAATATAGAAAAGATTGGTAGAAAAGATTCTTTTTTACTTTTTATTCATCAATGAATTTTGAAAAAAAAGTATCACAGGATCCAAACAAATTAAATAGCACAACTGTTTCCAACAGTTATATTAGAATGATTTCTGAAGGATAATGTGACACTGAATACTGGAGTAATGGCTGATGAAAATACAGCTTTGAAACACTGAAATAAATTATATTTGAAAGTATAATAAAATATATATTTTTAAATGGTAATATTTCACAATATTTTTTCTGTATTTTTATCAAATAAATGCAGACTTGGAGAGCATAAGATTGATTAGAAAAATCTATTTTGTCTGTCAGAAAAAGAATTAAAATTTAGTTGCAAAGTCCATGTTTTGTTAGCTGCAGGTGAGGACGTGTGAAACGGTCTCTGTCTGCAGTGTTGTCCGCTGGACAGGGCGAGTTTCTGTTTGTCTCTTTCTCTCCAAATCCTGGATTGACGCATGCCATCTTAATCTCCTTACAGAGAAGCAATCATGACCAGGAGCAACAGCCAGAAAGAGAGACATACTGTCCATGAGTGTAGCTTGGCCCAACGTCTCCCACAGTTCTCATAGTGTGCTGATTTTTGTGTTTAGTACGCCTACAGAACTGTACCTGCAATACATTATACAATATAATATAACTAGTGTTTAGAATATATAAAAATACAGGTTGAAATTGTCTTTGTCTACTGGGGTAAGAAATTATTCAGGGATTGAGTAATAAAAAAAAAAAACCCCTAGAGCGAGTCCCTGTTTTATTTAACATTGATATGTTTGTCTTTGAAGTGAGTTATTCAATGCTTTGGTAATATGCAGTGTTTTTATGGCAGAACACTAAAATTATCTCTCAAAAGTGATAAATGCGATAAACGCTCCTTATCATTTAACATAGAGACCAGCCAATTAATCTAGCAGAGCCTTTTTTGTATTATGATATCTTGTGCCTTATTTAAAGTGGAGAGGTGCCACTTCTAGTATAACAGAATTATAAACCGGATAATATATTCTTCAGTGCTTGCATGTTCATCTATCTATTTCTAGATGATAGCATTACTTACTTAAACATTACAAGTATAAATTGTAAAAAAAAAAAAATCTATACAGTCATTACTTTATAGTGTACAAACAGTGACATTTGGCATAGCCATGCATACAGAGCAGTCGAATACCTGGCCGACCTGCCAGAGCTCATTTAGCAAAAGTCCGGAAATCTTAATCTTATAGTCTTAATTAGATTAGGAGACAGTTTCGAATAAGAAAGTGGGCTGCTGTTCCACCATCCGGATTTGTCCTCGGTTTTGTCTACGTAGAGCTCAGGAAAACCTCACCCATACATTCTCCTGAGGCCAAACTAAGCCTCGAATCTAGTTAATTAAACACTCACTTTTTGTATTACACTGTATATAAGATTGTAGTGTTACTGTCTGAAGTCATTTTTCAGAGAGAATATTCTGTGGGTCCTGCTGGACTCCCAGTGTTGAAGTGAAAGGTGCTGACTCACTAAATGGATCTGACCCAAATCCTGTGACATGTTCTGTGGTGCGGTAGCAGGAGTCACACAGGTTTCAGTAGGTGGATGTTGGAGTTCGGCCCAGGACTCAAACCATTATAGCACTACACTAAAAATACAGTGATACTGACGTACTTGTGATTAACTTACAATCTTTTAAATATCCTAATTGTTAAAAAACAGAACACTATAAATTTAGTTGTTTGTATGAATTAAAAAAAAACCTTTTAACTGCTACTACTACTACTATTACTTTTTCATTGCTTATTGTACTTTAATGGGAAACCTAGAATTTAAAAGTCACATACCTCATAAGAAATTTACTGCATAGCCAGCACATTTCCTTTTCTTGAGGTTTCCATAGTAACCTCTGTTCTCGCCTCTGTCCCTGACAGCTTTTAATGCAGAAACACACACACAGTTCTCTGATGCATTGATAAAAAAAATGTCCTCACTTGTATTTCATAATATCATCAATCTGAATTACGTTTATAGTAAAGGTTTAAATGTACTAATGTTTCATCTAATTGCATTAATTGTAGCTTTACCGGGGAAAAAACAAGGTGTATTACTCTTGTTTGGAAGTTTATAATATTTATATAAAACCAGTGGAAATAATCGGTAATCTTTCCTTTAATCTATATTTTCAGGAATAATATGATAGACTAATTGTTTTTGCCATGTTTGAGTATGTGCAATTCAGACAATCACTGAATTTACTTTACATTGACCCATTATGGCCTATTTACAAGATTAGTATAAGTCTCAAGTGTCCCAAGAATGTGTCTGTAAAGTTTCAGCTCAAAATACCCACAGATCAATACCGGCATCTTGTGTAAATAAATGCCTTTTTGTGTGGAATCAAAAAAATGTATTTCCGTGCATGTGTCTTTAACCCCTTATCTTTAACCACACCATACCGAGCCAAACCGAACTGTACCATGTAGTGGAAAAGCACCAAGAATTTGAAGGCCAAGGTCAGAAAGAGCTTTGTTAAATGGGAAGGTCTATGGAGGATTGTTATTTTCGCCTAACAACTGTCATTGACGAGTGACAATAACGTTCTGGGCGATATGACCAAAAAATGATATCCTGGTTTCGCGGTATATGACGGTATTTTTTTCCCTAATGCATGACCGAGTGTTACCCACAATTTACACTGATTGAGAGAGGAAATACGGCAGTAGATTGACTTAGAATGCCCTTATTTACTGTCATAACGAGTGAATAATATTATATAAACATTCCACAATAGATTTAATACAGGTTTGCAAAGCCCCTCAAAAAGATGCTGTGCGGAGACAACCAATAAAACACAGACCTGCAACAATCTCATTATAGACACATGAACATTAAAATATGACCACGGAGAGAGAGGAAAAAACTGAGTTGAGGGCACCTTAAGCATTTTAAAAATGTAACCCTACAACATACTGCCAAAACGATAAACGCGGAAGAACATTAAAAAGGTCTATATTTTCAATAGCCTACAATTAAGAGCATTTCAGTCTCTAGACAGACACACGTAAGTTTAACACAGAAATGTACCTTTTTTGTTGTTGTTGAATTCTTTGAATTGTCAGTCTATTAACTTACATTGTCTTCGTGTAGCTGAATAATCCGTCATGTCATCGCGGTCGTAACGTTAGGCCTACAGCTGTAGAAGTGTCCTTGTTTGCATACATTTCATTTGAAGAAGACGTTATGAAATATGTGAGCGTACACGCTGCTAGTTCAAATAAACTTAAACGCGCTCGGCGCTCGCTCCGCTCTGAAGCTGATCCCACAATCCATGTGGTGAGCGTTGTTATTCTCATCGCGGCGCTCCGCGCAGAAACCGCTCTCTTCCGCGCGGCGTGTGCTGTTTGAATTATCCGCTGTAATCAAGCGTTGAATCCGAAATCGCCCTATAATAGGGCATTATTTAAGAAGACAGTGATGTCCGAAACCATAGTGAACGTTATCGAGTGCACTCATTCAATCTCACATTGCACCGCAATAACGAGTACCGATGTACACTCAACGGCTGCCCGACTTCACGCACTCGTTTTCATTCACTTCTTCAAGTGAAATATATTAGTGGATAACGTAGGGAATAGCGAATGAGGGTTTAGGGGGTGATAGTGCGATCTCAGCGGTGTCACTACAGTACAACAGTGAAAAGGCACCTCTCAAACAGTGTCGCGCTGCGTGCGGAGCAGCGACATTCCGGTATAATCAAAATTCATATCATAACAAAAATAAACACCGGTATACCGGCCAGCATTACTGTAGTTTATATTAAACTGTTTGAAAACAAAACAGGGTTCACAAACTGTATGTTTATGGTCCCTTACTCTAATAAAGAGTAAACTACATAATCACATCTTGGTAAGATATGTCAACATTTTAAAAGCTTTTCTTTCTTTTTCCTTTTTTTAACATTAGTATCATTAGAGTAAGTTGGAACCAAATACTTGCATTTAAAATTTTCTCTTAAAAATATTTTGTCACTGGTGCAAAATGAAGGCAAGGCAGCGAAGGATCCATGTTGTTTCCTTAATTTCACGGGAAATGAAGGACGCATTTGGAGGCCACATTTGAAGTAGCCTTCAATTGGGACAGCCTTTCTGGTGGCGCTGTATTGTGCCCTTCGAAGGATGCAACCTCTGAATTGGGACGCAGCTACTGTTTCAGATTTATGGGGAAATAAAAATGGAGTGGGTGGATTTTTACCACAATGGTTGTGTAATGTGTGCACACACTGCTGACAAATAAATATGTTCAAAAACAATATAACATTTAATTTAGCATAATAGCCCCCCTTTAAGATATAATGCAGTGACTGACTGGCTTCGAAAATGTATTATTTAGTTACAATCTGCCAACATGAATGTCAAGTCTGTTCAATCAGTTCAGTCAGTCCAGTAACTATCTATGCACTTAATATCTGTCCTCTAGTTAAAAAACACTTAACACTTGACATTTTATTGATATTACCCTAAAACTACCAACATACTTTTTATTGCAATCTGTGAATATTAGTCAAGAAATTGTACATTTTCTTTCTGGTCTGAACTTTTTTATACCTTTTCTTTATATTAGAGTGGTGTGGGAAAAGTAGTTCACAGATTTTCTTTTTTACTGAGCCTTTCTCAAAGAATGGTTAATTAACTTCAAATACAATTTTATAATTAGACAATGGAAGAAAATACAAATCACAGTTTCTAAATTATTATAATTATAATAATTACCCATATTGGCCCTGTGAAAACTTAGCATGGAACTTTTCTGGGAATGCAGGACTTCCTGATGTAAAGTGAGTACATCCTTCCACTGTAACAATATCATACTGGCGGTAGATTAATAGTGTAGGTGTGTTTTGATGCATTAATAAGAACTGTATAATTTGCAATATTCTAGACACTTCTTAAAGAGATTGTCTAACCATCTGTGCATGAGCTGAAGCTAAAGCCTAATTGGGTGATGCAGTTGGACAACCACCCAAAACACAAAATCAGGATCGGCCTAGTCAGCTTTTGAAGATTTTCCAGTCTGTTTGTTCAAAGCAGTATGGCAAAGATATTGCTTAAATAATTCATTAAAATAAAACATTAAAATGTTACAGTCTGTTCTCTTTGTTCAATATTACATTGGATTTGATTTGTGTATAAGCAACATTAGTTCTCCAAAGAGGAATATCCACTGTAGGTCAGATCAGGCCAGGGAATTTAAATTTGGCTAGCTGTCACTCAGCTTGTTGTTTCTTAATTTGTGTTACTTTGCACTAAGTCAATCACAGGGCCATCTATAATGAACCCATTGTGATAAAGGAACACTGAAGTCTAGGGCCCTATTTTATTGTTCTAAGCGCACAGTCTAAAGCGCATGCACAGGTGCACTTAGGACGTGTCCGAATCCACTTTTGCTAGTTTAACAAGGGGGGAAATGGTCAGTGTGCCCGGCACATGGTCTAATGGGTTGTCCCTATTTTAATGAGTTATGTGTAGGCATGATGTGCAATAAACCCATTCCCATTCCTTTTAAAAGCCAGTTGCACCATGGCAGATTCGCTATTTACATGGCGGAATATAGACACCCTCAACCTGAGTAGTCAGTACATGTGTGTATTGCCACGATTGGTTAAATAAGTAGACAATTTCTTTCGTCATTACTGCAAATAGTTAATTCTGATACATGGAATGACAATCAATTATGACATGTAGGCATTTATACCTTTATGTACAACATAATAATCTTTTACATTGTAATCAATGTTTGTGTGCTGCTGCGCGTTCCTGTGTGTGTAATAAGCAGAGTGTTGTGGACCCACCTACAGGCGCATATTACTAACGCGCCCTTTAAATAACACAAAAAATATAATACTGCGCTATTGACTTTAGACCAGGTTTTTGTTGGTCAATGGCTCAGTCGCCTGAACACACCTTTTTTTCAAACCAACACGCCCATGGGTGCACAAATGCATTTTCTATTTGGACATAAAAAGTGATAACTGCTTCAGTCTGAAACTAGCAAAAAACACCACATTTGGTCTCCAAAAACTATTTTCATCACAAAAACAATAAGTGCTACATTTAATTTCTCTGCAGTTGCCTTTGTCGATTTTTTGCATAACACGGCAGTACTTTAAACAAGAATGGGGAGAGACAGTCAGATCAGCTACTCCTTTTCAGTATTATGGAGAGGCATCACACTTCAATACATGTAAGGCCTATAAATGATCTGAATCCCCACTAAACCCTGTGGTTGGAAGAGCATCTTGGTGAGCGTGGCATTGGTTAATAATTCAGCAGCGTTTTGTACTGCTCTCTCCGTGACATTGACTTGCAGGAGAGGCGGCACTGAGTGAACAGATGTCTATGGCAGACATGAGTAAACAAAAGCAAGCACCTCTACATGACTGTGCCTATGGGAACCCAATTATCCCAGTCTCCTCAATTCCTTGTTTTATTCACTCCTTTTCTCAATCTCATTTCACCACCTTCTCTGTTAATTAGCTTAATTTCTTCTAGCACAAACTATGTTTTGCTCATGTGTTTGCTGCATGCCCTTGAGTCAGTTTATCCAAGTCTGTTTGTTTTAAACACTCGTGAACACAATATTAATTAATAATAACATCCAAGCTCACATTGATGCTTTCTTTACAGACTTTATGAAACACTTAGACCATTTGCAATATTAATACAAATTTTGCTTTGATGTGATAATTTCATGTGCAATCTCATTTTGTCTTGCTGATTTACAAATTTCCATGCTGGTTCAGGCTGGTTTGGTGCTGGTCTAGACGGTAAAGGGATGTATATGCTGTTTATCAACACTCAAATCCAAATCACGGCATATGCTGGTGACCAGTAGTGCTGGTCTTGTCAGCAAGGTTATCAGCCTTATATTAAGGTCAATATGATGTTGTCAGACTGCGTAGCACCAGTGTCTCTCGAGGGGCTTGTCACTGTGCCATTACTGTCAGCGTGTTAGTGTGCATATGAGCATGTGTAGGTGTGCCTTTGGGAGAGTGTGCTAGAGTGAGGGTTCATTTCAGTCATCATGACTTTTGCTGACTTTGTGAAACTTTTTTCAACTTAAATTTTGAACTGTTACACTAGAAATGGACTGAATCTTAGGAATGAGTCTCTAAAAAGTAATTCTAAACTGCACATATCTAGTGAA
Organism: Gobiocypris rarus; assembly: GCA_023029165.1. Lineage (NCBI taxonomy): Eukaryota > Metazoa > Chordata > Actinopteri > Cypriniformes > Gobionidae > Gobiocypris > Gobiocypris rarus. The sequence continues at coordinate 36,627,450 of CM040915.1, read as the reverse complement.
GTAATTTGCTGAAGTTAACCAGGTTAATTAGGCTAGAAGATTGAATATTTATGTATAGTCATAATATTTTTATCAAGCAAAAATAATGATTAGGGACATGAAGAATACAAGAAGCAGGCCAGGAAAAACTAAACTGCCCCTATTATGCTTTTTTTCATATATTAGCTTTCATATAGTGTAATATAGCTGTTTGTGAAATAGTCATCACTACTTCAAGTTTACTTCAAGTCAAGTAAATCACTTCCTGCACAAAAAATAAAAAAAAAGGTATAATGCCAGCTTATGGTCTTCATTAGCTGCTCTACATTGACCCGCCCTAAAAAACACTTTTGTTGTAGCTGAGGCCTGGAAGAGTTTGGTTTGTGTTGTCTACATGTTGAGTAGACGTTGTTTTCTGCACTACGATAGCAAATCCATTTTGCATGCACTTGCTTGGATGAGGACTCATTACTGTTTGTAACACTGTGTATACAAGTCCTGAGGAAGTTTCTGGAACTGAAATTCAGATTTGGGAAAGGGCGTTTTGTTTCCGGCACAGGCTGTAAGCGGTCAATCAATCACATCAGACTGGACTATCTGACCAATCAGAGTACCTGACCTACAAGAGTAGTCTCTCAGAAAGGAGGGGTAAAGAGAGACTGGATTCTTGATCGAACCATTTCAGACACTGTGAGATCGAGGTTATGTGCAATGTACACCGATCAGGCATAACATTATTACCACCTTGCTTATATTGTGTTGGTCTCACTTTGGTGCCAAAACAACCCTGATCCGTCAAGGCATGGATTCCACTTAGACCCCTGAAGGTGTGCATGGTCTGCAACAATGCTTAGGTAGGTGGTACGTGTCAAAGTAACATCCACATGGATGGCAGGACCCGAGGTTTCCCAGCAGAACATTTCCCAAAGCATCACACTGCCTCCGCCAGCTTGCCTTCTTCCCATAGTGCATCCTGGTGCCATGTGTTAGAGGAAAGCGTGATTCAGCAGGCCACCTTCTTCCATTGCTCCATGGTCCAGTTCTGATGCTCATGTGCCCACTGTTGGCGTTTTCGGCGGTGGACAGGGGTCAGCATGGGCACCCTGACTGGTCTGCGGCTGTGCAGCCCCATACGCAAGAAACTGTGATGCACTGTGTATTCTGACACCATTCTATCAGAACCAGCATTAACTTATTGAGCAATTTGAGCTACAGTAGCTTGTCTGTTTGATCGGACAACAGGGGCCGGACCACACGTCGACGGGTCACCACTGTTCCTTTCTTGGACAACTTTTGATAGATACTGACCACTGCAGACCGGAAAACTCCACAAGAGCTGCAGTTTTGGAGATGCTCTTGCCATCACAATTTTGCCCTTGTCAAACTCGCTCAAATCCTTACGCTTGGCCATTTTTCCTGCTTCTAACACATGAACTTGAGGACAAAATGTTCACTTGCTGCCTAATATATCCCACCCACTAACAGGTGCCTTAATGAAGAGATAATCAGTGTTATTCACTTCATCTGTCAGTGGTCATAATGTTATGCCTGATCGGTGTATCAGTGTAGAAAAGAATATAATTTTTTTTTACCTTTGATGCATGTAAACCTATAGTAGGAGTCCTCCAAAAAAGGAACCTTTAAAAAAGCATAACAGAACATAACAGCAAAGCATTATTTATTTATTTTCGTTTTGAAATGTGATGAATTCACATCAATAGCTTTTTTCATCAAAAGGTTGTAAAGAGGGCATGTAATATATTATGTAATATCAGACCCTTCCATGTGGTCAGCAGGACTTATAAAATATTTAGTATCATGACTGCTTTTCACATCACTGGGTTGAAAACATTATGGAAATTATATTATGGAATTTTATAAACGTAGTTTTTGTTTTGTGGTAGCACTTTGCCATATATTAGTGTTGAAAAATGATAGGGATTGTTATGCTCATATCAATTTACAAGCTCAATTTGACAGAGCTAAACGGTTTTACTTTGATTCCTTATTGCCTGACATTGACTTTGAACATTGCCCTTTGTGAGGAGTTGCTAATAAAATTTAATGAAGGAGCCCTGAAGGAGAAAGCTTGGGATCATTTGTGACTTTGATGGCACTGTCATTAGATAGTGGAGTGTCTCTATTGAAAACAACATATCAGAGCATATGCCTCATTTTATTATTTTATTATCAAAGACAGCATAGGCATAGTTTCAGCATAATTCTCCCGAGTGTTACATTCGACACTATGCGCATATGCAAGTGCTCAGACTGAGACAGAATGGAGAGTTGTGTCTTGTTAAAGAGGGTGAGTCTGTATGTAATATTAATAATTCTAGTTCTTACTCTTGTTTGACTGTGGTAGGGTTCGGCGGACCGTCAGGACACAGGGGCCACTGAGGAGAAGGAGAAGAATGCCCAAGTCCAGCTCGAGAAGGCCAAGGTACATCGCAACTCCATAATTCTCTCGCCTGCACATTTCCTGCTACCGGTGACGTTGGCCACGAGGACCGAAATATATCACGGTTTTAGATGTGCTCATAAATTTTGTACGGCTCTTTTCCCTCTGTCAAAGTAACAAGGTAGCTGTGTCGAAAAGCTAATTACCAAATGTCCTGGTTGAAACAGCACTTCAGTGGTAAATCTTGCACTGCACAAAATCAATGGTCTACATGCAACTGACAAACGATTGCAACAATTATCACTTCTCCAGTTTTTTTACACAGTCCAAAATCTGATTAGAAGCACCAGAGCAAATTGTGAATGAGCAACGACAAATGTTTGGCGTTTTGTCATCGGCTCTTTACAGAGTCCACTTCTGCTAGGCTTTAAAAACTGAATGAACCCGCCTGCCTGTGTGAGAGTGCTCCCTAAGGTCCTTTTTAATTAAGGTACTGAGCAGACAGCATCACATCCTGCTTCAGACCGCCATCTCCCACAGAGATTCGGCTTTTAAAACCAGGCTATAAACAGCCAGACTGCCATTGTGCTGACATTTCACTTGCTTTTAAATTAAATACCAAATTATAATATAATATATTCATATTTAAATTTATATTTTGTTTGATTTATTTATTATTTTGTTATGGCTTATATACATTGGCATTGGAGCTTTGTTTTTTAAAAATAGCTAAGTAAATACATTGTGATCTACAGTAAGCAAATGTTTTTGTCTTAGTAAGGCTCAAGTAATCGTCAATGAAATGATTTTCTTAAAGCTACACTGTGCAACTTTTTTAGTTTATTCTTAGCTAAAAACACTTAGTTCTTTCAAAAATATATGTGCTCATTAATGTATATTTACTTCTTTCAAGTAATAAAGTATTCTCGTAAGTGTATAATATGCCATTGAAAATACTTACGGGTGAGGGGCTCGAATGCGCGTCGCCATGTTGCCCCTCCATCTTGAAAGTACATGAACCAAAGAGGGACATACCCGTAAATTCAAGCTTCGCCTTTGGCGTTTCAACTCTCGATGGCACTGTGTCGAATGTGAAGAGGGGGATTGCTTGAGACTGATATAGCCTACAATGTAAACTTTGCCTTACGCTAGAGATGTCGTACAATATACAGAATAAAGATAGCACTGATAAAAGTTACTTTACTAAGATTAGCTTGCATTCGTCTGGGAACCTGATCGCTGATGAAATAACAAAAAGGTAAAACTATAATTCATTTTACATAGACGTCATAACCTACATGTTAACTGAGAAATTAAATAACTGCAAATTATAATAGTTTTCTAATGTAACCTCATCACTTGATTGAACTGGAATCCATATTAATCTTGGACTAAATCAGCCACCGTAGGAGTTAAAACGAAATCGGAATTGAGAGGAACAGAAACTAATATTCACTGGATGGTCTTATACCTTTTCACCGCTAGATGGGGGAAAATATCACACAGTGTAGCTTTAAGAAATTCACAAAAGCAATAAATAAAAAATAATAAAAATTAAATACTATTTAATAAATAAACAAACCAAAATGTTTTAACCTAAAATCCTTTTTTATAGGTTTAAAGGGAAAGTTCACCCCAAAATGTAAATTAGCCCATGATTATAGCCCTAGGTGTATATGACGTCTTTCAGATGAACACAGTCGGACCGCCTTCCGTATCAAACTTACATAGAAAGTGTAATGCCTCGTCTGAAAGAAGAATGTCATATACACCTTATGATGACTTGACGGTGAGTAAATCATGGGGTAATTTTCTTTTTGGGTGAACTATCCCTTTAACAAAACAAAATTGAAATCCCACATTTTTTAACACAACCCAAACAAACTGTTTATCACAAAATCTCAGTTGCTAACACAGTTCTACAATTGTCCTTTTGTCCTGTTACTGTATGTAAATATGGACGAATTAGATCTGATTGCATGTTGGCATGTAGCTTACCCTGCAGCACTCCATATAAATTATCCTTGCAAATGTTAGAGCACCTGAAGGACACTTCAATGTACATTCAGTCATATCATATTCAAACCCGCACTGTCCCCAAGCCTCATGTAGCTGCCCTTAGACTTCATTATCCTTCACTGGGCTGATATGGAGCTCTTCAAGAATTAATTTGTGCATTGCAATCGGTTTTAAGGTAAACGAATGTAAGCTATCATTAGTAACTTGCTTGGGGCAATGCAGCACATGTGCCGTGACTCAAATCAGCAGTGTTTTAATTCCAGCACCCTCCTCAAAATATCTGTCTGCTGCCATTCACACACTCACTCATACACAACCTCATTGACAGATTTCTCACCCATACATGGTAGAACTGCACGCCAGATTTTGTTTACACCAGTAGTTCATGTGTTCACAAAGGATCCTGATGAAAATGTCACATTTGTGTGTTTTTTTGTTTGTTGCTATTATTCAGTATAAGCCGGTTGCTTTCGCCGTTCGCACAAACTTCACCTACACTCCTGCAGATGATGACAACGTCCCCATACCAGGGCATGGGGTTTCCTTTGAAGCAAAAGACTTCCTACATATCAAAGAGGTCAGTGTGCTCCCAGATCACCTGCACTATCATTACATTTAATAAATCAAATTAATGCCAATATAGTCAATATACGGTCAAACCAACATTTATTCAGACACCTTCAACATTTTCTCACATTATCACAGTTTATTCGCTATAGTTTAGAAAAATAACTTTGATAGAAATGTGTGTAATGGATTACAATCAACCAATCAGCTGATAATTTAAGTACACAATTAGATAATACCAATTTAGGTCAACAATTGACCAAGCAATGCTTCATTTAGTTCAGTCTGTGGTGTAAAAGATTGCATTTGCAATTAAAGTCTCTGAATAATTTTGGTCCCAAATTTTTACCAATTTTACTGGTAGAAGAGTTTACTTTATTTTGCTATCCTCACTTACATAAATGATCTATAGTGTCCTGCACACACTTGTAAAAAATGATATCTGGTGTCTGAATCATTTTTGGTTTGACTGTAGTTGTTCTTTTTTATTTATAACATGGTATTATTTTGTGGTTGTTGTTGTTTACAGAAGTTTAATAATGACTGGTGGATTGGACGGCCTGTAAAGGAAGGGGGAGAGGTTGGTTTTATCCCCAGCCCAGTGAACCTGGAGACAATTCTGATCAGGAGAGAGGTGCAGGCCAGGAAGGCCGCCAAAGCGCTGGCCAAGTAAGCAAAACTCATTTAATGCAGTGTGGGGTCTTCCTTTTGTGTCTTTGTGTTCTAATTGCATGAATGAATCAGATATTTAGGGAGCTTTCACACTTGGTTTGATTGCCTGGTACAAACCCAAGTTGTTTTCAAAGCATTCAGCACATAAAGGCACTTGTGTCTATCTGCACCTAAGTCCATTTCTGCTGAAGGTGCGCAGAAATGAGATAAACATTAGCTGTGTCTCATTTCAAAGGGTCGCATCCCAGCAAACATTGTCCCTGGCAAAAAATACAGAACATGTGACAAAAGACGTGGAATTCACAGCCAGGTAACATCAAAGACGTCCGTTCAACCAAGACAAGGCGTGTCGAGGGACGTCTTTTCAAAGGTCATTAAACGTTCAAATGTTTGCTGGGATTTGTCAGCCGCATACATCATTGTGGCTGACACATTTCAGTAAACTGACCACTATATTCCAAAGTCATTAAAACATTTAAACAATTTACGCTTCACTAGGAATAACAGTCAATTTTATAATGGTTACTGCTCTGAAATAAGACATTCTTTATGATGTATACGGCCCACAAATGTGACCTCCGGAGGATGCAGCCTTCGAAATCAGACACAGCTAGTCTCTCTGCTTGCATTATTAAAAACACAATTTTATGTAATCATATGTCATCAAGAGCGGTTCAGCCCTGCGATAATTACAATTACGTTCATTTCAGCAATGAACCGTACTGGAGTTCAAATGAACCGTACCCCAGACCACCCTTTTTATGCGGGTACATTGAGTTCGAAAAACAGCATTCACATCATCCAAATGAACCGAACTGATGTCAGTCGAACCCGAATGTGCACCAAAAGCACCCTTAAATGTACATAGGCCCTGTCCCAAATGGGACACTTCACATGCACTTACAGACTTGTGGACGTACAATGGCTGCCGTGTGTCCGGTTAGTCAGACCGTAGGGTGTCCCATTTGTCATTTTAGGTCTCAGAAGGTCATACTTTGCGCTCGATTTGCGCCCTGGATGCGCATTTTTGCAGAGCACGCAAAAGTTTCTGTTCTACTCAACAGTCAAAGTGGTGTAAAGTCACGAAAGTGCGGACATAGTAGGAAAGTAGGAAGACCTTCCTAAGTGTTTAGGGTGCCATTTGGGACAGGGCCATAAATTGCTCCAACATTCATTATGAAAAAAATGCTTTTTTTCTCATCACAGTAAAGCGGCTAGTTCTGCCAAAGATGATTTGAACACAAAGAAAGCGGCTCCACCTCCAACAGGTGCACTGAATATTTCTTTCTTTCTTTACGGGTGCATGTATTATCTCAGTAATTATTTTAAATTAGACAAATTACAGAATTTATAGTGATTTTCATTGCTAAATTGTAATCATCCTCTAAACTGGAATTTTATCAGTGCTTTTGATTAGAATGCATGTGGAACATAAATATTATTAAATCTGTGTTTAATTAAAATTAAACATTTTCAAAATGTTTATTTTTAGTTCAGCAAGTGAAGAAGAAATCAGTGAGTAAATACATAATGCTGACATTATGACCCGAACACATACATATATGTTAATATATTTATAGATTGCCTGCTTATTGATACATTTTCACCATGTGTCTTTAAATGCAGGGAGAGCAACTGGCTGCATATGATGTTGTGCCTTCCATGCGTCCTGTGGTGCTCATGGGGCCTTCGCTCAAGGGCTACGAGGTGAGGGCTTCCATATGTGCATGTTCAGCCATTCACTGTCCAAAGGATTTTCAACATTAGTGCTTTAAAGGACCCCGTGGCTCAGCAGACATATACACATATTTTACTCTTTAAATAAATGTAAAGTTTAATTCTCAACTTAAATTGTATATAATGTTTCTTATATCAGAACCTGAGAATAATGTACTCTTATGCCACGCTTATGTAAAAATATGTACTGCCCTCTACTGTACGTAACTGAAGCTACACTTTAGTAGTTCTTTTTGTAAAATGTTATGAATGAATTGCATATTTCCTCTCTTGTGCTTGAATTTACAGGTTACGGACATGATGCAAAAAGCTCTCTTTGATTTTTTAAAACACAGATTTGAAGGAAGGTATGGTACACATGAACAAGAAGTTAATGGATTAAATTGACTCATTACAAATGATTATCTGCTATTGTAATATTTGTGTGTAGTCACATAGAGTGTTGTTTCTAATATGTAAATCCATCATTAGAATAACTATCACCCGGGTGACGGCAGATATTGCACTTGCCAAGCGGTCGATCCTCAACAACCCCAGCAAGCACGCCATAATGGATCGCTCCAACACCCGCTCGAGTTTAGGTAAGCACTGCTTGCTCTTTTCTTAGTGTGTTAGGTCAGTCCATACCAATTGCATAATATATTGCGAATGTATTGACTTGAGATATTAAATCAGTCTAATTCAGAAACAGAATCTAGAAATAATTTATCTGTCATTGAACCCAAAACAAATGCATATACTTCAGCTCATGTAGGCTATTGATAAAGCTGATTAATAATTAACAACTACTTAACACTGGGATAAAATGACCAGAGCTTGATAGTAAATGGGGAAAAAACTGTATTTGTGTCTTCATTTTACGTAATATTGTCATATTTTAAAACAAGATACAATTACATGATAAGCAGAACTGCACAAAATATTACAACTTATTTTCAGAGAATATATCTTGACTTAAGTTTATATTTCGCACCCCACTGGCAAGTTGTTTTGTCTTTTTTAAGCATAAACTGTAATTTAGTGTGGTAACTTAAACCTAATTCAGGATATATTATGTGCTTATAAGTCTTACACATTTTTCTTACCAAGTAAATTTATCTGGTTTTATATATTTTTTTAATATTTGGAAAACGAGATAAAAATACTGATTAATAAAAAAAAAATTGCAGTGTGTTCAGAAAAAAATGACCCCACTTACAGAGAAACTTCACTGCTTTTAAATTGCAGTTTTCTTGCAATTCTCATAACACAAAATAGTTTTAAGAAGCTGTTTAACATGGGGGGGGGGTTATCACCAAATGTGGATCTGAGGTGTGTAGCTAGCTCTGTTAAGGGGATCTGATTGGTTTTCTCCACTCTGTCCCTCATATTGCTGTCTTACCTCAGACGCCGCGGGTATGTATTACAGCCGTAGCCTGTCTATGTTCCCCAACTCATTCCTGTTGGTGTCAGAACTGCTTTACCTCTTAGAGAACACTATAAGTGTCAAAGAACCCTGATACTTTTAGTGAAGGTCACTGCTTCGGCTTGTGTTAGACACAATAACTACAATAATCTACATCATTTGTGCATAGTTTTATTGGTCAAACAAATGCAAGCCAAAGTATTCAGTGTAGGTGTAAGAGTAAGTTTTGCGCTGCTTAATTAGTCATTTCTTATTGTTTTTCTGAAAAAAATATTTAACATCTTTAAAACAAGGTAAATGATTTTCTTCCTGATTTACACTTTTTTTTAATTTTCCCAGTGGAGTAAGAAAAGTCTTGGTCCTACTTTATATTAGGTGGCATTAACTACTATGTACTTACATCGAAAAAATAAGTACAATGTTCATATTGTGTTCATATTGTTCATGTGGATATTGTGGTGGATACGGGTAAAGTTAGGGACAGGTGTGGTGGTGTGGGTAAGTTTAAGGGTAAAGTTAGGGACAGGTGTGGTGGTGTGGGTTAGTTTAAGGGTAAAGTTAGGGACAGGTGTGGTGGTGTGGGTAAGTTTAAGGGTAAAGTTAAGGACAGGTGTGGTGGTGTGGGTTAGTTTAAGGGTAAAGTTAGGGACAGGTGTGGTGGTGTGGGTAGTGTAAGGGTAAAGTTAGGGACAGGTGTGGTGGTGTGGGTAAGTTTAAGGGTAAAGTTAGGGACAGGTGTGGTGGTGTGGGTAAGTTTAAGGGTAAAGTTAGGGACAGGTGTGGTGGTGTGGGTAAGTTTAAGGGTAAAGTTAGGGACAGGTGTGGTGGTGTGGGTTAGTTTAAGGGTAAAGTTAGGGACAGGTGTGGTGGTGTTAGTTTAAGGGTAAAGTTAGGGACAGGTGTGGTGGTGTGGGTTAGTTTAAGGGCAAAGTTAGGGACAGGTGTGGTGGTGTGGGTGAGTTTAAGGGTAAAGTTAGGGACAGGTGTGGTGGTGTGGGTAAGTTTAAGGGTAAAGTTAGGGACAGGTGTGGTGGTGTGGGTTAGTTTAAGGGTAAAGTTAGGGACAGGTGTGGTGGTGTGGGTTAGTTTAAGGGTAAAGTTAGGGAAAGGTGTGGTGGTGGGTTATTTTAAGGGTAAAGTTAGGGAGTGTGTGGTGGTGTGGGTTAGTTTAAGGGTAAAGTTAGGGACAGGTGTGGTGGTGTGGGTTAGTTTAAGGGTAAAGTTAGGGACAGGTGTGGTGGTGTGGGTAAGTTTAAGGGTAAAGTTAGGGACAGGTGTGGTGGTGTGGGTTAGTTTAAGGGTAAAGTTAGGGACAGGTGTGGTGGTGTGGGTTAGTTTAAGGGTAAAGTTAGGGACAGGTGTGGTGGTGTGGGTTAGTTTAAGGGTAAAGTTAGGGACAGGTGTGGTGGTGTGGGTAAGTTTAAGGGTAAAGTTAGGGACAGGTGTGGTGGTGTGGGTTATTTTAAGGGTAAAGTTAGGGACTGGTGTGGTGGTGTGGGTTAGTTTAAGGGTAAAGTTAGGGACAGGTGTGGTGGTGTGGGTTAGTTTAAGGGTAAAGTTAGGGACAGGTGTGGTGGTGTGGGTAAGTTTAAGGGTAAAAGTTAGGGACAGGTGTGGTGGTGTGGGTTAGTTTAAGGGTAAAGTTAGGGACAGGTGTGGTGGTGTGGGTTAGTTTAAGGGTAAAGTTAGGGACAGGTGTGGTGGTGTGGGTTAGTTTAAGGGTAAAGTTAGGGACAGGTGTGGTGGTGTGGGTTATTTTAAGGGTAAAGTTAGGGACTGGTGTGGTGGTGTGGGTTAGTTTAAGGGTAAAGTTAGGGACAGGTGTGGTGGTGTGGGTTAGTTTAAGGGTAAAGTTAGGGACAGGTGTGGTGGTGTGGGTAAGTTTAAGGGTAAAGTTAAGGACAGGTGTGGTGGTGTGGGTTAGTTTAAGGGTAAAGTTAGGGACAGGTGTGGTGGTGTGGGTGAGTTTAAGGGTAAAGTTAGGGACTGGTGTGGTGGTGTGGGTTAGTTTAAGGGTAAAGTTAGGGACAGGTGTGGTGGTGTGGGCAAGTTTAAGGGTAAAGTTAGGGACAGGTGTGGTGGTGTGGGTAGTTAGGGACAGGTGTGGTGGTGTGGGTTAGTTTAAGGGTAAAGTTAGGGACAGGTGTGGTGGTGTGGGTTAGTTTAAGGGTAAAGTTAGGGACAGGTGTGGTGGTGTGGGTAAGTTTAAGGGTAAAGTTAGGGACAGGTGTGGTGGTGTGGGTTATTTTAAGGGTAAAGTTAGGGACTGGTGTGGTGGTGTGGGTTAGTTTAAGGGTAAAGTTAGGGACAGGTGTGGTGGTGTGGGTTAGTTTAAGGGTAAAGTTAGGGACAGGTGTGGTGGTGTGGGTAAGTTTAAGGGTAAAGTTAGGGACAGGTGTGGTGGTGTGGGTAAGTTTAAGGGTAAAGTTAGGGACAGGTGTGGTGGTGTGGGTGAGTTTAAGGGTAAAGTTAGGGACAGGTGTGGTGGTGTGGGTTAGTTTAAGGGTAAAGTTAGGGACAGGTGTGGTGGTGTGGGTAAGTTTAAGGGTAAAGTTAGGGACAGGTGTGGTGGGATGGGTAAGTTTAAGGGTAAAGTTAGGGACAGGTGCGGTGGGATGGGTAAGTTTAAGGGTAAAGTTAGGGACAGGTGTGGTGGGATGGGTAAGTTTAAGTTAGGGACAGGTGTGGTGGTGTGGGTAAGTTTAAGGGTAAAGTTAGGGACAGGTGTGGTGGTGTGGGTAAGTTTAAGGGTAAAGTTAGGGACAGGTGTGGTGGTGTGGGTAAGTTTAAGAGTTTAAGGGAAGTGTCAACAGTGTAATTATAAATGTAACTACAGAAATTAATTACAGATGTAATTACATGCAGGTCATTTTTAAATCTAAGTACAATGTAAAAACGTATGTACACGATAAGTATCAAATTATTATTTTAATTGTTAGTACATTGTAGTTAAGGATCCCTAATATAAAGTGGGTCCACAATCTTGTTTTAAGAATTTTTGATACTGAAAAACAATATAAAACTACTGATTAAAAAAAATATTTTTTGCAGTGTGTTGTGAGAGATAATGTTGACCACAGTGTGAGTTGACTTTGAATTCACTTGTGATGTTTTTATTATTAAAGTTTGCTCAATTTGGAGCAAAGAGCAAGTTTTAAACCTTCATTGTTCTGTTACTTCCTGTGGACGAGGAACTGTTCTGTCAGCATATTCTGGTCATCTCTATTTTCAAAGACATATTGCATGACCTGTGTATGGAATGTTTTTTGTTTTAAAGATGGGACTTTCACATATGTGCTTTTCTTCAGTTCTAAAACTTCATGAAATAATGCAAAAAAAGCTTTATTTCTTCTTTACTCTCCTTTTTATATATTAGTGGAACTGAACATAAAAAAGCTTCCCATCCCATTGCATTTTAAGTGCTTTTGGCTGCGCGTCAGCAGATTTGTACTTTGATTGAATAATATTTTTTGAAGATGTCATATATAAGGATTTTTAGGTTGATGACTAGCCTCATTTATATCTTTATCTGTCCCTGCAGCCCAAATCCAAGGAGAGGTTGAGAGGATTTTTGAGTTGGCACGCAGCCTACAGCTTGTGGTTCTGGATGCCGACACAATTAACCACCCGCTTCAACTAAGCAAGACCTCCTTGGCCCCGATCCTGGTGTATGTCAAGATTTCATCACCTAAGGTCAGAAATTATGTTCACATAACTTGCAAACATTCTCACACCAATTATTTGCTTACCGATGGAACAGATATATACACTACTGTTTAAAAATGTGGAGTCTGTAAGATTAAAAAAAAAAACTATGTGTTTGAAAATTCTCTGTAACAATAAGGTCTCATTTGTTACCATTAGTTAATGTATTAACTAACATGAACTAACAGTGAGCAATGTATTTATTCATTAATCTTTGTTAATGTAAGTTAATAAATATTGAGTTGTTCATTGTTTGTTCATGTTAGTTCACAGTGCATTAAAGGGTTAGTTCAACCAAAAATGTCATTAATTCCTCACCCTCATGTTATTCCAAACCCGTAAGACCTCCGTTCATCTTCAGAACACAAATGAAGATATTTTTTATGCTTTCTGACCCCGAAAAATAGACAGCAATGCCATTAGCACTTTCAAGGCCCAGAAAGAGGTAGTAAAGAGATCGTTAAAATAGTCCATGTGACTACAATGGTTCAACCTTAATGTTATGAAGCGACGAGAATACTTTAAAAAAATGTATGTCTTTATTTAACAATTTCTTCTCCTCTGTGTCAGTGTCGGTGTGCAAGTGATGCTGACGCAGGAACTGGCCAATACTGAGCCAGTGTTCTGATGTTGAACCTAGAAGCGCTGTACTGTTTTACTACGGGAGCAGCATCAGAATCACACAGAAGAGAAGAAATTGTTGAATAAAGTCGTAATTTTTGTTAGTTTTTGCGCACAAAAAGTGTTCCTGTTGTTTCATAACATTAAGGTTGAACCACTGGAGTCACATGGACTATTTTAATGATGTCTTTACTATCTTTCTGGGCTTTGAAAGTGGTAATAATGTTGCAGTCTATGGCAGGGAGGGGTAAGAATTCTCTCGGATTTCATCAAAAATATCTTAATTTGTATGAAACAAAGGTCATATGGGTTTGGTACGACTTGAGGGGGAAGGGATTAACGGCAGAATTTTGGGGTGAACTAACCCTTTAACAAATACAATTTTTAATTTAAAAAATGTATTAATAAATGTTATACGGAAGAGGATAAGGGCCAAGCAAAAAAAAAAAGAAGCATCTCGAGATTAAAGTCATAATAATGCGAGATTAAACTCGTTAAATTTCGAGAAAAAAAGTCGAAATACAATCTTGAGAATAAACTCACTAAATATTGAGAATAAAGTCGTTGTGTTTCGAGATAAAACTCGTTAAATTCCATCAACTCGTCCATCCACAGAATGTAACGACTGTATCTATCCAGCCAATAATGGCAATACCGTAAGGTTTTAATTGATCATAGCTGTCCATTTGCCAGAGTGCATTTGTACGGAAGAGGATTAGGGCCAAGATAAAAAAAAAAATGCATCTCGAGATTAAAGTCATTATAATGCGAGATTAAACTCGTTAAATTTCGAGAAAAAAAAGTCGAAATACAATCTCGAGAATAAACTCATTAAATATCGAGAATAAAGTCGTTGTGTTTAGAGAAAAACTCGTTATATTTCGAGAAAAAAAGTCGAAATACAATTTTGAGAATAAACTCACTAAATATCGAGAATAAAGTCGTTGTGTTTCGAGAAAAATACTCGTTAAACTTCGACAAAAAAAATCTTGAGAATAACCCCTGATACCATAAAACGCATTATTAAACTTGTTGATCCTCAAGGTGTGGAATTACGACGAAGGAGACGCTTGAGAAGACGACAGTACACTTGCGCTGGCCCAAATGCACTCTGGCATATGGACAGCTATGATCAATTAAAACCTTATGGTATTGCCATTATTGACTGTGGAGATGGATGTTACAGTCGTTACATTCTGTGGATGGACGAGTTGATGGAATTTAACGAGTTTTATCTCGAAACACGACTTTATTCTCGATATTTAATGAGTTTATTCTCAAGATTGTATTTCGACTTTTTTAATCTCGCATTATAATGACTTTAATCTCGAGATGGGTTTTTTTTTATTTATTTTTTTAGCTTGGCCCTAATCCTTTTTCGTACAAAATGAACATCAACCAAGATTAATAAATGTTGTAGAAGTATTATTCAGTTAGCTCATGCTAACTAATGTTAACAAATGGAACCTTATTGTAAAGTGTTATCGAATTCTTTTCTAAGCTGAATTTTTCATTTTATTCTTCCAGTCGATTTGGTGTTCATTTATTATTATCATTGTTGAAAACAGGTTTGGCGAATAGAAAGTTCACAAGAACAGCATTTCTATGAAATAGAAATCTTTTGTAACATTATACATGTCTTTACTGTCACTTCTGATCTGTTAGTAAGACCTGGCTGATTGAAAATATATATTTTTTCCATTTTAAATGATGTTTAAATCAAATGAATATGTATGAATATGGTTGTATTGGTGCTTAGTTCTCATTGGCATGAAGATTCACTACATTCTACAGGAATGATCAATAAAACAATTTATTTCAGGTTTTGAAGAGTTAAATGCCAAAACAGGACTTACTCAGTGTGAAGAATTATGTTTGACTCTTATTATGAAATAAATAATGTACTAACATAATGTATGTTAATAACAATACTTAGTGATGGATTAAATGCCTAGTCATCAGAAAGAACCTCATTCAACTTTAATTCAGCTTTAACCAGTTCCAGCTGGTCTCTGCCCTTTCCCTAGTTTGGGAAAATGCTCAAAAATGCCATGTTTGCTAGTATGCTCAAGTATAAAATTCTAAGCCACTGGGAGACAGAAACTAGATTATTCTGTCAGTACAGAGATATCTGATATGGTACTACTGTGTCAGCTTGTTTGATAAACCTGCGGCTGTTCTGATGGCCACAAATGCTTTTTTTATTTATTTCCTTTCGAAGTGCACTACATCGCTCAAAATGATAAAACACCTGTCAAATGAACAAGATCTATCTGTCCGTCTGTCACTACACAAATCATGGTTTCATTCACTGGCCAGAAGCAGTTGAGTGTATAGCTGTTACATTCACGTAGGAAACGCTAATTTGAGAGAAGACCGGTTGCACAAAAACACTAACCTTTTTCTCTTGTGACCCAGTGTGACCTAACATCCAGTGTTCTTTCACTCCTCATGCCTCCCACTCATCCTTCCTGTCCCTTTTTCCTTCCTCTTTTCATCTGCTATTCAGGTTCTCACAAGATTGATAAAGACCAGGGGCAAATCTCAGACTAAACATTTGAATGTCCAGATGGTGGCCGCAGACAAACTGGCCCAGTGTCCTAATGTAAGTGTGCCATCCGTATACTTCAAAACATTCAAAGATGTTCAAATGTTTTCTATATGATTGCGTTGACTCTGTAATAAAATCCAGCCCTCTTAACTTTACAGAATGTCCCATAGGAAGGATTTGGACATCTTTCATGATGAGCTCTATTTTCATATTGGTTGATAATATTTAAGGAGGATTAGTCGATTAATCATGATACAAAATGCCTCCCTGTTTTGCTCTTGATATATAACCTCTAACAAAATGTTTTTTTTTTTAGAAAATCAATATGAACACCCACATTTGGAACATCTCCTTTTAACACTGCCCTTATTTATAATTCAAGTCTAGCTGGAGGGCCTAATCACAAACTGATCTGATTATCAAGAGACATCATGTTGCAAACACCCAAGTCAGTCGCTGACATAGATTAGCCTCCCAGCAGTGCTATTGGCTTAATTTCACTGTCACGTATACTTACCCTTGTTGTGACGTCACCATTGTTCTCTCTCCCAGGAGCTGTTTGATGTCATCTTGGATGAGAACCAGCTGTCGGATGCCTGTGAACACATCGCTGAATACCTGGAAGCCTACTGGAAAG
Source organism: Gobiocypris rarus (assembly GCA_023029165.1). NCBI lineage: Eukaryota > Metazoa > Chordata > Actinopteri > Cypriniformes > Gobionidae > Gobiocypris > Gobiocypris rarus. The sequence goes on along the minus strand of CM040915.1, from coordinate 36,611,156 downwards.
CCACACACCCTCCTGAAATGGACCCTCCCAACCCCATGCTGGAGAAACTGGCAGAAAACACCCTCCCCACCAGCCCCACACCTGCTAAGGTACTGGACACACTCTGAGAAAAACTACTACAAGTACTGAGACTGAACATTTACCGTACAGATATCTAGGCGAAAATCATTCAAACAACTTCAGAAATACTCAGAAAAACATTTTTTGGTTTATAAAATTGACCCTTTTAAAAAACCTTTCACACTCTCACTAGTTTCGTTTGTCCTAGGACAACACGATCTCATGACAATGCGTATAAATAGTGCAGTGTGCAATCTCGTAGAATGTATACGCCAAAATGAGTTTTGGCGTGCAAATGGTACGCCGTTTTTGGCGTGCATATGATACGCACTTTATGGCGTGTATAAGACACGCTTTTGGGTAGGGTGAGGGTGGGGTGTGGGGGTTCGTACATATAATACGCCATAAAGTGCGTATCATATGCACGTCAAAAACGGCGTACCATGTGCACGCCAAAATGAGTTTTGGCGTATACATTCTACGAGATTGCACACTCGTACTATTGATACGCATTTTCGTGAGATCGGGCTCCCTAGGACAGTGTTCAACATTGTAAATATATACACTAGCGTTCAAAAGTTTGCGGTTGATACATGTTTTTTTTTTTTTTTTTAAAGAAGTCTCAAGTTTCTGTTCACTAAGGCTGCTTTTATTTAATCAAAAATACAGCAAAAGCAGCAATATTGTGAAATGTTATTACACTTTAAAATAACTTGTTTCTATTTTAATATATTTTCAAATGTAATGTATTCCTGTGATGGCAAAGCTGTATTTTCAGCATCATTACTCCAGGCTTCAGTGTCACATGATCCTTCAGAAATCACTCTGATCTGCTGATTTGGTGCTCCTGATACATTTCTGATTATTATCAATGTGGAAAACAGCTTTGCAGGCTTAATATTTTTGTGGATTTTTTTAATGAAAAATTTAAAATCTTTTGTAACATTAAAAATGTCTTTACTGTCACTTTTGATCAATTGAATGTGCCCTAGCTGAATAAAAGCATTCATTAAAAAAAGATACTGCTGAGTCTGACCCCAAACTTTTGAAAGGAAGTGTACATACAATGTTCCCGCGGGCTGTTTTTCATGTCCGTGGGTTGAAGCGACTCCAATAATGTGATATTTAGCCTCGGGAATGCAAATTTTAGGACTCGGGAATGCAAATTTTAGGAGAGTAACCCTGCCAAAAAATGCAGATTTTACCCCAAGAAACGCAATTGGGCTTGTTTTAGGCTAGTTTTGAGTAGAAAGCAATTGGGCAGGTTGTGTTGTGAAGACCTGGAACCCTGTGTGCATATATTCAATATACACAATCTCCCATTATGTATTCTGTAGCGTTCTGTAATAAAATGTCCGACTCCTATGTCTTATCTCATTTAAATGCTGATCTCATTTCTAGCATTTTATGTATCCCAAATACATACAATTAAATAATATTTACAGTTTAAAAGTTAAAAATGACAGACAATTTTCCTCACACATCACATATTTTATCTCAAATATGTTCTTCACTGACAATGTTGTATATATAATAAATATTTTTATATACATTTTAGTGCTATTTTCTAATCAATCTTTCAGATTGTCTGTGCAAGTCCTAAATTATGACTGCTTGGAAACATCTCCATAAAGTCTGAAATTTTGCTTAGTGGTGTGTCATTCTGTGACATTTTCAATTTCCTCCCTACCTCTTACTAAACTCTCTTGGACATTTAAAGAAGACTTGAGCTTAAAGGACCTTCGGTGAGTGAGATGGTGGTCGCTGAGGTAAAATGCCTTTAGTGTCAGTACCTACTAGTATGTTCTACTACTTCGTATTAGTAATAGCTTATTAGATGTTGTAAGTAAACTGTATAGTAGGGCAGTATAGTGCCATTTCTGTAGTTTAGTGTCATTGCACAAGACTAAACAAGCAGTTGTTTACTTGTATTCTTTATGAGGCTATTATTTGGTTTTACATGAGGGTTTACCTAGGAATTTTGTGAAACTACTACATATTTCAATAAATGACTAGTTAGTGGTGATGTCTGAGTAATTCGTTAAGTTTAAGTTAATTAATTGAAATGATTAAACATGATGGGTTACATTTATGCACTTGGTATTAAAAGCCAGATTACTTTTTTCAAGGAACTAGTATTACTTTTAAATTTACAACAAAAGTTACTTTTTCAAATAAGTAAAGCAAGTTACTTTTCCCATTGACTGACACATCTCCTGTCCCCATGGAAACCGTGACTGTGAGTAAAGTGCAGAGGCGTTGTGTGCGCTGTGTAATCTTTAGTTTTTTGTTATTAAAAAACATACAAGCAAGCCCAGCCCAGGAGAGACAAAGTAATCCAAAAGTACTGTAACGTTTAATCATTTACAGTCTATGTTATTATTGCATCCTGTAAATGTACTGAGGTGCAAATAGTATGTATCTGTCAAAATAAAGTATAAATTGCATGTATTTACACATATTGCAAAGAACTGCTACTTTTACATGGTTTAAATAGAATAAATCACTATTTCACTTAGTAAATAGCATCTAAAGCTATTTGCACTTAGTATAAATATCATCTATCGCTAAGAAAATGTTATTTTCACTTGGTTTAAATAGCATCTATTGCGTTTTGCCGTTGCCTTACTTTTAATAGTAACTTTCCCCAACACTGCTTGGTAAACGCTTCTCTCCTCAGTGACTTACATTGCATTAATGCTATCCATTTGATCAGTTCTTGCTTTCCCTGGAAATCAAACCCATGACTTTGGCATTGCTAGTTTCATGCTCTACTGTATTCTTCTGTTATCTGTTCGTTGCTTCCTGTAAGGACATTTTAATTCTAGAGAGCATCTGATTAGAAAAAAATCGTCATTAATAGTGCAGCAGTTACAGTCAAACCAAAAATGATTCAGACACCAGATATACTTTTTCACTAGTCGGTGCAGGACACTATAGTTCATTTATGTAAGTGAGGATAGCAAAATAAAGGAAATATTTTATTACCATTTTCTAAACTGTAGCAAATAAACAGTGATAATGTGAGAAAATGTTGAAGGTGTCTAAATACATTTAGGTTTGACTGTAGTTAAAGGGATATAAACCAGGAACCAAACCAAACAACTACAAGGTGGATCACAACATTACAAACTTTGATTTGAAGCAAAAAAGTATTTAAAAATCAGACAGTCTTTCATGTAGCGGACGGGTGCTAAAATGACACAAGTTTGGAAAGATTTTTTTTCGAATCAACGGTAATATAGTTTTTCACCAGGAATTCCTCAGTTCAACATGAATACTTAAAAAAATATGTTTAAATAATGCAGACTGGTGGCTTTAACAAAAGCATAGTCCATCACCTCAAACCTCACAGTAGGTCTGTCAGTATGTTTAAAGGTTACCGCTAAAAATCAATTCCCTATGGAGAAAATAAATGGAACATGTTTTGGTCTGTTTCTTTTCTAAATGGCCTCAAAGCTAACAGGCATGTCTAAACTCCACAACACTCTCATTGTGTCCCATATACAGGACGAACAGAAAAGCAAGAAGACGGCCACGACCAAGAGAAAAGGATTTCAAGAGCACCAGCAGGAGCATCTGCCCCAGGCTCAGGAGACGCGAGAGGAAGAGGAGGAAGAGGAGGAGGAAGAAGAGCAAGTGCAGGAGGAGGCCGAGGAGGAAGAGAGGCTCCTTCGTAGCGAGCCAAAGAGACACAGCCATCACCATCACCACCATCATCATCATCACAACCGCTCCAGCACTAGCCGACCGACCGAGCCCCACAATAAACACCAGCACCACGTGCGCCACCAGCAGCCCACCGACATGGAGCAGATTCCCACTAAAGACGTTCCGTACACGGAGCCCAGGAGCAGGCGCGCTCTCCCGGGCGAGGGCGACCCGGACCAAACCGAGGTCTACCACAACAGGACTACAATTCAAAGGGACCATAACCACCACCATCACAATCATCACCATCGACATCACCACCACCGCCGCGGTGGGACCACGGACATTCAGCCGGATTATTCCCACCACGGGCAGCAGGACTATGAGCTGGAGCACAATGAGCACAACAGGCAACAGAGACAGCCGATACAGCTGCGCTCGCACCAACAATCACACCACTACGCTCACCCACACCACAACCACTATCACTACCAGGGACGGGAGCGGGACAGGGAGAGGGACAGGTGCGTGGAGACGGAGGAGTGGACTGAAGACATGTACATTCATCGCTGAGATGGACGTTGTTTTAATGCTGCTATTTGAAATGCTGGCTACCGTGTACTCAGGACAACATGGTTTCTCTTTCTTTATCGGTTCTGCTGCATGATTGCCTACTCTGGTAGACATCATCTAACTTTCCTTGATTTTGAGTCTTTCATTCGTATAATTCTGTTTTCTCGGCTTTATGTGCCTCTTGCTATCAGGCCTATGATTATCATATTTTTTAAATGATTTCAGCACATTTGGTCCTTCCAATCCCAAGTGTGTGGTTACATCCTTGCTTGATATTTCCCCTGTTGTTAACAGTCAGATACACCTTTTTTCAAAGGATTTCGTGAATCAAACATATGCAAACTGGTCATACCCATCTCTTATCCATCTTTATTTGTCGCCCCAGAGAAAGATAACTCAAGTTTCTTTGTTTTAAATTGGTCTTTTGAGGGATATGTGCTGCTACCCTAGTGATATGGATGAAAATATTAAGCAAATAATGTTTTAAAATGGTAACAAGAAATATTAGCATATACCCACAATAAGCTGAATGAAAATGAATTATGGGTTCAGTCTGTGCTGCTATTGGCTGCATTCAAATTAGGCAAACTAAAGAGCCCTTTTATGGTTGTCTTGGGCTTCTCATCTCAATGACTGGAAGGTCAGTTCAACATAAAAACAATGACAGTATAGTCAAATCATTTTTTTGAACGTGAGATTTGGGACATTTTTAACTCGAATGTGCAAAGCTTCCATTTTTTAGCTGTACAAAAATATATATATATATATACCAATTGATATTGCAAACTTATATTTTATTAAAATAATCATAGCACAGGTCATTTACTGCGCTTTTTTTCTTAGTCCAGTTATTTACCTCTAGGGGCTATTCATTCGAAGGCTTGCACATCCAGAGGAAATGGCTTGTTTTGAAAAATAAGTTGATATTTTTGATGTTATAGTACTTTCTCCTATCCTTACTTAAAACAGAGACAACAAGGAATGCGTAGGTTGATTTAACTGAGAAGTATAAACTCAACCAATGACGTGTTTGGCGGCAGCACTATATATTTTTCTGACCAATGGCAGATTAGGGGGTGATGTGTTCAAGACGCCTGTTGAAAATCCATTTGCTGACACTAAGGGGCCGTTTACACGATACCATTTTGGCCGATCATTTACACGACAATAGCCGCATTTCCATTACATATTTATGCAAAACTTTTGCAATAAACGTCAATAAAAAACTATTGCGAAAAATGACACAGTTTTCATTTACCGTTGTTATGTGTATTTTCTCATTCCGAAAATGATGCAAATGTATGTTGGTATGTTTACTTATATCCCAGCCACCGCACTAGCCATTATTTTTAATGGAAGGAGATGTAGGCGTGTTGTCCAAGCATTAATGGCAAGGAAAGCCCCTTATATTGGGAGTGGCCGCATATGGGGTGTTGTGGGTGTTTCTCCCTCATATCTGCTTCAAGGTCTTAATGATCATTTGTGGCATTTCTTTGTTGTTTAGAATCCAGTATTCCTGTAATTCGATTGTCTTTTATGAGTTTAATAAATAACTCTGTCTCATCTTCTGTCCAAACATGCCACGTCATCTTTAAAGAATGATTGACTTTTACGTAAGTCAGGTGACCTGTAGATGTTTCCATTGCAGTTTTTCAAATTGCATGGAAATCCAACTCATGCGAGCGTAAAAACTTTTTTGCGATATATGGGAGTTTTCGCGAAATTGACGCGTTTCCATTGAGAGTATTTTCAATTCGCATTTTTAATTTGCGCAATTTGAAGGGTAACAGCTAATGTTGTTTGGGGGCCTGAAAACACAAGTTTTTGATAACAGGTTTCAAAGTGCACGTTTTTGAAGACAATAGCGTTATCGTCTCTGTGTAAACGACATAGACGTGAATTTGTCATGCGTATGCGTATAAAGTTTTCAGTCTATTAGCCTGTAGTGTTTCTTTACAAAGTGACACGCCAACTATTGTCCTGGCATGCATAACACAGCGTTTTTGCCGTTTTCTATGATTCGTGTGAACGGGGATCGTTTTGACAACATTTTTGCGAAAAGGAAAAACTTTTTCAGCTTTTTAGTGCATTGTTGTTGTGTAAACGTTCCCTGAGAGCAATTACAATCTTTAACTCTAAAGTCAGCAACAAACTGTTTTATTTCTATAAAACAGAACAATGGGTGAGATTTTTATTTTCATATTTCAATTTCGTTGGCTTTAATGTATACATGGTTCAGTGTTTAGCTAGGCCAGGTTTTGATTGTCATGACAAAAATTAATTCAGTAAATTTCATACATTATTAAAGTATTGTTTGTGTCAATACAAAGACCTTTAGCTGACCTTTAACATGTTATGTCATGTTAAATCAACTCTCGAGCCATACTGTTCTTTGCTCATGCAAAATTATTGCAAATGAACACTGTTGATGTTTTTGAACACATTTTGTTTTTCCATATTTATTATATATACAATGTGATAATTTTTAGCCAACCAGCAGCATGTATTTATGATTTTCGAAATGTTTGTTTAAATATATACAGTATGCATATCAAATGGATAAAAAAAATTCTTAATCCTAACTTTCATGTTCATAAAGTAAAAAGGCACACTCAAATGACTTGAGCGAAATAAGTACAATGATTATAGAAAATACCTGTTGTACAACAGCATGGTAAAAGTTTTGTTTCCAGTTACGTTAAAAAATGTTAAGAGAAAGATGGCGACGATATATAAGCACTCAGATCTGTACATATTCTAAATGCACCTGCGGAACCATGACTTTTATCTACATTTTATACCTTTATGTTTCCTGAGTACTCTATGCATTAGTTTGTGACAACACTATAGCTTGAAAATTGTTTCTATGCATTTGTATAAACCTCATAAATGCCTTTGTAGATATTGGATTGATAAAACTGAGTACAGATACTGCTGCACTGTAATATAGATGTACATCTGTATTCAGTTGATCTGACTGTATATTGTCTTTATTGAAATGTTCTCCTGAACCAATAATGCACTCGTCATATTTACCATTTCAGGATTTTGTGCATTGTTTTCCCAAATGTGGCTCATGTTTTTACCTTTAATTAGTCTGGAAATAAGGATATTATGAAGGACTATTTTGAGCACACATTCAGTATAAATATAAAAGTTTTCAATTTTTAGGTTTGGAAATATATGGCCTTTTTGAATAAAATGGCATTGTATATACATACACCGATCAGGCATAACATTATGACGTGAATAACACTGATTTTCTCTTCATCACTGCACCTGTTAGTGGATGGGATATATTAGGCAGCAAGTGAACATTTTGTCCTCAAAGTTGATGTGTTAGAAGCAGGAAAAATGGGCAAGCGTAAGAATTTGAGCGAGTTTGACAAGGGCCAAATTGTGATGACTAGACGACTGGGTCAGAGCATCTCCAAAACTGCAGCTCTTGTGGGGTGTTCCCATTCTGCAGTGGTCAGGATCTATCAAAAGTGCTCCAAGGAAGGAACAGTGGCGAACCGGCCACAGGGTCATGGGCGGCCAAGGCTCATTGATGCACATGGGGAGGGAAGGCTGGCTCCTGTGGTTCGATCGATGTGGTTTTGCCCGGAAACCTTGGGTCTTGCCATCCATGTGGATGTTACTTTGACACGTACCACCTACCTAAGCATTGTTGCAGGCTGTGGCTCTTTCAGCAGGATAATGCGCCCTGCCACAAAGCAAAAATTGTTCAGGAATGGTTTAAGGAGCACAACGATATTTGAGGTGTTGACTTGGCCTCCAAATTCCCCAGATCTCAATCCAATCGAGCATCTGTGGGATGTGCTGAACAAACAAGTCCGATCCATGGAGGCCCCACCTCACAACTTACAGGACTTAAAGGATCTGTTGCTAACATCTTGGTGCCAGATATGACAGCACACATTCAGGGGTCTAGTGGAGTCCATGCCTGGGCTGTTTTGGCAGCAAAAAGGGGACCAACATAATACTAGGTCATAATGTTATGCCTGATCGGTATATATATATATATATATATATATATACATACATACATACATACATACATACATATATATACAGTTTTTTATATATAAATTGCCATTTCAATCAAAAAAGGGCATACATTTTTATTTTAAATTGAAAAGGTTAAATAAACACTGTCCACATACTCCAAATATTCCCATGTCAGCTGACCTTACATCATCCTGTTTTTTTTGGCACTGCCCCCTAAAAGATGACACTCTTTTTCCATACTAGCAACCAAATTGCACTGCACAGTTGGAGTTCAACTGAGGTGGTTTGCTCAAAAAGAAAATATATTAGAGTTTACATATTAAAGTTTATTTAAAAAAACCTTTTTAAAACCTTCTGAAAACTTGTACAAAAGCTTTGAAGTAGCATCACAGGGAACCATACAGGACAACGCCATATTAAATCAGTGGTTTCCTTTCATGTTGGTTGAAATATTTGATTCTGATTAGTCATACGCACTATTATGCAGTCTGATTTTTTTGCATAATGGCTGCTAAACTGTACAATTGACAACTGATTCCTTCATAGCTGCATTTTTTTTCCAGACATAAAATAAAATTTGCTGAGTGGCCATGTACGAAGCAGGATAAATTACAGCCATTATCGCAAAATAAACCTGATGATCCCTCTCGTTGTTTATTTTATGATAATGATCAGCTGAGTGTAGATTATCCCTTACATATATACAAGTTCTAAGACATTATAAAACAGGTCTATTCAGCGATATCAATGTGGCCGAGCAATGTTTTGTTATCTTTACTATCTGAATGAGCAGCCTCTGTGTCATTATACATGGGATTCTCAAATGTAGGCAATAACCGTCTATTTGAACTTCTGTAGTAAATATATCCTAGAGCTCCCAATATGCAGACCACTGCAATAGTGAAGAACACAGCCAAACCGGTTTTCACCCTGTGAGGTTCAGGACCTGTGAAAACAGAGATGTGTGAAACTGATTTACACATTATATCAAACTACAATTTTATGATATTACATACGCTGTTAAACATTTGAGTTATTTGTGATTGTGTGAAAGTGTGGAATGTGATTTTAATATATATTTTTTGACAGAAAATGCACAAGAAAAGGCATTAGGAATAAGTCATCATATTACCTGTTTGTGGAGCCCTAGTGGTTGGATTTATTACTGCAGGCAAAAAGCATACATAAATAATGTATTAAATGTTGGGAGTTTTATTTAATATCCATTTTACTCTAAACAATCATAATTAGCATATGTATTCATATGAATAATATAGGTGAGACTAAAGCTAGTTGTCAAGTTTTATTCCAGTGACTAGATTTTTGTCTTCTTCTGAATTTACACACTCCTGCATGTGATAGGCTAATGAACATTTCCAGCCTTATTTTCCAGAGAAATATATAAAGTGACCTTTTGTGACTGTAGCAGGTCATACTGACACACTATACAGGGTAACCGGTCACAATGTGGACATGTGAAACTAATTTAAGGAAATCATTTTATGAAATATTAACATCTAAAGTGAAAGGGAATACATTTGTAGCTATTTGAAATGTATTATAGTGTATTTAATGGGTCTTCAGGAAGATTAAAGCAGCAATATAATTATGAAACAAGAAATATCCAACCATTGTTTTTTTGGCTTACTTGTGAATATAAAATTTAGTGCTGGGCAATCGATTAATCGTGATTAATCGAACCCAAAATAAAAGTTCAGGTTTACATAATATATGTGTATGTGTACTGTGTATGATTACTATGTATATATAAATACACACTCCTTCATGTATATATTTAAGAAATATTTGCTTGTCTATACTGAATATATATTTATATAATTTATCTTATACATAAATATAAATTTTTTTAATATAAAAATAAAAAAATTCTTAAATATATACATGTATATGTTTATTTATATATACATAATAATTCTACACACACACATATATTATGTAAACACAAACTTTTATTTTGGATTCATCGCGATAAATCGATTGCCCAGCATTAATAAAATTGTAACAAATGAAACAAACTAAAAAATATCCTTGTATATCTTACATCCTACAAGAAGAACACAGTTTAACATTATTTACCTTTGGTGTAGTATACCTTGTCTTAAGTAAGCCTGTTTTTTATTGTGTTGCCTAACGTTCACTTCACAAATATGATGATAATTTAATGTAAATTTAGTTTTTTTAAACCAAACTAGATAAGCACAGCTGGAGAAAAGTAATCGTGCCATTGGACATTTGACTCAAAACGTTAGTTACTGAGATACTGCATTTCTCTAAGTGACAACTACTCCTATGTTACAGAATGTCACAAAATATGCTACTGTGTGAAATTTGACAATACGTACCTTTGGGGGTTTTGCAGATAAATGCTAAGACTGTGTAATCACAATGCCGTTTTCTCCATTTGTTAGATTTGGTAGAGATTAAAGCGCAGTCCGAATTCCAAGAATGGTCTTCATAGTCATCATTTTCATAGTCATTTTCTGATGCCCAGTTAGTGTAATCTACCACGCTGTTGTCTGACCATAACCAGTGCCCTGTGTAGTTAGATAATCCAGGGTGAGTTCATTTATAGGCAAAACCCTTTTAGACAGACTCTGGGGCACTGGAAAGGAGCTGAACAGAAGAGACTCCTGCATGTGAGTAGGTTGGCACATTACCTTTCTGGGTGTGGAAAAGTCCAATCCAAAACTCTTTGTAACTTTCAAGGAGCATGAGGTTGTCCTCTATAAACTTCTCTTCTGCTTCATCCCTAATGCTGACAAGAGACGCTCCTGATGAGAAAGAATAATGATGTGCAAACCTTGTTACTCTTTGCACCTGTCATGTAATTGGGTAAACAGCTTTTTAAATCGATCTATAACCTTACCCCATCTCATACATTGTCTAGTTGCTCTGCCCCATGATTTGGTATCAGTCACAAAAGTATAGCAACTGTCTTTGAAAGGTATCCACCTTAAAGGACTGTCATCCTCTTCTTGAGGGCAATGCCCGGGTTGCTGAGGTGGAAGAGTCGGGGGAATGTCTGGGGAGAATGTCACATGGAAAAGTGTGCTTAAGAGAAAGTGATGGATTACTGTACAGCCATTACAAGAAGCACTATCCATTGAGTGTGGAATGATTGGATGAGAATCGCTGATGTATGGTGCTGTCACAGCCGGCTGCAGCAAAGGAGAGTTGAGGCAGGATCGAATCGTAGCAGTTACGTTTATAATCACAATTCAATCAAAATGACAAACATGCAAGAGCAGAGGAAAAAAACACATGCAAAATACAACCAACTGACAGGAACGGACAAAGAAACAACTGAAAATGAGGGCTATGTATACACAGACTAAATAAAGGGAAAAAACAAGGAACAGGTGGAGTTAATCAATTATCAAATGAGTAACTATGGAAACAAAGGAAACATACCTAGAAATCATGAGAACCAATGAACAGGGACAAAGGAAACGAGAACTAATGCCGGGTTCACATTGTGCGACTGAGACGAATTTTGAGAATCCTTAAAGATTCATCTGACACTGGGCAAAAATCTGAAAACTTCAGTGCTGTGCTCTTATTAAAAAGTTTAAGAACTTTTTAGCACTTTGAACATTTAATTCCATGTACATAATGATTTTTATACTGTACAATCTGTATCTTATCTCCCCCTACACTGACCCTACCCCATCACATACATTTATCATTTATAAGCTGTAATTTATATAATTTATAAACTGTTTTCCTCGTATGGACCAAAAAGGTCTAGGATTTTGAATATTGCCCCCATAATTTACATTTTGTTGTCCTGAGCCACACACACACACACACACACACACAAACACACTTTGTATCCCACCTGTTGATCGCTCACAGACACTGTAGTAGGTTTGATTGCAGAGAGTGGTTCTCCATTCTCCTTCTATTCCCATGTATGCACAGGGGCGGTTGGGCCGTGGTTCAGAAGAAGCCCATTTCTCCATATTCATTGGCCAGTTATTCACCCATATAAAATATCCATTTGACTGTTAATTAATACAAATATATAATAAGTTGGTAAGACTTTTCATTTTAAAAAGCCTAATTTAGATAAACAGTGCCATTTACACGGATGTTTAATGTTTAAAATGACTTGAACATCTGCTTTTAAGATTTGTCCTTATAAGAGATTGACTCTCCCAGTAACATTTACTTTCATTTTATGGCAATGAGCAGCCTGAACATTCTACCAAACATCTTTTTTTGTGTACCACGATATAAAGAAACCCACGACACTGACTTAAATTTTTTAGGTGAATATTCCTTAAGATTTTCCCTTTCTCACTCCGATGCATTACCTTCACACTGTTGAGACCAATCCACATGGGCTGCTGGGCTCTGAAGACCTGCAGCTCAAGGTGAGCTTGAGTTAATAAGTTCCGAATGCTGGCAAGATGACCCCCCTCTGCCTCACAGCGACTTTTTGCCTCACTCCATGTTAGGTTCTCTTGAATCACTTTGAAAGATGAATTTCCGAGCTTGATAAAGGTTTTAGGAAGTTCAGTTGACACTGGGGCAATACCAGGATCTGAAAAAAGAGACAATGCAAGCAGAATATTATGAATGGTAAAAGTCTGCAGAGGATCAATCAGTCTCAAGTCTACAGCGTTTGGCTAAACTCACCAACATCACGACTGCAGATGAAACCGTGAGTCGAATTACAGTCATTTGCCACCCACTTGCCAAAAGAGCCTGGACCCATTACAACACATTCCTGTTTGAAAAAGAAACACTGCTACTGAAGCCTTTGTTATCATTAAAAATAAATAAAAATAAAAAACCTTTAGCTTCTCATAGTATACCTGTTCATCTGAATAGAAATATTTTGTCCAATAGTATGAATGCCACTGTGAGAGAATAAAAACAAAACAAAAACAATCCATAGTCATGCCAAAACATCTTCAGGTTAAAATTTTAATTCATAATGTTCACCCATAAATGACAAAAATATGCTCATACTCTATTGTCATGAGGTTCCCCTTTGGCCCAGTCAGTGAATGCAACATTACTCCCATCTGTCCACTTGAACCTCCCATTTGCCAAATTGCTGAATCCAATCCAGAAGTCTGTGGTTTTATCTCTAATTATTGTGGTTAAAAAGGCTGCAGCAGATGGATGAATGTGATGTAATACATTAAACATGCAATATAAAATAATGATCAAGTCAATCAAAGGACACTGCTAATACAACATCAACCCAAATCAACATTTACTAGATCAGTACTTTAGAATAATGTCACATTTTAAATCTTTCCATGCATGAATATGAATTTTTTTTACACGTTCATCATTTTGCTGAAATCTCTCACAAAGCTTTTACCTTGTTGTGGTCTACTCATAACAGACGACAGATCTCCACCAAGATCTCTGCAGTATTCTCTTGCTTCTTCCCATGTTTTCATGTCTTCTTTTATGTTATAACACTGTAAGGTTTTATATAAATGACCATTATTTATTTTCTTCTATCACTAATTGTCATAAATATGAATCATGATGATATATTTCACAAATATTACACTGGAAAATCAATTACAGTACTGTTTTTCGTAAGTAAAGGCTTTATTCTGTGAGATATGATTTTGCGCTGAAACATTTTCATTTAATTGAGATGATGCAAAACTATAAAACCAAATTAACACCATAACCAAATTAACACCATACAGTACTGTTTTTCGTAAGTAAAGGCTTTATTCTGTGAGATATGATTTTGCGCTGAAACATTTTCATTTCATTGAGATGATGTAAAACTATAAAAACCAAATTAACACCATAACCTTCAAATTGATAATATATAGCATTATAATCGTTTTTTTTAATAATTTTAGAATATAGTTATAATTACTTTTCCCTCGAAGTTTTTCCACTCAGGAGCACAGCCTCCTTTTGGCTTTAGTGTAGGGGCCACCGTGGCATTAACTGGTGGAGACTGACTTCGCTTACAAAAAAAATTATATTCATCACCACAGTTGATGCTTTCCCAGAGTCCTGTAACATTTAAAATTACTTTTTATTGGTTCATTTAATGCACTGTATCAAATGTAATGTGATTTAATCATTCACAAAGAAACATTTCCTTCATCAAATGTATCAGTGGTAAATAAATAAAAGATTCCACATATAAAGTCCTCATAGATCAGAAGATATGATGTACCTTGAGAGCTGGTCATCTTCACACATCTTTCCTCATTGTTTTTAAAGGCCGGCTGATTTGCTTCCCAAGCTTGAAATACTACAGGGGACCCATCCATCCACCTTTAAAGAGCAGAAATGTATTTGTTTAATTGTTCATTTGTAAGTGGGCTATTTACTGGACATTCTTTAAACTTACTGGTAAGACCCATCCATATCAACTGTCAAACCAATGATAAAATCATTGTGCATATTTTTACACTGCAACACACAGAAAAAAAGCACTTCAGTAAGGAAATAAATGCAATATAAAGCATCCTCAAAATAACACACTAATACAAGTGTTGTGTGAAATGCACCCCAAATATGCTGCCCATCATACCTTATGCCAGAGGAACAACCACTCTTCCTCATCATTGATAACCACGAGATCGCCATGTGATTTCTTACAGAATGACCGTGCGTCGTGCACAGACATGGCTGAGTACAGAGACGCATAATACTGGCCACTTCCGAATTCAATCCAGCCATCTTCTGTTTCATTATAAACTATAAAAGGAATATAAGTTTTAAATTCAAGTTTCTCTTTTACCCCATCAGTGTGACCAAAAAAATAATGACTTACCTGTAGCTGTAATATTTACTTCCTTTGGGGTCTTTCCTAAAGAGAAGGCATAGCAGTTAGTTGTCAATTAAAAATGTATAATAGAATTTTCTTTCCAATCTAGTGATGGCAGAGCTAGAATTGGCATTGTGTACCTTTCCGAATCTGACAGTGCCAGTCCTTTTTGTCACGACAGTTCACGTCATTCCACATTCCACTCCTGTCCCACATTGAAATTCTCATTTCAACACAATTTTCAATGTTGTTTAAATTGTTTGGTTCATCACTGTCCCAGCTTTGATAGGATGACTAAAAGTTGTTAAAAAATATATATATCAAAATGACATCAAATGCAACTCTATCTAGGATTAATTGTCTTTTAACATATTCTTTGTGAACTCACCGAAGAACCATCACTCCAGACATAACCCACCGAGGGATCGTACATTCTATAACCAATCCATGCTGGATACCCTCTACAAGCAAAACCATGCAGTTTCTTTACTTTTTTAAACATGCATTTATGTATTCATCTGTTTCAGTCATGTGACTTGTCTGCACATTCACTGTATTTACAATTGCCAGTGGAATATAAAAACACATGAACAAACATAAGTAAGAGGAAACCCTGCCAAATCTCACATTCGTGGACAATACATATATATATATATATATATGTATATGCGCATTTATATGTATATGCAATATACCCAACGTATGTGGAGATGGATTGTGGCTTAATTGTGGATAATTAATCAAGGATTTTGACTGCTGATGGTCGGATGGTGAAAAATTCTCATGACTGAAACAGGGGAATAGGGCCTGTTATCGATAATATGGCGCTGTTACACTAGTGGAGCAAAATTTTTAGCTGGACATGTATCATTATGCAAAATGAATGATAGCTATTACCCTGAATGTTTCCAAGGAATATCAGATTCATAATGGATGCTCAGAAGATCACCACCAATCTCTTGGCAGAAGTCATGAGCTTCATCCCAAGTCTTCATTAGAAATGAAGGTACATTAAAATACTGCCAAAAAAAGAGAGAGAAGGAAATAATATCATGAAATGTTGTACAATCTGCCTATGATTTTGTTTAAATAGCAAATTTCCTAAAATTCAACATAAAATCATTAAACAGTCAATTTTACCTTGACGCATAAGTCTCTAGACGCAAGTGCCATCCAGTCTTCAGGACAGCCCAGGGGAGGATGGGTTGATGGGGCTGGAGTTGTAACTAGTCCATCAGCTTTCTGCTTGCAGATGTATTTTTCCTTATTTGAGCAGCTGAGCACATCCCAAAGCCCAGCAATAAGTCCAGTCGTCATGGCAACACAGCCTTGTTTTCTACCTGTTATAATTATAATTAATACTATAATTATGAGAAATCAGAAACATTATAATTTCATTGACATTGTGTTTTTTGGCATAATACCTGGCATCCCAGCATTGAAATGAGTAAATGGGACTTTTTTGGTGTTGGTCCATTCAAAAGTGTGCAGATCCTTCTGATTAGACAATCCAATCCAGAAGTACTTTTCTGGTCGTGCTCCCACTAGACTAACCAAAAAGGCATTTTCTATTCTGGGGCAGATTAAGTATTAATGGCTTTTTATGAGGCAGAAGCTGGCACTAAATTCTGTTAAGTTATACATTTATAAAAGTAATTTTATTGCAGAATTTGTACCCACTTTATGTTAGGGTGTCCTTAACTACTATGTACAAATATTTTGATTAATCATTTGATACAATGCACTTATTGTGTACATAAATGTTTTTACATTGTACTTACATTTAAAAAATACCAGCATGTAATTTTATCTTTAACTTAGTTCTGTAGTTACATTTATAATTACACTGTTGACATTTCCCTTACACCTAACCCTACCCTTAAACTTACCCACACCACCACACCTGTCCCTAACTTTACCCTGAAACTTACCCACACCACCACACCTGTCCCTAACTTTACCCTTAAACTTACCCATCCCACCACACCTGTCTTTAACTTTACCCTTAAACTTACCCACACCACCACACCTGTCTTTAACTTTACCCTTAAACTTACCCACACCACCACACCTGTTTCTAACTTTACCCTTAAACTTACCCACACCACCACACCTGTCCTTAACTTTACCCTTAAACTTACCCACACCACCACACCTGTCCTTAACTTTACCCTTAAACTAACCCACACCACCACACCTGTTCCTAACTTTACCCTGAAACTTACCCACACCACCACACCTGTCCTTAACTTTACCCTTAAACTAACCCACACCACCACACCTGTCCCTAACTTTACCCTTAAACTTACCCATCCCACCACACCTGTCTTTAACTTTACCCTTAAACTAACCCACACCACCACACCTGTCCTTAACTTTACCCTTAAACTAACCCACACCACCACACCTGTCCTTAACTTTACCCTTAAACTAACCCACACCACCACACCTGTCCCTAACTTTACCCTTAAACTTACCCATCCCACCACACCTGTCTTTAACTTTACCCTTAAACTTACCCACACCACCACACCTGTCCTTAACTTTACCCTTAAACTTACCCACACCACCACACCTGTTTCTAACTTTACCCTTAAACTTACCCACACCACCACACCTGTCCTTAACTTTACCCTTAAACTAACCCACACCACCACACCTGTCCCTAACTTTAACCTGAAACTTACCCACACCACCACACCTGTCCCTAACTTTACCCTTAAACTAACCCACACCACCACACCTGTCCCTAACTTTACCCTTAAACTTACCCACACCACCACACCTGTCCTTAACTTTACCCTTAAACTAACCCACACCACCACACCTGTCCCTAACTTTACCCTTAAACTAACCCATCCCACCACACCTGTCCTTAACTTTACCCTTAAACTAACCCACACCACCACACCTGTCCTTAACTTTACCCTTAAACTTACCCACACCACCACACCTGTCCCTAACTTTACCCTTAAACTAACCCACACCACCACACCTGTCCTTAACTTTACCCTTAAACTTACCCACACCACCACACCTGTCCCTAACTTTACCCTTAATCTTACCCACACCACCACACCTGTCCTTAACTTTACCCTTAAACTTACCCACACCACCACACCTGTCCCTAACTTTACCCTTAAACTAACCCACACCACCACACCTGTCCTTAACTTTACCCTTAATCTTACCCACACCACCACACCT
The DNA here is from genome assembly GCA_023029165.1 of Gobiocypris rarus. NCBI lineage: Eukaryota > Metazoa > Chordata > Actinopteri > Cypriniformes > Gobionidae > Gobiocypris > Gobiocypris rarus. The sequence continues at coordinate 36,592,867 of CM040915.1, read as the reverse complement.
GTCCTTAACTTTACCCTTAAACTCACCCACACCACCACACCTGTCCCTAACTTTACCCTTAAACTTACCCACACCACCACACCTGTCCTTAACTTTACCCTTAATCTTACCCACACCACCACACCTGTCCTTAACTTTACCCTTAAACTTACCCACACCACCACACCTGTCCTTAACTTTACCCTTAAACTTACCCATCCCACCACACCTGTCCTTAACTTTACCCATTTCCAACAAAAATGTTTTGCAATACAATATCAACACAATAAGTAAGTTGTACTTATTTTTCGATGTAAGTACATGGTAGTTAAGGCTACCTAATATAAAGTGGTACCCAGAATTTGCTTAAAGGTTTTATTTAATGTAGTACAAATGCAGTGTCAGATGTAGAATTGATAGAGAGCATGTAATTGAAGAAGTGATCTAACCTGGAGGAAACATCAACCAGTTGAGACTCAGCTTTTTCACACATCTGTTTCGCTTCTTCAAAGGTCTTTGTCTCAGATCCTGCCATGTAGCAGTAGTACCCATACCTAGTCCAACCCTTTTATTAAAAATAAGACAATTGTCAACACTTACATTTCACCACCTGATGTCCAAGAAAATAGAAGACAATTATACAATTTTAGGTTATTTTCAAATTATACAAATATACATACTGTTTTGCATCCTGGGCTTGAGATCACTGTGTCATTATTCGAGGCTTTAGAGCTGGACTTCTTCTTGCAGATGAATCCATACTTCTTCTCACAAATGTCATCGGCCCACTTTCCCTCCTAAAGGAGAAACAGTCATTATGCAAATACTTAGTTTAGCAACAGATAATGCTATGAGAAAAACGATGCAACTAGAATTTGAAATTATTTGACTTCTCAAATAATGTGCAACATGTTTTCAGTATGAAGTTCTAACCTCTCCTCTCATTAACACACAGTCCTCTGCATGAACAGCATTGTGACTCGGCTCCCCCACCTCCCATGAGGCAAACGGGACGCTAGACTGGTCACTCCACTCAAACAGCATCTGAGTTTTGCGGTCATTGAAACCAATCCACAGCGCGTCTGTCCTCACTGAGAATAGTGATGCAGATGATTGAAGAGCATCCTCATACAGGGGCGACTTCTGTCTTTTCTACCACAACACTATATTAAAAATGCATTCCAGTTAAAAGCCACAGATCGAAACTTACAGTATCCAAGCTGAGTGATGGCAAAGCTTTGCTCTTCTTTGTTGAGGATACTCAGCAGGTCTCCTCCTTCTCGCAGACACGCATCTCGCGCCTCCATCCATGTTTGCTTATTGCGATGAAGCAGATAACAGTTGCCTGAATATGGAATCCAGGGGCTTTGGCAAAATCCAGTGTTCACCACTGTCCAAAAAAAACAAAGATAACATATTACCAACAGTAATATGCTTCCATTATTCTATATAAAAGAGGTTCCCAAATGCATGTTTTCATGCATCTTGAGAGGTTTAATCAATCTCACGACATGCCAAAAACATTTAAAGTTAAATTCAGTATGAGATATAAACGCATTTGAAAACATTTCTATTTTCCTTATCAAATTATTATAGCCTATACTGAAGTAGACTAATGATGCATTGACATGCAGCATTTAAACTGCCTTGTCAATCATCTTGTCACAGTTAAAATCCTCCACAGTCATTTCAATTTAATTTCCTACTGTATCTGAAAGAATAGCACATGAAGTAGCACACTGATCTGCCAGTCATGGGTCTTTCATGCGGAAAACTCTTTATATGCTTGCATTTAAAAATTCCAAAATTACCAAATCTTTATAAAAGTTCACAATGCTGTTTCAAATGAAATACATCTTTTTGTCAGGTTAGAAAATAATGAATCACTCAAAACCTTTTGTCTAAAACTGTCAGCCTTGCATATCCGCCATGTTTGTAGTTTTTAAACATTTGTGTTTGTAGTTCTAATCGAATCCGCATTCCAACGTGCAATGTGTTGTTGTGCAATATTAGCCGTAAGAGAGTGCACGGTCTTCATATTCTAACTGGAAAAAGTACTAATTTCTCCATTCTATGATTTGGGACATTAATTCAAATTTTGAATACTATTTAGGGTTAGGAATAGAAGCCTATACGAATTGGGATGCAGCATATGAGTGCCACTCAAGCGTTTGTGGGCCTTTATGAATAAATCGTTAAAATAATTTGCTTGTCAATCGCACTACAGAGATCACGCTATATGTTTGTTTGCACAGCACCATTCTGACACTGCTCGACTCACTAATATCCACTCCCACAGTTTGAGAACTGCAGCTATGTGGAATAAAAAAGTGGTTGGAAAGCATACCTGGTGGAATAGTAGGAACAGAATGGCCTCTTTGGCAGATGTACCCATGTTTGTACGAACAAGGTTTGTTTGCCCATTCAGAACCCAAATCGTTTCTCAGGACACCACAACTGTACCCTGGTTGTGTGGTTGGGAATCCTTCAACAAAGACAGAAATGACCATTTCAGTCAATTATGCTCAGTTAGCTAGTGAAAGTTGTTCATCATTTGAGCTACAGGGATTCAACAAGACTGAATCCATTGATTGAAAGAGAGTCTTACCACTGAGCCATTTCAGATAACGTAAAGGTTGTCCATTGCTCCACTGCCATCCACTGGACACATCTAATTTGTTTAATCCTGTCCATAGTGAGACTTGTGTCTTCTGAACTATTCCTAAACAAAGCAAGAACCAGCACTTTTCCTTAGTATGTTATTTGTTTGGATCGCTCTATGCAGAGTGTCTCTTTGATGGGACTGTACCTGCTACATAGGTGTGTTCATGAGGTTCAGAGACACTCAGCAGTTCTGCACCTTGCTGCTGGCAGCTCTTTCTAGCCTGGTACCATGTCAGGGCCGACTTATCATTTACTTGGTAATAGACATTTGTCAGAGGATGTTTGGACCAAAATGCACCTGCAAAAACATAACTACCCATCAATACATGCAAGCCAGTGTTTTCACTGTAAAAAAATGGCAGCTGTGGTTGCCAGAACTTTCCCGTAAAAAATATGGTAGCAGCACTTAGTTTACTGTCTATTTTACAGTTCAAACCCGTATATTTTAAAGGTTTATCTTGTTATAATTACATGTACACTGTAACAATGTATGTTAAATTTACAGTAAAAAAACATATACTGAACTGAAATAATGTTGTTATCAATCTTTTGAAGTACTAATAATTGTTATGTACTGTTGATATATGCTGACAACCGCCAATCACAGAGGTGATGAGAGTCACATGATGAATCAAAGCTCCTCTTAAGCAGCTTTTAGAAAGTCAACACTGATATATGGAACACTAAACGCCATCATGGTAACACACCATGGTGAAATTAAAAAAATGCAATAAACATTAATTTAACAACATTAGATGTAACATAAAACCCTAATGTACATAACTGATTAGAAAAAAATAAGAAACATAGTTATTTCAATGAAAATACATCAAATGTGAAGTGTCACGCAGGGAATTCTGGGAATGTCAATTTACGGTTTCTCACTGTAAATCACACAATGACTTGTTCTTTTTCACTTCCAAAAACTGTAAATTTAACGCTATTTAACTGTAAAATTGTATTAAATGTAAGGTTAGATCTGTTACAGTTATTCACAGTACATAGTACGTAAACCAATTAACTGTTTTTCACCGTAGCATTTTTACAGCCTTTTACCGTTAAAATCTCAATTTTTGTAGCAACTGTAGGCTCAATGATTTATTAATTATTGTGCAAGTAACACTTGAAACATAAAATGGAGGGGAAGTAAACCTACTTTCACGTGTTGGGCAGTAGCCCCACAGCTGTTTAACACTGTAGTCAGTCTCAATGGAACACCATAGACGTTGATCGGCCTCATCATCTTTGGTACAATCTGCATACCATTTCTTCTCATAAAGAAATGGAAACTCACATGGCCGCCCAAATGCATTTCCATCAATGGTGTACATTTCTGTTAAAAATAATATAAGAGTTGATCAGTAGTTTACACCATGTTTTATAAGTGCTGGTGAAATTATGCACAAAACACGGAATCCACTATAAAAGGATTCATTCATTTAAGCAACGATTTCATTAAATCGTTCAGTTAAATATTAAATAGTACAGGTGGAATTGAATTTATGGTGGAAATCACTTGCATAACACGGTACATCGTCCTGCTTATTACAAGGCTGTATTTTACTCCCTGATGAAATAACACACATTTGCATTGAAAGGAAAAACCAGCATTGTCACTTTATGACAATAAAGCTCAATGGACACATACCTTCGTAAGGCAGAGAGCAAATGCTGTCTTGTGTTCCATGAATTGTCCATTTGCTCTTTTTGCCAGAGTCTGTAGAGATCACTGGCACACCGTTATCATTTACAGCAAGGTACAGAGACTCATTCTTTAGGCCGAGCAATGTACCACCGTGGCATTCCCACTTCTGCAAAACACTGTCATCTTCACATTTCAGCCACTGCAGTTTTTTGCCCACTGCTTTACTTCCTACTCCAAGGCACTTCTTTGTGTAAGTGTTCAAAATGCGATTCTTTGAAGTCCAGCGGAACTGTTGTGGGCTACTGAATGGGTCACAGTTGGCAAGCCGATCCAGGGAGCTTAACATGCATTTGTTATAATCCACGTTATATATTAAAAAGTTTCGTTCTGCACAAACATAGGATGAGATGATGCAATGTTTAGCTATTCACACTAAAAAAAATGGCTATTTTCACATTAAATAGTACTATTTGCAACAACAAAAAAGTATGATTATTATTGTCATTCATTTTTCAGTTTGATAAAAAAAAAAAATACATACCTGACTGTGCAATGCAGTTTGAAAGTTCTAATACAAGCAAAATAACTACTGTTATTGTTTTCATCTTGACCAAATGATATGTAGTGCTGCTCATGTGTTCACTCCAGTTTCATTCTGTCTTTGGCTGAGCTTCTGCAGTCATGCAGACCTGCCCTTTAAACGGGTCCGATTGTTCCAATCAGAATTACATCCTGTCACGTCTGTTTCTTCAGAACTGTTGAAACACTGTTGTCACAAGGCTTCTTCTGAAAAGGAGAAGGAATCTTCTTAATTATCGAAAATGGTCTTAGTCAATTTTATTTTGCTCTTTGGTCAGTTTTGGTTCGGGTATTTGAGGAACACAGATGTTGGTGTTGGTAATATACAATAATTCACCACATAACTTCTAGATAAAGTCAAACCATTACCTCCTAAATCATGGAGATGTCCTCTTTTCCCAGCAATGGTTCTGCCCTGTCAGCATACACAACAATAGGAGTAAAAAAAAACTTGAATTACACTTAAAATTTATGATCTGAAAGCTCCCCTTTTCCTGTTATGCCTTGTACTCATGTTCCTGCACATCCTGTGCAAAAACTTGTGATGACAGCAATTTACCTCGTAAGAATTTTGTTCTTGTAGGCATATAAGAACACATACTGCACTGATACTGAAGAACTGTCACTGTCTGTGACCCCACCTGTTACTTTATAAATGATAAATATATATACAAATATATTGTTCACAGATTTGCATCTCCCATCCCTTTGCATGCATTTATACTTACCTCTTGTAATGACATTAATATCTCACTTTCAGCCTCACGAGAACCAGCTGTTAGAACGCCTGTGAGCACATCGCTCCTGAAATGGTGCACTCCAAATCCCATGCCTTTGAAACTGTCGGAAAACACACTCCCCACCAGCCCCACACTGGCATCAAGGCATCAACTTCACAGTAGGCTATCAATAACACCTGGACAGGACTTTTCTAGAATCATAATGCTCATATACCCAGTCGTACTGTGATAAAATAGCTAAGACTCGAGAAATAAAATTGTCATAATTTACTTTTTTTTTTTTGTTTGCTGTTCCAAACTAAAAAAACAATTTTTTTTTAGATTTTTTAAAGCAACATTGGTTCCTGACCTCCATTGTGGGAAACTGATTCTGACCCCAGTATAGTAGGCAGTTTTGTAATCTGTATACAAAAGTATAACTTTCATGAACCGTATATAGGGGAGAGCGGGGCACAACCTAACGCGGGGTAACACACACATGGTTTAACACTTTCCACACATGCCAGGCAAAACTTTGTGTATTTACTAGTTGCCATATCAACATTATTTAGGAGAAAAATTAAACAACCTTTGGATGAAATCACGGAACATTTATTTAACCGTAGCTAAAGTAAATTTCCTACTTAAGTAAATTTTTTTAATTTAAAAAAAGACAAATCTGATATTATTGTAATGTAATATCTGTTATTTACCAGTTGAGATGGTTCTGTGATGCTGATCTCACAGCAGAAGACACGAGCCGGGGATAATCCCAGTTGAGCAGGTGGGGCATGTTGAGCCTCTATTAGAAATATAATATTATATTCTATACTTTTATGAATTCAATTGAGAAACCATTAGGAAAAGGTGAATAAAGACTGAGAGTCAATGTTCAGAAATTATTAATTATTATGTTTTGAACTGTGCTGTATAACTGTTTTGGGGGTGTGTTTGTTGTCAAACTCAAATATTAGTTTATTTTTTATGATTAAAAAAATGCCATTATTTTATTTGAAAAAGTTAATAACTGTATTTTATTGATAAAATATTTTAGTTTGTCTTTGTTTTTTATTATATCAGATAACATTTTTAGCTGTCATTTGGTCATGTTACAATGAACTATGGGGCATGTTGTCATATTCACTTCCATTCTTTCAGGGGAAATACTTTTTTTTATTTTTTTTATTAAGTATACACTGTATTAATGAAACAAAACAACATAATTATACTAGACATGTGTGCAATTAATATGGGTAAAAATACTCTATAAAAACCACAAGTATATATATATATATGTATAAATAGCTGATTATAGTCAGTTATAGTACCACTATAGTCCACAAACCCTTTATTGAACCTTGATATTGAATATTTTGCATATGCAAGCATGTCAAATTTCGTCATGACCTTGAAATGATTTCTAATAGCAGTTCTGTCTCACTTGGCAATGTCTTTTTTGCCATCTTTGCCGTTTTTCGTGATCACCTCATAGGTCAAAGTGATAGTCAGCCTTTGTGGATCGTTGTGTTTGGATTTGTGGATTAAAGTGAAAAGAAGGTTGATGGAGGAAAGCAAGTTTCACTTCCTTTTCGTCTGCTGTTACATAATGATTATTTCCCTCTCTGGCTTCCCACAGTGATTCCAAACGCATCTGTTTTTATGTCATCTGTGCTGAGTTTGCAGGGTGGGGACAGTCAGAGAACAGTGATTAAGAAAGAAGTGGGAAACCTGCGCGAATACTGTCATCGATGGTCAGTGTATTGCAAAATGTCATTGAGTCACTAGCAAAAGAGACATACTAGCTCTATTTCTTGTGCATGACTTGAGTTCCAGAATCAGAGTTAATTTTGGACGAATAAGGAACTAAATTACAACGTGTACTGTTCTACCTATTTTAAATCACCTTTTTTGATCTTCATTTTATTTTATCTGGGAACTTTTCCCAGTCACAACTAGTAGTCGTGGGTCATCTCTTTTGCAGTGTGCATATATCTACACAGGCTATATTACAGTCTCCTAAATTGTGCCTTTTAATGTGCTAAGTAGCTTGAGACTGTTCAAAGGTTGCAATTAGTCATGTTGAAAGATTCATTCAATTTATTGCTTCTTGGAACTAGTGTCTGTTTCTGAGTTTCCCTACAGACACTATTGCTTAATGGAGGTAAGACTTCCAAGTGTCCAGTGCTGCTTGCTCAATACATCTATAGTGTCTGTTGAAATCATGGTTGTGCTTTACAAGGCATATTTTTACACCTGTTCTTATGGACCAGTTCTGAGCATTTTTACATATAGTATATTCAACTGTATTTAGGGCTACTTAATCTTTTAACCTTTTACCACATGATGATGTATTCTTTTTCCCACCAGTGAAGAATATAAGATAACTACAATAACTACAAGAGTTTGCAGTTTATCATGCAGTGCCGTAAAACCATGATGTCATTAGTGAGGCTGTTTTTATGAACATTTTAACAAAAGAAAAACATGTTTGCTTTGCAGGATTTATCTTTCGTTCTGAAATCTTTGGTTCAGTATTTAAGTACCATAAATTAAGGATTATCACCAAATGAGTACTTGAAGGAAACAGCGAAAAGCAATTCCTCAACAACTGCTGGAATGCCGGTACTGACTGTATTTTGCTGTACAGTATGTTTTTTATCTGGACTCAGGAAGTTATAAAAAGCATGCAGGTGAAAAGTAACATTTGAGGTTGTCGGGTCCACTGAACTTTAACAGGCACTGATAAACATCCCTCATTACCAATGATCTACATAAAGAATGATCTCTAGTCCCTTTCACGCTTCACACTCATGAACTGCCAAGTAAGAGAGATTGGAGGAACGCATTAGTTCAGTGAGGAACTCTTCATCCATGTTCTCGGCAAAATGAGGAGACTGTTTCTACTGCTACTCCGTGAGGCCAGGTTTTTTTCTTGTATCAGTATAAATACAATAGACAGGTGTACAATTTACTGTGAACCTATGAGGGTAAATGTAGCGGTCATCAAGCCCTTACGAAAAAGTATACTTCAAGTTAATTTTATATTTTTCAAGATCAAATATATTTTGAAGTATACCTATATACGTAGTATATGTAGTATACTAATATCAGTGTGTACTACTAGTAAACTATGTCAATACTCCTTGGGACTAAATTTTGGGACCACTTTTAGTATATATAAAAGTATGTTTAAGTGTACTATAAGCGTAACAGTAGTAAACTTTAAGTGCACAACTACGTTTCTCATTTGTACTGCATCTGTACTACAAGTGAACTTATAGGTAATTTCTTTAGTTTATGAATGTACACTTTGAAGTGTATGCATGTATATATTTAAGAAAAAATATATATTTATATATAATATACATTATATAAATATTTATACAGTATAAACATGCACATATTTCTTAAATATATACATGAATGAGTGTGTAATTATATATGCATAATAATCATACACAGTACACATACATATATTATGTAACAAACTTTTATTTTGGATGCGATTACTCGATTGCCCAGCACTAAAAATAACGGCTCAAATTAAGCTCTGAACATGGGTACGTTTCATAAAGGGCCAACATTTTTGACAAAAATGCGATTTTCTCAACTTTTTGTCAAAGACTACGCCTCAGATCGAGAGCGATGATCAAAACACAGACGGAGTCGATTGAGTCCATTAACACACCCAAAGCTTCACAGTCGTTTCCTCTTCATGGGTTCAACATTTCATTCAGTAACATTAGGCAGTTTTGATTTACCTGCTGTTTAATGTTTGATGATCGCATTATTTTACATTTGCATGAGCGATCGTCTATCACTTGTTTCTGCTTCGCCTGTGTTTTGATCAGGAGATTCTAAATAACAAGATGTGTCATAGCGCCCTTACATTATAAAAATTTCAGTCAATGGCACTTGTACACTTCCAGTGGACTAGCCCACACTAAATCAGATACGCAGAATTAAGAACATATGTTTTATATCAATATTTTCAAAAATTATAGTTTAATAAGACTTTGTAAAACTATGTAAAAAAAAAGTATATTTAATAAGCTACTCAATCAAAAGATTAAACACAGTTACAAGCCAAGTATACTTTGAATTCTTAATTATACTTTTAAGTATATCTCGATCTAAAGATTGAGTACAAATATTGGCCAAATATACTTTTCTGTCAGTATAAGTCAAGTATACTTAAGTGCAATTTTAAGTGTATGCCTGAGAAGTATATAAAGTATATTTCCAAGAAGTATATAGGAAACTTTCTTAGTTTTAGTTTAAAAGTATACTAATATAACTTATTTTTTCATAAGGGAGGTCATCAGAACCAGCTACTTTTGTTATTGGGTGTTTGTTTTGCTTGCTATAGTTTTATAAAATTGTAAAATAATGTTTCTCATTTCTCTTCTAAATGTTAATGCATAAAAGTTTGAAATTTGCATGTGCATATGCATGGATTTCTTTACAAAACTACAATAATAAATAGATCAGACTAGAGACTGAAGTAAGGCCATTCAAAATTGCCCAGAATACATGGAATATCCCAAGTGACATAGTACTGAGTTTGAGAAATGACAAGAGTGTGCAGAGCTGCTATCAAGGCAAAGGTCACTGCATATTTCCTACATTATTTCACACTTTTGATAACTTTACTATTATTCTATGTGGAATATAGTTACAAGTAAAGAATGAATAGCTGTGTCTAAACTTTTGACTGAGACTTTAAACTATTTTCTAGTTTCGATGGGCTTGGCCTCCTGTCCCGATGGACAGTTCCAGTGTATTCACTCTCAAGAATGCCTTTCAATGGAGCAAGAGTGTGATTTCCACCCCGACTGCGCAGATGGATCAGACGAGGAGTTCTGTGGTAGTTACAGCATTGTCATCTTACATCAAATTTACATTTATTCATTTATCAGACGCTTTTATCCAAAGCGACTTACAACTGAGGAATACAGACATTGCTTAGAGTAACATAAGCTAGAATAACAAATTATGTTTCTCCTAGTTGATGACACATCTTTGTCATAGTAACAACTGTAGTCCTGCACAATCGTGATATCTGTTCTGTATGTGGTGTTGCATGCAAATAAATGGTTTTACAATTCAATACTAGAGTCACAGTAGAAATATCCTTCATCACAGGTTCTTGTAACTTTGAGGAACATGCATGTGGATGGATTGACTCCAGTAAGGATGAATTTAAATGGCGTCGAGAGATGGCAAACATCAGTGCTATCCCTGGTGTGGACCATACCACGGGATCACCTTGGGGTAGGCCTTTGGACTAGGATTTTGATATCATGTGAACGTTTGATATTTAGACTTCTGTATTATTTATAGGTGGAGTTATGCATGCAGAAGGTGATGTACCGGTAAATATTTTCTCGGAAGCGGTTTTGGAGCACACACTTCTCAGGGCTACTGCACTCGGGTGCAAGATTAGGTACAGAAGCAGCACATCAAACTCTCACTTTTAAATAATTATTTTCAGATTCTCATTTTTTTTTTTGAAATGCTCACAGTTTTGTAACTTTGTTTCAGCTTTTGGTATCATCTCCATGACGCTGTGAATTCCTCTTCAGTCTTTTCCCTGAGTTTGATCAGTGGCACTTCACCTGTAATGTTATGGTCGATTAAAAAGGGCCAGACTAATGGCTGGGAAAACGCTTGTTTGGTCATTGGTAATCGTCCTCTGGGCTTGAAGGTATGCATTGCATGCACAGTCATCTTGATCAAACTCTTTTTTGTTGTTGTTGTTGTTGAATATTTGGATGAACTGGAAACGCTGTACTGATTTTATGTTGATGTTGTTGCATGTACTGTCCTTATTTTGTGTTAAAGGATTAGTTCACTTTAAAATGAAAATTCCCTGATAATTTACTCACCCCCATCTCATCCAAGATATTCATGTTTTTCTTTCTTCAGTCGAAAAGAAATTAAGATTTTGAGGAAAACATTCCAGGATTTTTCTCCTCATAATGGACTTCAATGGCAACCAAAATGTTAAAGGTCCAAATCAAAGCAGTTTCAAAGGAAGGGCTTCAGAGGCTCTGCAGGATCTCAGGCGAGGGTCTTATCTAACCAAACCTCCGGTCATTTTCAAGAAAAAATAAACATTAATATACTTTTTAATCTAAATTGCTCATCTTGCGCTGCTCTGCGACATGCCACAGATTACGCAATCACGTCGGAAATGACACAAGCGAACGTGCAAAGACTAAAACAAATGCTCTTTACAATAAAAACTCCATCTTCAACTTCAAAATCGTCCGACGTCGTTGTTTAACCTTTTTTTGTCTTTGCATGTTCGTTTGAGCCGGTGTTGTGCCAAATTTCGACCCCCCTGCCAAATTATTACCCCCCTCGCTACCTGATTGCCTAATCCTAGCCCCACCCCTAATCCAAACCCCTCCCCACACCTACTCCTAAACCTACCAATACTAGGGGGGTAATAATCTGGCAGGGGGTAAGAATGCGGCACAACACAAAATATTAAACAATATGTAAACAAAACACAAAAAATAGGCCTAAAGAACAAAAGCATTATAAGGTCAAGCAGCGTGATCGGAAAAAAACTGAACGCACATATTATAATTCAGAAAATGGTTATCGTGTTTATATTGTTTCACATTTTCATGTTGAGAAAAACAATGATATCCTGTGGATGATATTATTCTCGGGTGAGAAAACGACCCGCTGACGTTAGAGACGTTAGATAATGGTGTTAAGAGAAGTCTCGAACAGCACTTTGTGTTTTCTGCTCTTAAACCCTCGACAAAACTTAAAGGAAGCATATGTCTTGAGATCATTTTGCTATCATAGGCTATACATTATCTCGCTCTCACTCGGTAAACATCTGTGCTTACCTGCAGTCCTGAATGCAGTCTTTCCTCATGCGACTGGTGTTCTGGTCATGTGATTTCTCATTGTGGTCGTGATAATATCATAACTCATTTTCATTAATTCATTTTATCAAAAGTAACTCCATTTTGTAATCTAATTTTAAATTTTCTTTTAAGTAATTTCAAACATCGCAAGGCAGACAACGACATTATGCGATCAAATACACTCCACAGCGCCACCTAGTGGATTTAGTTATAACTCCGAGTTTTAGTGGAATTTATCATGGATTCAAGGCCAGCAAAGCGACATACAGGTCCTTCTCAAAAAAATAGCATATTGTGATAAAAGTTCATTATTTTCCATAATGTAATGCAAATTTTTTGAGATAGGAATTTTGGGTTTTCATGAGCTATATGCCAAAATCATCAGTACTAAAACAATAAAAGACCTGAAATATTTCAGTTGGTGTGCAATGAATCTAAAATTTATGAAAGTTTAATTTTTATCATTACATTATGGAAAATAATGAACTTTTATCACGGTATGCTATTTTTTTGAGAAGGACCTGTAGTAAAATTCAAATAGTATTTTTATTTTTTGAATATTAATTACAGACCGAATATTCGAATATTCGCACACCTATTCAAAAGTATATATATATATATATAAAAAAATTTATATGTATTTTTTTTATAGAAAATGACCGATAGTTACGCTAGAGAACACCCTATTTCACCCTATTTATGGGATTGTGCAAAGCCGCTGAAGCCCTTCGAAACTGCATTGATCTGGATTTGATTTGGTTGCCATTGAAGTCCATTATGGAGAAAAATCCTGAAATATTTTTCCTCAAAAAAAATAATTTCTTTTCCACTGAAGAACGAAAGACATGAATATCTTGGATAGCATGAGGGGAGTAAATGATCAGGAAATGTTAATCTTGAATTAAACTAATCCTTTAATGCTTTCTTATTCCATTTCAAAAACACAGCTTGCATTTTCTGTGCATCCTACATTCATTGGAAATCAGGATATCATGCTGGATGACATTACTCTGATAGACTGTGCAGAGGGAGACATCCCTGCAGCTTCAGACCAGCTCAGCTGTGACTTTGAGAAAGACACCTGTTCCTGGTACTATGACCAGTCAGCTGAAATCAAATGGAGAAGAGAAGATGGACAGAACCCTTCGTTTGGTTATCAGGGACCGGCACATGATCACACCACTGGTTCTGGTGGGAATATATATATATACCCTATAGATATATATCTCTATTTTGTTGTAGACTGTTACACTGACTCAGTAGTCTGTCCGAAATTAGTTTTGTGAGGTGCCTTCATTGCACAAACGCTGCCTTACAAGTCATTATCTGATAAGGCAGCGATGCAATGAGTCTGCTGCCTAGGTGTTCGGACGCAGCCCATATCGGCTGATGCGATTCCTATGCACTCAACTGGCAACTCTCAAACAGGCCCCCCTTATTTCCCCAGTAGTTTCAATTTTGATCATTTTAGGTCAAACCGTTCTTGTCTGTGCCTCACATAATGCAGGTCTATGGTCACCACCTCAAAGAGCATACACAGAGAAGTCCAAATTAAACAATCCCCCATCGTAAGTACACAACGATGGCCTAATACACAACGAGCGGTTTGTGTGAGAAAACGAACAGTATTTATATCGTTTTTACCTCTTGTACACCACTACGTCCGACTAATCCGAGGGCGAGCGTGCGTGTTTCCTGTTGTGACATTCGCGCGTTCTGGCTTTAGTCTGCGCAAGCGCGGAAAGGGCCGGAAGTGGATCTCTCACGCGTGTACGTCTCTCATTGTTTACACAAAACAGAGATTATAGGTGAAACGGCTAATAGAAATGGTACTAATTTGCGCTTATCCTGGATGTTTAAACCAACGTAAAAGAAAACAATTACGTATGCTTGCGCAAACTCATCCGGGAGTGGGGATTTGGACTTCTCCGTGTATGCTCTTTGAGGTGGTGACCATAGACCTGCATTATGTGAGGCACAGACAAGAACGGTTTGACCTAAAATGATCAAAATTGAAACTACTGGAGAAACAAATACTCCTACATCTCGGATGCCCATGAGGTAAGCTAAAACATATCAAAATTTAATTTCAAAGTGAACTATCCCTTTAAGCAAATGCTTCAGTCTGCCTGCTTGGCTGCTTCCAATGCACACTGCTTTGCAACCCACCTCTCCCCCAGCTCCTCCTTAACTTGTGTTTAACTTAATCAATGTCATTCTATTGATGCATGCTCTGTTCTCAGTAAGGGGAAATGCGCTGCTCTCACAGTTTAAAAATGGGAAGATCATCCCTAGAAGCAGCTGCTGTTCCCTGTGTGCTTTTCATGGAGCTCATGAAAGGGACGGGGAATTTAGAACAGATTTCCATATACCGGCAAATTTAACTTTAGCGAAACATACCAATAAAAGTTGACTATGGTGTTTTTTTAAAATATAATTAATATATAAGACTCAAATCTAAACCTAACTTTAAAGGTAGCAAATATGTTTTTATTTTGTGCAGGTTATTTTATGTTTATAGAACCACAACGGTCCTCCAAACCACCTGAGACAGCCAGACTGATCAGCTTTCCACAGCAGGCCAAATGTGTCAGCTTCTGGTATTTAATCTACGGTGGAAACATTGGTGAGTTAAGAACATCCTCTCATCATGCTCTTTGATAAAAAAAAGAAAAAAAAAGTATAGTGCATTGATTTTATCATCAGGAATTGATTGGATTTTAAAAAGAGGACGTTTTCATAAAAGATTTTTGTGTAAAAGTTTTTCATGTAATTACATGCACCAACAAATTCTGCACAATGAGACCAGAATGTGTATTAAGAACATATATAAGGTCAATTTTGAGTTCATGTTTATGGAACTTATTAGCACATAATAATTTTGCAATGATGGACATTCTGATTCTGATTTCTATACACATTTGCACAAATCCGGGTCTACTTCTAAAGTTCACAAAAACATATTGGTGACTTTTAAGATGTGGTTATAATAATCATGGGTGTTGAAGGCTCTCTCAGATTCATCACCAAGAATGCTAATGGAAATCAGATGCTTATGTGGATGAGGACAGGGACTCAAGGCAACAAGTGGCGCTTTGTGGACCTTAGTTTCGCAGACAGTGAAGAACCAATTCAGGTACTGAATCATACACACTATACCCAGATGGATATATGCGTACATGTTTGTTCTCATGCATTGCGTCCAATAGTTTATATTTGAGGGCATTCTGGAAGGCACTAAAGGCTACATCGCCATAGATGACGTGAAAGTGTCAAACAGTACAAATGGGTCCTGCCCAGCGGAGCGGGAATGCACCTTCCAGGGCTCTCTATGCGGCCTGACGTCCGACCCTACAGCTGATTTTACCTGGATCCGAACGAATGGAGAACTGGCCACTGGCACCCCCAGCCCTGCAACGGACCATACTTTAGAGACTGATAAGGGTCTGAATATTCTCCTTAGCTACAGCACACCAGACATCATAGTAATTGCAACAGTGCGATAATTCATATTGTTTTTATTCATAGGCTTTTACCTGAGTGCACAGCTGTGGAAGAACCCCAGTGGCAGCAGAGGCAGCATGCTGATGCATGTCAATCATCCGTCCTCTGAGCACGGAGAGTGCTTGATGTTCTGGTACCACATGAATGGAAGAGACGTGGGTTCTCTTAACATCTATGTCCAGGAGTTGCACAGTGCCAGATCTCTAATTCCCGTGTGGAGTGCGAGTGGTGATCAAGGAGAACAATGGAGACACGGCAGAGCAACAGTCATAAGTCCTCACAGCCCATATAAGGTGCATGAAGAAGAGTTTTAAAGGTGCACTCAGTAATTTTGTAATTGTTGCACATCTGGGACTTAAATGGTGGCGTGAAAGTAAGACAAAAGTTTTCAGTTACTGATTCACTGAACACATTGCTAACAGCCAAACATGATTCTTTTATTTTAGGAGTGAAAGTGTCTAACAATATGGTGGTTATATTTATACATTAAAGGCGGGGTAAGTGCTTTCTGGTAACCGATGTTGAGATTTCAAATCACCAAAACAAACACGCCCATACCCCAAAAGGGTCTCGCCTATTTTCATACATACGTACACATACGTACGCAATGTGTGTTACTATGGTAACCCAGGTTGAATGTTCAATAAAAAAGTCATCCCTTACATCCCAAAAACACAAACAGAGTTCTCATGAACAACTCGATTGCACGAGCACGACAGTCCAACTAACGAATATATTACAGTTGTGACAAGATTCGAGGGTTATATATTAACATATCTTAGGAGTTTATTATCTTACTTCTCGGACACACAGCGAGCTGACGCTTGAAACAGACTGTGGTTTATAGGATGTGGAAATGAATGGGTCTTTATCATCGCTGAAGTGAACGACCATACGATTGCAAATGGACAAATCAAGCGAACATGACACACGAGCATATTCAAGCAAAAGCCAGCATATATTAGTTCTGTGAAACAAAACAAAACCAATGTTTCTCACCTATTGAGAAGAAATAAAGCAACCTCGGCGTCCGATTGCAGGCCTTCGCTCCTTGAGTTCTCTCCAGCGCTGGAGAGCTGATATTTCTTGCCTGATCGTAAGCCTTCTTTTGTTCCATAGACATCTTTCACTTGTGTTTTTTATCTGCAATCTCTCTCTTTCTGTCGTCGCTTGGCTAATGTCTGTCCTGTGTGTGTCGTGTATTTTGAATAATGACGTGCACTGTGCGCGCTCTTCTCACCATCATTATTAGACACGCCCCTTACTGCTGATTGGATACGAGTGTGTTTTGGTACTCGCCCCAGGACACTTTTATAAAGCATTTTTGAAATAACACTTACCACACCTTTAAGGGCCAGATTTACTAAACAGGGCAAATTAGCGTGAGAGTGGAAAGTTCTGTGCGTGATCTACTGACGACGCGCAAATAAATCAACAAAGACACAGCCGGATCATTTGCATGATGACTAACGCAATCTACCAGTTAGTGTTTGGTTTACGACATGCTTTTTTGGGCGGTAAATAATGTCGCAAACACCAATAAATTGATGAGCGCAAACCTTAATAAATCACCTTGCATGATTCATTTAAATGCTCTCCTCCCATAAATGTAGCATCTTTAAAGGGAAACTCCTACACATGTATAAACAATAAGGTTAGCCGCAAAAATAACTGTGGCCACGCCTTTTCAGCTTCACAAGTTCGTTTACCCGTATACTCTCTAGCTAATAAGGTTTAAGCGTATTTGGCTTGCTGTCCGCGGTGGAGGGGCTTGAGGAAGCAGCTTCAACTTGAGCTTAGATTTACCCCCCAGGGACTACTAGTGCTAGGAAGAGGAGCTCCTTATATGCTTTGGCAGTTAATTGATAGATTAGATGGGTTCACTCCTCCCGAAATTACGTTGTGAACTTAACTAGTTTTTTAATGGCAAAAGAGGATTTGAATTGAAATTATTATTTCATTTATTTTTTAAAACTTTTCTAAGTACTCATAATTTATGTTCATACTGCAAGGTTTTTGGCCCATTGTGAATAGCACAGCTTCTGATTATGTTCTTTGCTTGCTTTTAATAACGTGCAATATGAATGTGAAGATTATCTGCACACACACACACACACACACACACACACATGTTGTGTTTCCATGTTTTATGGGGACATTCCATAGGCGTAATGCATTTTATACCGTACAAACCGTATTTTCTATCCCCTTACACTGCCCCTGCCCCTAAACCTACCCATCACAGGAGACATGCTGCATTTTTACTTTTTCAAAAACATCACTTAGTGTGATTTATAAGATGTTTTCCTCATGGGGACCAAAAAATGTCCCCACAAGGACAAAAATTTGGATATTGCCATCTTTTGGGGACATTTTGTCCCCATACCGTAGGGATTACCAGTCCACACATACACACACACACATGTTGTGTTTCCATGTTTTATGGGGACATTCCATAGGCGTAATGCATTTTATACCGTACAAACCATATTTTCTATCCCCCTACACTGCCCCTGCCCCTAAACCTACCCATCACACACACACACACACACACACACACACACACACACACACACACACACACACACACACACACACACACACACACACACACACACACACACACACACACACACTGCCCCTGCCCCTGCCCCTGCCCCTAAACCCTAAACCCATCACAGGAGACATGCTGCATTTTTACTTTTTCAAAAAACATCACTTAGTGTGATTTATAAGATGTTTTCCTCATGGGGACCAAAAATGTCCCCACAAGGACAAGGATTTTGGATATTGCCATCTTTGTGGGGACATTTTGTCCCCATACCGTAGGGATTACCAGTCCACACACACACACACACACACACAGCCATCCAATTAATTCTTTTTTTTTTTTTTTTAAGTAGAGCCATAAACAGATTTAATTTCAGTACCTGTAAAATATTAAACAGGAACATAAAAATATAATTTGATAGGAAGTACTGATTGCCCAATAATGTTTATTGCCCAATAAATCTGACCTGCATGTGCAGTGTGCAGGCAGGTATGTATCTATACCCTTTATATGATTTATTTATTTTTGTACTTTTTTATTTCTCAGAATGCATACTTTTGAATGCCTGTCAATGGCTTTTTTCTCATGAAATAATGTAGTTATGACATCTACTAATTGCTGCAGCCAATCAGCCAAACCTTGACCTTGTACTATAATATTCATATATGCAATCTAGTTATGTTTCAGCCTCTGGTTTACTGCTTGGATAACAGGTCATATTTGAAGCAGTGGTTGGAAATGAGCAGAAACATGATATTGCCATTGATGACCTAACAATCCTAAATGACCCTTGCCCACCTCATGGTAAGTCCTTGACCTTCATAATCACAAGATTATTACCATTTCATTGCTGATGATGAAGTAATTCATTAACGTCTATTCAACTCACAAAGCAAAATATATTCAAAACAATTGTTCTATACTAAAAACTGCCAAGGCATCTAAATAAAGCTGTGCACATGATTCTCTTCAGGGTTTTGTGATTTTGAGATGGACATGTGTGGATGGGTGAATACTCATGTCAACATCTCCAGTGTTGACTGGATCTGGACCTCTGGAACCAATGATGGGTCATTTGTCCCCAAGGTCGACCACACCACAAACACTGCCATGGGTAAATATCAACACATTACTTAATGCTGCATGTACACTGGGTAATAGAGTGCTCCTTTTTATGTAAATAATGACTCCTGGGAAAAGCCACAGAGCAAACCCGTAGGAATCAAACCCATGCACAATGCAGCAAAGGAAAGTAATTGGTGCCCATGGGTTGTAAAGTGTGGAGTGCCACAAGCATAAACCAGATACTCTTATCCAGAACAATTAAAAGTAAATCTTCATTTATTCTGATAAAAGGAAGACATAACTAACCAGGTTACAATGGAAACAGATACCACTCAGAGTGCAGAGTCAGTCACTGTTCACATTTCTTGCATATTTCTTTCCATCCAATGAACGGTGACCCATTTCCTTTTATATACCTCTGAAGGAATAAAGTCATACAGCATTTGGAACAACATGAGAGCGAGTAAATACATTTTTGGGTAAACTATCCCTAGTGATTTCTAAGTGTTCTGACATCCACTCATTCTCTGCTATCCAGGACACTACATGTCCTTTGACACAAGTGGCAGAACAGACCAGATTGCTCATCTTGAGAGTGAGATGATGGAGACTGAATCTCAAGGCTGCTTGGAGTTCTGGTACCACATGCATATGTGGAGCGTTGGTGAGCATTTTGTAGAGAACCTTAAGTGGGTTTTAGACTTTATCTAAAATATGATCTCAAACAAGTGGTTTTTCTGCCATTGTATATTTTGTGTTTATTATTGTAGATAAGCTCAAACTAGCAATTCATGTAAATGAGTCCGGTTCTCTACGCTGTCTATGGAATCGAACTGGCGATCATCAGAATGTGTGGCACCATGCCACTGTAGAATACCAATCATCTGAACGACACCAGGTAAGAGACAAAAACATGCCACACCAGCAGATACTTGATAATAGCTCCTTAAATTTACTGTTCGCAGATTGTGTTTGAAGCCACGAGACGATACTTAGACACGGGAGTCATTGCTTTGGATGACATCTATATCAGGAGGAATACCCGCTGCTCTGACCTGATCCCGACAACACCAGCTCCCACAACCGAGCCCACCTCTCCACCTGCGTCCTCCATGGACTGCAACTTTCAGGAGGGTAAGAGATGAATGAGCAAACCATGGATGTATGTGTATATTGATGTATGTACAGTGGATATGTACAGTATTTTCCAATTCTTCTTTCCCTTTCTTCTTTCGTCCTTGCAACAAATTTCCAGATCTGGTACATGGAGAAGCCATCTACTGTACATGGCGCTCTGTGTGTTTTGGATCTCTACACACACACACACACACATATATACATATATATATATATATATATATATATATATATATATATATATATATATATATATATATATATATATATATATATATATATATATATATATATATACCAATCAGGAATGACATTATGGTGAAGTGAATAACACTGATTATCTCTTCATCACGGCTCCTGTTAGTGGGTGGGATATATTAGGCAGCAAGTGAACATTTTGTCTTCAAAGTTGATGTGTTAGAAGCAGGAAAAATGGGCAAACGTAAGGATTTGGTTTGAGTGAGTTTGACAAGGGCCAAATTGTGATGGCTAGACGACTGGGTCAGAGCATCTCCAAAACTGCAGCTCTTGTGGGGTGTTCCCGGTCTGCAGTGGTCAGGATCTATCAAAAGTGGTCTAAGGAAGGAACAGTGGTGAACCGGTGACAGGGTCATAGGTTGGCCCCTGTGGTTCAATCAAACAGACGAGCTGTTATAGCTGAAATTGCTCAAGAAGGTAATGCTGGTTCTGATAGAAAGGTGTCAGAATACACAGTGCATCGCAGTTTGTGGCGTATGGGGCTGCACAGCCGCAGACCAGCCAGGGTGCGCCAGAGGCAGCCTCTTTCAGCAGGATAATGCGCCCTGCCATAAAACAAAAATGGTTCAGGAATGGTTTGAGGAGCAAAACAATGAGTTTGAGGTGTTGACTTGGCCTCCAAATTCCCCAGATCTCAATCCAATCGAGCATCTGTGGGATGTGCTAAACAAACAAGTCAGTTCCATGGAGGCCCCACCTCACAACTTACAGGACTTAAAGGATCTGCTGCTAACATATTGGTGCCAGATACCACAGCACACCTTAAGGGGTCTAGTCGAGTTGATGCCTCGACGGGTCAGAGCTGTTTTGGCAGCAAAGGGGGACTATATATATATATATATATATATATATATATATATATATATATATATATATATATATATATATATATATATATTGACAGACTCTGTTTGAGTTTGTGTGTGTGTGTGTTCTGGTATTACCCCATAAAATGTCTCCAAAATGATAGTAATGCCAGAAATTTTTGAACTTGTGAGGGACATTTTTGATCCCCATGAGGAAAACATGTCAAATTTGTTTTTTTTTTTGTTTTTTTTTATGTAAAAATGCCATAAAAATTTCAGAAAGTGTTCTGCTAGGGTTGTGTTTAGGGTTAGGGCATAGAATTTTAAGTTTGTACAGTATAAAAATCATTGTCTATGGAAACTCCCCACAAAATATGGAAACCTGTGTGTGTTGTGCATGAGCTGTCTGTTAATTATTCCAGATATTTGCTTTCAGGACTATGTGACTGGATCCAGGAGACAGATGATGGATTCGACTGGATCCATCAAGTGGGTAGAAAGGTGAATGAACCATGGCTAGGACCTTTATATGACCATACCTTAAAAAATGACAATGGTAAGATTCATTATTTTACCCTTTAGTGGGCAGATCAGGTCAGTCTATAATATTTCATCATATATCTTCATATTTTCTCTTGCAGGGTTTTATCTCATTATAAATATGTCTGGAGAACATGAAACCAGTGAGACAGCAGTCCTTTCAGCGCCGATGATAATTCAGAGCTCTGACGTCTGTATTGGATTCTGGTACTACATGATAGGACCATTTCTTGGAAACTTAGATCTGCTTATTGAGACGGTACGTTCAACATGATGTGCCATTGCTGTCATGCTTATGAATCATAGGCTTGTTTGGCTTGCATAGCTATTTTTTTAGAGGTAAACTTCTTGGATAAATATAGCATGAAAATTATATCTAAAATTATATTATTTCAGTATACAGTAAAACTTTTTTAATAAGTGGTTTTCTATTTTAATATATTTTTAAAATGCAATTAATTAAGCAAAGCTTAATTTTCAGCATCCATTACTTGTGCTCTCAGTGTCACATGATCCTTCAGAAAACATTCATATCAGCTCATTTGCTTCTCTTTCTTATTATTATTATCAATGTTGAAACTATGATCTACCTTTTTTAAAGGGGTCATGAGTTGAAGAATTACATTTTCCTTGATCTTTTGTCACATAAAATCTTGGCAGCACGTCACTCCCGGATAACTGAAAATGGGCAAAGAGGAGCTAACAGTTGGAGTGGGTGGAGCTAACAGACAGCAGCAGCAATCCACCTGTCACTCAAGTGACCACGCCCATAATTATGCAGAACGTTAAGGCTTAAGAGTTATAAAAAAAATTCACCCCCCTCACAGTTGTCATGAAGGGCAAAATTAGCTGTGTAGACCAAACCACAATTTGTTCCTGGCTGTAAACATGTTTTATTTCTGCTGTAAAGTTGGGCATTTTAACATGGAGCTCAATGAGATTCTGCTCCCTTCTGGAGCCTGTCTCTAGTGGCCAGTCGATGAACTGCAGTTTAAGTCACTTCCATATTGGCTTCCAGAAAGACTGCGGGAGGTTCCCGCTGGATTAAAACCAGCTCATGCAGTGGAAAATCAAATCACCGTCTACTTATTCATCATCACTTCTTTTGTCCCGCCCACTGGCGTGTTAGTGATTATTTTGTACATCGTCACCTTCCTAAAAGTAATTTTTTTACAAAACATTTTTTTTTCATCTCCTCATGATGCTGGCCACCTCTGGTATAATCAACCACATCCTCAGTTGAACAGAGCATGCAGTTCTACCCCTGTAGCAATTGCCTATGTCAAGAATGGCCGTTTTTAAGTTTTTTTTGTATTTTCTGAGAACCATGAAAAAATGACTTGGGCAATTATTTTAGGAAGGTGACGACATTTAATATTGACATTAATTACTGGTATGTTGCTTCTGTTCTGTTTACCCTATGGGGGTTATCGCTGCTCTCCCTGCTCTTATCCATGCTAGACTGCATGGATGTGCAGGGAGTTCTTGCCCAGAACAGAACCATACCGCCAATCCAAACTGTATGCTAATCGCCAGTCATCTTTGACGATAGTGGTCCTGACAGAAATTAGTATTGTTGGTTTCAGAAAACAATGGAAACAATCACATGGACAAGAAGAGGCACCCAGACCTCTGAGTGGCTGAACGCGCAAGTCTCCGTTAGTACTGCAGACGTTGATCGAGTAAGGCCTCCTGACATGTTTTCTAAATCTCAATCCACATGTATGCATATTTACCAACAAAACAACAGGTAGAGCATGACTATCACCTGGTACAGGTAAAGTTCTCTGGGAGCAGAACAGCAGGAGGCAGTGGCTTCATAGCCATTGATGACTTCAGAGTGACTGCAGGAGCCTGTGTGGAACACAGTGAGTCAAAGCGTTCAAAGCATCTTATCTAATTACCAGACATTCCCAGCTTTTAAGGTGATCTCTTTACCAAAGACCCGTGTGGATTTGAGTCTCCCTTGCTGTGTGGCTTTGAACCCGATGTGACTGACAGCAATATCTGGCTCCGTGTGGACGGCAGCAGTGGCCATACTGACCATACGTATAGAACTGAACATGGTGAGTGAACAAGCGCTTTTGTTGTGAACGTTTTTTGTATAATGTAATGACCCATGTCATGTGTTTATGTCACATGACAGGCCATTTAATGGCTGTGTTTGGGTCCAGTCTTCTGAAACCAGAGGTTTCAAATCTTCTGACACCAGAGTATAGCCCGTCTACAGAGTCCTGCGTGCAGTTCTGGTATGCTTTTGTGTCTTTGAGCTAATATTCGTCCATTCTGAATCCAGTTTTTGTATTTAAGCTCTGTCCTAACTCAGTTGAGAGTAATATTTTGATAAAGGCTGTTTGTAGGTACAGGCTCTCTGCAGGCTCAGAGGATTCGCTCTCAGTGCATGTTCTTCTGAATGGGGAGCTGGGTCCCGCACTCTGGTTTCTTTCTGGAACGACTTCTGATAATTGGGAGGTAGCAGAGGTCACTGTGTCATCCCCTTCCAAATTCAGAGTGAGTTCTATTTCTTTGTAAAATCAAAACATGTTATTATCAAACTTGTATGAGTTCACTGCTGAAAAAAACAATAGAAACCATTACAGAATTTGTAATGGTTTTAATGGTTATATAGAGAACTGTATTGGTTTTAATGGAAACTGTAATGGTCCTAGTGGGCCTCTATTGGTAATGTGTTTTCTTCTATTGGTGCCATGTTTATGTCTATTTGTCTTTATTAGTTTCAATGGAAACCATTAAATAGTATGTGCAAATAAAGACAAATACAAATTTGTAATGGAACCGTCAGAACCAATACAAACTGCAATGAAAACCATTAAATGTGCAAATAAAGACAAATACAAATTTGTAATGGAAACCTATACAAACCATTAAATCCTAATGGAATATGCCCAAAACACACTACAAAATGGAAACCATTTGGTAATGGTTTTAATGGTTAAAAGCTGATGGTTTGTATGGTTTTGTAGGGGAAACCATTAGGATTTCTGTAATGGTTTCTATTGTTTTTTTCAGCAGGGTTTGTATTCTGTGAAACGTCTCGATTACGTATGTAACCCTCGTTCCTCGTAACATAGAACGTGATTGACTGAAAGGGAACTATAACAGCTTTGGGTGAGAAACAGACCAAAACTGAAGTTGTTTTTCAGTAATCACCCTAACCAAGTAGGAGTTTGTGAATTAATCATTCTTTTGACTCACAGCTTTTTAATGAATCAGTTGTTTCGGTCTGATGATTCATTACTGATTTTTATTTAAGGGTCAGAAAGTTTTTATTTATCTGATTCTTTCTCTCCGTCCTTTGGTAACTTTCATTTGCTTTTTAAAAATATAATTCCGAACGTAAGAAACAAAATTGCATACTGCAATACAGGAAATGCAGGTATTATCCTCAATTATGGAAAGAAGAATACCGTATGTGGTTTGTTTGGCATTTATTCATGTCATTTCGCATTCGCACACAGGTGGCGTTCAAAGCAGAGCTCAGTCAAAACTCTGAGTCATTTGTTCTTCTGGATGATGTCTCAGTTAAAACTGGAGCTTGTTTCCAGACGGGAAGTTGTGATTTTGAGTCAGGGAAGTGTACATGGGTGAATGCTGATAATGGAGTCACAGATGAACGTGACTGGATTCTTGCGAACGGTCACTACAGAGGTCCTCCTTTCGATTACACTACTCACACTGCAGATGGTGAGGACTAGAGGAAAAATATCAGACTAACCTCCCTTATTTCCTGTAGAATGATGTTGTAGTTAAGTCAAATAGCAGGAACGCTGATGAGACACAACACATGACGATCAATGTTTTTTCCTGTTCCTCTTTTAGGCAAATTTCTTTTAAGCACATCTCAGAGGAACAGGCAAGGCCAAAAAAGCAGTTCTGTGCTGACCTCTGAAAGGATCCGGCCGACCAGTGACTCTTGTCTTGAGTTCTGGTACCATATAAATGGAAGGTCTGTTCTTAATTGCTTTCTGCTTCTGCCCTCTCTTCCACTGTTTGACTGTCAGGTGTGATTAATGACGTTTTTATGGTGCACTTTTGTATTGGCAGTGACCCTGGGATCCTTAGAGTGCTATTAGATTCAGGTGCAACAGAGCAAGAACTGCTGTTTGAAACACGGGTCACTGGGAACCACTGGGAAAATGTCTCTATCACTGTGGCTGAAACCAAACCTTTTCAGGTGTGAAATACCTATCTATTTGTTAAACTTTCGCCATTATATTGTATCCGTTTGTGTGTAATTATATCATATAACCTGTGTAAACCTGGTATATCAGATTCACGTAGAGGCACAAACAGGCAGTGAAGGATACATTGCAGTGGATGACATTAGATTACAGACAAATGAGCCATGTAAAGGTAAACTGTCTTTCTAATCAGTGAAAAAAATAATTGGTTTGAATGATCGATGTATAGTAGCTGATGTGGTGTTTTTCTCAAGAAAATGAACATTATTTGATGGATTCCGTCTTTTCATTGACTTACATTCAGACATCAGCGTGGAAAGTGGAGTGTTTGTTGGGTGCGACTTTGAGACAGACACCTGTGAATGGAAAGATATCAGTGTTGGGCAGTTTGTTTGGGAGCGGGACCGGAATGGTACAACCACCGCCAACACTGGCCCATCAGTTGACCACACTACTGGCACAGAACTGGGTAAAATATTTAGAACAACTAACCTGGAATATGTTGTTGTTGTTTTTTGTCTACTATATAATGCATATGCACTACCGTTCAAAAGTTTGGGGTTGGTACGATTTTTTAAATGTTTTTAAAGAAGTCTTTATGCTCATTAAGGCTGCATTTATTTGATTTAAATACAGTAAAAAAGTGAATATTTTAACATTATTTTTTTTTCTATTTTAATATGTTGTAAAATGTAATTTATTCCTGTTATGGCAAAGCTGAATTATTACTCGATCATTAATCCAGTATTTCTTCATAAGTCATTTTAAAATGCTCATTTGGTGTAATTATCAATGTTGAAAGCAGTTGCGCTTCTTATTATTTTTTGCAGAAACGGTGATGCAGTTTTTACGATTCTTTGCTGAATAGAAAGTTAAAGAGAACATTATTAAAGTCTTTAATGTCACTTGTAATGTTTAATGCAACATTTAATGGAGCCTTGCTAAATATAAATATTCATTTTTTTCACAAATTAAGAACATTTTACTGACCCCAAATTTTATATATTAATATTATATTGAACCTGTTCACCTGGTTAATAAAAATAACTTCATACAAAAATAAAAAATAAATAAAACTGATGTAATTGTTTATTGTAAATGCAAATAATATTTAGGTTTGAAATGGCATTGAATCATAACATGATTGGAGCTGAATCATGACTGCAACCAACTGAACTGGAATTAATTAAATTACAATAAACACCCTTATAGTAGTCAAGTCAAGTCAAGTCAAGTCGACTTTATTTATATAGCGCTTTTAACAATGCAGATTGTTTCAAAGCTTCACAGTGTTAAACAGAAAAATTATGCAACAGAATATATTTCGATTATCATACAGTACCAATGTGGGCTTTAGATCAGTAATTAGATCAGTAATTTGGTCTATATGGTTAATTTAGTTTAATAATTAGATTAATTTTGAAATATATTTGAAAAATAGTTTTTTCCCAACTGAGCAAGCCAAGCCAGAGGCGACAGTGGCAAGGAAGCCCAAACCCCATCAGGAGACCTAATGGAGAAAAATAAACCTTGGGAGAAACCAGGCTCAGTCAGGGTGCCAGTTCTCCTCTGGCCAATTAACAAACAGCGTATTATTATTATTATTCTGGCAATTTTAAAGGTCAGAGGTCATAATAGATCTGAATATTCAAAAGATCTGAGGCAACACACTGGAGACGGGTTTATTGAGGATGACATATTGATTTAAAGAATTATTAACTAGGACTATTCAAACAATCGGAGTCATCCCACCTGAGACAGGTTTATTGAGGATGCCGTGTCGATGAGGCAGCTTAAGGGGGAGTCTAAATAGAATAGTACAGCGTAATAGAAAAAAAACTGCACATGCATATAGAGCTGTACTTGATAATTTTAGACCATGTGACAAGCCAAGCAGAGATTTCAAGTACCACATAATGACGTAAAGAATTGCTGAATCTTTTTTTTAACAGTTCTTGAAACAAACTGTTTGAATGAGTCAGAATTCCCTTAACTAATATATAATGCAAAAACAGAATGCTATCCGTGTAATATAATAACAAACATATGTCGTAGGCTGGTACATGGCAGTAGAAGCCAGTCATGGTGAGCAGAACAGCTATGCTGCTCTACTGAGTCCTGCCATGAAAGAGGCCAGCAATGAGTGTCTGCTTGAATTCTACTACCACATGTTTGGAGAGGGTAAGACTAGACATCTTTCTCTGTTAAAATACTTGGGGTAATACTAAAAGATTTATACAATCTCTTCTTTGCCAGGCATTGGGGAACTAAAAGTGTTCCTCCAAGAAGGTCCAAGGAGGACGCCCTTGTGGTGGATGTCTGGTAACCATGGAGATGAGTGGCATCGGGCAGAGTTGAGTGTGGGTCGCACCCATCAGGTATTCACTCTCCTCTTTGAAGCTACCAGAACCTTTAGCGAGCTCGGGGACATCGCTATAGATGACATCACCTTCTCCAACTGCACTCTGCCAGGTTACAAACATGTCAACTTATTCTTACTGATAAATCAGTTTTAAAGCTCTCAGATCACTTGTAATGGGCCGAGACATTTGTCCATCATTCATTATTCCTCTTTCAGAGCCTCATGAATCTTGTCAAGAAGGCATGTTTACATGTTCCAACCATGTGTGTGTGGAGCCAAACAGAGTGTGTGACTACAGCGAGGACTGCGGTGATGGCACTGATGAAGAGTTTTGTGGTATGACTTTCTGTTAAAGGGTTAGTTCACCCAAAAATGGAAATCCAGTCATTAATTCCTCACCCTCATGTCATTCCAAACCCGTAAGACCTTCGTTCACAAAATTATATTTTTGATGAAATCCGAGAGCTCCCAGGCCCCTGTAACTCTGATGGAACTCAGAAGCATTGGAAACTGACACAGACGTGAAGAAATTGTTGAATGAAGTTAAATTTGTATTTGTTTTTTGCGCAAAAAATTATTCTTGTCGCTTAATAACATTAAAGTTGAACCACTGGAGTCACATGGACTATTTTAACTATTTTTAACTCTTTCCCTGCCAAACAAAGAATTTTCCATTATTTGTGAGAAAACGCTACCCCGCCCTGTTAGACGCTAGGGGGCGCTATTACACATCTGAATGAGTTCAGAATCTCCTGATCAAAACACAGGCGAAGACGCAAAAAAACAAGTGATCGTAGGTAAGCAGATGCATATGTAAAATAATGTGATCATCAACATTAAAGCAGCAGTCCGTAACTTTTTGGGGTTAAAAATTATCCAAAATCAATTTTTGACCAAGTACATAACTAGCCAGTGTTCAAACCTATCTGCTTACTTTAGCTCGATTTACAACGGAAAGCTTGTAATAATGTTTTTAATTCCAGTGGGAGATTTGAGCATATCTTTGCGTCATTGCGTCACATCTGTACACATCAGTAAGAAGTCTCAGCTAGTAAGCTATATCGCGTGTGAGGATGTTGGAAGTGGAGATTTCGTCTTTTATCACAGTGCTTGATATAATTAAACTTATCAATTTGATAGCGGATCCAAGGATAAAAGGGGCTTTTGAAAGGTGGCGTTAACTGCGTGCTTTGAAGGGGTTCAAAATGGAAGCAGAGACAGAGTTTTTTTCTGCTGGACAGGTCAGACATTTCAATGGTTATTATGTAAGAGTAGCACACTTCGCTTAATTCATACAGTAAAAGTTACGGAGTATTCTTTGTTGTGCCTTTCTCTTTTTGCTACGTGCATTATGGTAAATAGCCATTATTTTGTGCTAACTATGAGACGGAGCAGTTCCACTCCACATTAATTTGTTGATGATGATTAGAAATGAGACTGCACAGAAATGGAAACTGAACGACAGGTAATGTTAGTCCTAATACACATTAAGTGTAGTCAAGAAATGCTGATGTTATTAATATTAACAATTTGAAAACAAAGTATCATTCCGTGAATAACTGCAGTTGCAGATTTCAAACAGAGATGGCGACAAAGAGGAAAAACTACAGACTGCAGCTTTAAACATCATATAAATCAAAACTAAAATCTAATGTTACTGAATGAAATGTGGACCCAGGACGAGCTACAGGACTGTGCAAGCATTAGGGGTGTTTATGGACTCGATCTACTCCATCTGTGTTTGATAATCGCTCTAAATCTGATCTGGATGTAGTCTTTGACATGATTTTCTCAGCTTTTTGTTCAAAATGTTGTTGTTTTTATGAAACTTACCAATATTCAAGTGTTGATTAAAAAGGAAAGCATGAAGCTAGAATACAACTTTTTTTTTAAAGCAGAGGGTCTGTTCTTTCTCTTGATATAGTACATGCTCAGATATTTATACAACAAAATATTCTATGAGCCATAACATTTTTGTGAAAATGATCAAAAACCCCGGCAGTGGCTGGCAAAAAAAAAAAAACACTGGCGAGGAAAGAGTTAACCCCTTTCTGGGCCTTGAAAGTATTAATTAAATCGCTGTCTATGGAGGGGCCTGAGAGCTCTCGGATATAATCAAAAATATCTTCATTTGTGTTGAAGATGAACAAAGGTCTTACGGGTTTGGAACGACATGAGGGTGAATTACAGAAATGTCATTTTTGGGTGAACTAACCCAAAGTTATAAAAAACGTGGTTGTGTTAGGGCATCATAGTGCCAAAGTTTTAAAGGCACTGATGAACTCCACAGGACAGTTACATAATATATGTAATAACTATACTGTAAGTCCTCTTGTCTTTTATCGGCCTAGATGTAAAAGGCTATAAGCATCGCTGCAGTTTCGAGCAGGGCATGTGCTCGTGGGAGAACAGTGACTTGGAAGCTGGCTGGATTTTGCAGAAGGGAGAGCAAGCCTGGCCTAAGCATGGACCACCAAGAGACCACACCCGCAACACTGCAGCAGGTACTCCAGTTACCTCCTCAAAATAAAGCATTCAAATGCTTTGTGTTACTATTGTCAAGGATGCATTACACTGATCAAAAGGCATGTACAGTGTTACAAACCATTGCTATTTTAATTCATTCTTTTGAACTTTCTACTCATCAAAGAATCCTGATTAAAAAATGTATCACGGTTTCCACAAAAACATTAAGCAGCACAACTGTTTTCAACATCGCAAACAATAAGATATGTTTCTTGAGCACCAAATTAGCCTATTAGATTGATTTCTGAAGGACATGTGGCATGTTCTAGGTCATTACATTACTCCAGCACATGAGCTGACTGAGATCCAGACAGCAGAGATCATCTCCAGCACCCTGTTGCCTAGCTCTGATTGCACCGTGAGTCATTGTGCAGTCACGTGTCGGTCAAATAATGTAACGCAAAGTCTCTTTCATATGCGCTGATGCACCTTGTGCTTGCAGGTGAGGTTCTACTACTATTCTCATGGTGACAGCACTAGTTCCAGGCTAGTCATCACACTGAGGACGCTTCGTAATGGAGATGATGATGATATACTTTGGGACAAGATTGTGACACAGAGCTTTCTCTGGCACAGAGCAGAAGTCACATTTTCTACCTCTGTTAAGAGCAAGGTCAGAGATTATTTTATGCCTTAAATACTGTATAATATCAGTAATGACACACAATAATTAAACTGACTTTATTTTCAGATTGTTTTCCAGTATGTGGGAAATGGTGAGGCTCATGCATCACAAACAGCGGTGGATGATATTTCCTTCTCTGTGAAATGTGCTCATGATCCTGACAACAGTGAGCTGCCAGTCACACCTGAGCCAACGATGACACCAGCTACAGCAACTCCACCAATGACTGATGCTCCTTCAGCTTCACCAACAGCCAACCCTTGTCAGGTCAGGACATTTCAGGTGTATCTCTGAATATTGCACACACTGACTATACTACTATATGTACAAACATACATCGTTTTTGCTGCTTTTTTTCATTTGTGAGAAAAATCATTGTTAGAGCTATTCCTTTAGTAATAAATTTATATGGTTTATCAAATTTAGGAGAATGAATTTCACTGCTGGCGGTCAGATGGTGTAACATGCATTGCAGCTGGTGCTCAGTGTAATTATGTCCTAGACTGCCCTCTAGGGGAAGATGAAGAAACCTGCGGTGAGTCTTTTTTTTTATTTATTTTTTACTATTTTATTTTTTTCAGGAAGAATATATATATATATAAATAAACAAACATTTTCTAAAATTCTAAAAATATAAAAAATATAAAATAATTGTATTTAAGGTGAAATAGGTGATTCTCTACAGAAATTATGATGAAATAACACTAAGGGTGTTATGCTGGTTGAAAGTCTCCTCATATCCTGATAGAAACTGTATTTTAATAAATATATATTGTCTGTGGAAGGTGTAGGACCATAAAATCAAGCCTGAATGAAATGGCAGCATGTGTTCCCTATCAGTCAACGTGTTTGCATACGACTGCGCAGCCTGTTCACGCAGACCTCATACGCCATCTGCGCATTCACATACACTGTGCAGACAGAGCGAGAAAGGCAGGCAAACAGTTGTTTACATCCCTTATTGTAGTACTGTTACTCACTGTACGGTAAAGTTTTCTCCCCGGTGAATGACACATGAGCTGCGTCCGAAATCGAATACTTCTCTACTTTAGTATGCGAACAACAGTACGCCAACAGAGTAGTAAGTCCAAATTCATAGTATTTGAAAAACAGTGGGTGAAAAGTACCTGGATGACCTATTACTTCCGGCAAGATTCTGAAGTGTGCATTCGATGGACACTTTATCATTCCATGAGGCCACAGAAGAGGATTTACGAATGGAATTGATGGGACACAACTGACGCAGGCAGGTCACATGATAATGACAACATGGCGGATGTACATCCAGATACTAGATTCATACTATATAGAACAGGGGTTTTCAGACTTTATGATGCCAAGGACCCCCAAATATGATGAACCTTTTATGAGAGACCCTAAAATCCATCAAGATACAGGTCCCTCTAAAAAAATTTGCATATTGTGATAAAAGTTCATTATTTTCCATAATGTAATGATAAAAATAAAACTTTCATATATTTTAGATTCATTGCACACCAACTGAAATATTTCAGGTCTTTTATTGTTTTAATACTGATGATTTTGGCATACAGCTCATGAAAACCCAAAATTCCTATCTCAAAAATTTGCATATTTTATGAAAAGGTTTTCTAAACGAGCTATTAACCTAATCATCTGAATCAACTAATTAACTCTAAACACCTGCAAAAAATTCCTGAGGCTTTTAAAAACTCCCAGCCTGGTTCATTACTCAAAACCGCAATCATGGGTAAGACTGCCGACCTGACTGCTGTCCAGAAGGCCATCATTGACACCCTCAAGCGAGAGGGTAAGACACAGAAAGACATTTCTGAACCAATAGGCTGTTCCCAGAGTGCTGTATCAAGGCACCTCAGCATTCCCCAGGTCAAGCCACTTTTGAACCAGAAACAGCGGCAGAAGCGCCTGACCTGGGCTACAGAGAAGCAGCACTGGACTGTCGCTCAAATTTGCATGTCATTCGGAAATCAAGGTGCCAGAGTCTGGAGGAAGAAAATTTAGGAAAATGCCTAAAGTCCAGTGTCAAGTACCCATAGTCAGTGATGGTCTGGGGTGCCATGTCAGCTGCTGGTGTTGGTCCACTGTGTTTTATCAAGGGCAGGGTCAATGCAGCTAGCTATCAGGAGATTTTGGAGCACTTCATGCTTCCATCTGCTGAAAAGCTTTATGGAGATGAAGATTTCGTTTTTCAGCACGACCTGGCACCTGCTCAGAGTGCCAAAACCACTGGTAAATGGTTTACTGACCATGGTATTACTGTGCTCAATTGGCCTGCCAACTCTCCTGACCTGAACCCCATAGAGAATCTGTGGGATATTGTGAAGAGAAAGTTGAGAGACGCAAGACCCAACACTCTGGATGAGCTTAAGGCCGCTATCGAAGCATCCTGGGCCTCCATAACACCTCAGCAGTGCCACAGGCTGATCGCCTCCATGCCACGCCGCATTGAAGCAGTCATTTCTGCAAAAGGATTCCCCCTCCAAGTATTGAGTGCATTACTGAACATAATTATTAGAAGGTTGACTTTTTTTTGTATTAAAAACACTTTTCTTTTTTTGGTCGGATGAAATATGCTAATTTTTTAGATAGGAATTTTGGGTTTTCATGAGCTGTATGCCAAAATCATCAGTATTAAAACAATAAAAGACCTGAAATATTTCTGTTGGTGTGCAATGAATCTAAAATATATGAAAGTTTAATTTTTATCATTACATTATGGAAAATAATGAACTTTTATCACGATATGCTTATTTTTGGAGATGGAGATGTTTCTGTATGAAAACACATCAGATAAACAGTAAGTGTGACATTATAAATACAACATATTGTTTCCAAACTTAAAATGGCTATACTTATTGTTGGATGTATTAACCTGAAGAAGAACATTTTCAATTTAAAATTATTTGTATAAGCAACTTTCACAATAAATGTATGTAAGCAGCTCACGTTATGCGTTAAGAAAACTGCCTTACAACCCCAATGAGCAAAATAAATGGGAATATGGGACTTACAGTTTGAATGTTCGGTAGACTTTATCCATTTTTGCTTTGTCTTTTTATTTTCTGGGCACACCTTGTAACCTTCTGGTGGACCCCTTTTTTAACGGTTGTGAAGTTTGTTCAAATTCAAACGAGTACTATTTCGGACTCAGCCATGGTGTAATCCAATAACTGTCTCTGGTTGTCCCATTTCTGTCTGTCTGGTTGTCTAGGTCCATGCAATTTTGAGAATGGACAGTGCCAATGGAGTGATATAAGTGTAGGTCCTAACAAGTGGCAAAGGGTAAAGGCCACAGACAACAAAAACCTGCCTACTATCCACACCACTGGAACAGGTAATTCAATGTTAGACCATTACACTAACATATCAAAATAAATATAATCCATCTTTCTTTTACTTTTTATGTCCACTCAGGGCACTACATGCAGATGTTTATCATGGATCCATCTAAGAATGAGGCTGTGTTTCAGAGCCCACCCCTGCCTATCAGCTCTGCATACTGTCAGCTTCTGTGAGTTCACTCATAATTATGGTGTGCAAAACTGGGGACAAAGACCCATTTTAATGTGGAATAAATTAAAGGGAAGTAAAATATTGTTTTTGTGAAACAGACAAATATTACACAACACTTGCCATGTTCCTTGTACCCAATTGTCCTTTCCATCTCTTGCGCACTAGGTTTCACTTCCACATGGGAGCAGGAAGTGCAGGCAATCTTAGCGTGATCCTACAGAAGGGAGAGGACAGGAAGCTGCTCTGGTCAAGATCCAGCAGCACTTTAATTGAGTGGATCCCAGAACGCTTACCACTGGGCAAACAAGACCAGCCTTACAGGGTATGGCACAGTGAATGTGTGGACTCACCTGACTGAAATTATACACTTATTCATTCAAGTGTCCTGTTTAATTTTCATTGTGTCCCATTTAAGATCATCTTTAGCAGCCAGACCTCACTCAGACAGGAAGTTTCCCTGCCTACAACTCAGACCACTGCCCTGGATGATGTCTCCTTCCACAACTGTGAGAAGGACTACCAACCTCCAGGTGGGAAAGCTGCTGAGATGGAAATGTTTACAGGGCCAGAGGCAAACCTGCATGATGATCTTGTTTTTCTAAATAATACAAGCTTCTCCTATTTTACCTGGAAATGCATTAATCTACAAATTATAAAGTGAAATATTGTGGCTATTTATGTACATTCAAAAGTTTGGGGTTAGTAAGAAAGAAAAAAAAAACTTGTATTCAGCAAAGTCGCATGAAATTGATCAATAGTGACAGTAATGACATTTAAAATGAAACAAAAGAATGTAATCAAAGAATCCTGAAAAAAAAATCCACACAAATATTAACCAGCATAACTGTTTTCAACTGCTAATGATATATATATACACATATACATATATATATATATATATACATATATATATATATATATATATATATATATATATATATATATATATATATATATATATATATATATATATATATATACCATTATATATATATATACCATTATATATATATATACCATTATATATATATATACCATTATATATAATTATATATATATATATATATATATATATATATATATATATATATATATATATATATATATATATATATATATATATATATATATATAATTTTTATTGAACAGCAAATCAGCATGTTAGAATGATTTCTGAAGGATCATGTGATAATGAAGACTGTTGAAAATTCAGCTTTGCCATCACAAAAATAAAAGACGTTTTAAAATATATTAAAATATAAAACAATTATTTTAAATGTAAGCAATATTTCACAATATTACTGTTTTTACTGTATTTTTATTCAAATAAAGGCAGCCTTGGTAAGCGAAAGAGTCTTCTTTCAAAATCATTCAATACATTTTTGATCAGTAGTTTACATTTTTAAATTTGAGGACGTTTTGCTCAGTGACCTGAGCGTGCACATTATGAGATCGTGTCTCACTTCTTCTGTACTCCAGACTTTTCCTTGTCCACATGCTCCTTTGAGAAGGACTTGTGCGGGTGGATCCAGGGAGCTACAGAGGACCTAGACTGGGAGAGATGGAGCGGACCTACTGACACCCCAAATACAGGTCCTTCAGGTGACCACACCAGTGGACAGGGTGAGCCAACAACCATTTCCACCCTATCAGTGTCAGCTCAATCATCATATACAGCAAGTCCTAAGTATATGTCTTTTGTTACGTTACAGGGTATTATTTGTACATCAAGAGCTCAAGTCATGGCAGAACTGGGGATGTGGCTCATTTAAAGTCTCCTCTGTCGCCCCCTACTGGACCCAATGGGTATTGCTTCAAGTTCTGGTATCACATGTTTGGAGCAACAGTGGGATCATTAAGACTGTCTGTATATGACATTTCAACCAATCACATCACACCAGTAAGACTCACAAGAATGACATTTTCTGGGCATTTTCATGGGGATTTTCTAATGTCACATGTAAGAAATGCTAAATGTTTTATGCTAATTCTCTAAAACTGAAGATGTGGCAAAGGAAAGGGTCTCAGAGGGATGAATGGCAGTTGGCTCAGAGTCATGTGAACCTGACAGAAGTTCATCAGATATTAATTGAGGCTTCAGTTGGAGGACTGTCCGGGCACATTGCTATAGATGATTTATTCGTCACTAAGGGTGCCTGTGCTCCCACAGGTAATTAATAATGTAGCTTATTTGGTCTGTTGTTTTTCACATTGCCCTGTTGAATTGTCCTCTATGCTTGCTAGAGCACCACAAGCATTTGGCACAGCTGTAATATAATGTATTCATCCATCTAGATGCTGTCTTTGGTTTCAAACATTAACTGTTAACTTAGTGACAAATGTAAAGCATTCGCTTCATGTCAAAGGCAATTTTATTAAATATACAATACAAAAATGTGAGCCTGGAAAGGGGTGATTTGATTAATAAAAATTTTACATAAAACTTTATTGTATAACGTATTAATATACCCTGCATTTAAATGAAAAATCTTATATAACTAAGTTTGATGAGTAGTGATTTAAAATAACATATTTTTTAATATTTACAGTTAATGAATTAATTTTATAAAGATGCATGACATATTGATACTGTTTTTGTTATTGGCTGATATTTTGTTAACAGCCAGAATTGAATATTTAATAATGCATGCTAATTTCTCACATTTTACATTTGTATATTGCCTTTGCCGTAATCTACTGATCACTTAAAGTTAATCTTTGAAAACAAAACATTAAAAATAGTTTAATAAGGCTGTTAAATAAATATTTTTTAGCAACTTCTTAAAATAAATATATATTTTACATATTGTATATTACGTTTTGATGCCTAAATTCACTTGTAGAATTTAAAAAAATAGACTTTGTTTTTTTAGACAAAAATATATAATATAAAAACATTTATTGGACAGAAGTTTAATATCAGTGCATCTTAACATTTTGATAGATAAATGTTTATTTATTAATATCACCAGCCAATATTTGTTTCAGAGGGTCTTTGTGACTTTGAAGAAGGGGATTGTGGCTGGATACAACAGGCCGACGATGACCTGGACTGGATCCGAGTGTCAGGAAATAATGTAAAATCTAAATCTAGACCTGGTTTCGACCACACAACCAACACAGCGAGTGGATCCTACTTTTATATGGAAAGTGCGTCTGCCCATGTGCAAGGACAGAGTGCTCTAATGGCATCTCCTCTGCTTCAAACAGGTGAGAGAAAATTGTGTATCTTTCTGTTAACTGGGATATATGTAAACTATTAACTTCCGGGTAGAAATGATATGATATTCATTCCAGGTGATGCCAAGTGTCTCCAGCTATGGTATTACATGGAGGGACAGGGCACAGGGACCCTGAATGTATATCAAGAGTTCTCAGACAAAGATCGGCCCCTGCTGGTGACCAAGTCTGGAGAGCAGGGAGGACTGTGGAGGTTTGCCCAGACCCCTCTTACCCTCTCAGGGTCGAACTACAGAGTGAGTCCCGGAGTCAGCGTTGTATCTGGTGACTGATTGAAATGTCCAGCACCTTATTTCAGAATTACAATCACATATGTTACCCTGGACCACAAAACCAGTCATAA
The DNA here is from genome assembly GCA_023029165.1 of Gobiocypris rarus. Classification (NCBI taxonomy): domain Eukaryota; kingdom Metazoa; phylum Chordata; class Actinopteri; order Cypriniformes; family Gobionidae; genus Gobiocypris; species Gobiocypris rarus. The sequence continues at coordinate 36,553,719 of CM040915.1, read as the reverse complement.
GGGTCTTCTTTTTATATTGAGATTAGATAAATAAGCTTTCCATTGATGTATGGTTTGTTATAATAGAACAATATTTGGCCAAGATACAACTATTTGAGTCTGAGGGTGCAAAAAAATCTACATATTGAGAAAATCGCATTTAAAGTTAGTTAGTTTATAACTAACTAAGCCTGTAAAGTTGTCCAAATTAAGTCCTTAACAATTCATTTTACTAAAAATAATATTTTTATATATATTTACGGTAGGAAATTTACAAAATATCTTCATGGAACATGATCTTTACTTAATATCATAAGGATTTTTGGCATAAAAGAAAAATTTAAAATGTTGACCCATACAATGTATTGTTGGCCATTGCCACAAATATACCCGTGAGACACATGACTGGTTTTGTGCTCCAGGATCACATATTAGTGCAAATAATCCTGCCACAAGTTATACTACAGCCTGTACCCTTGAGTTTAATGATGTGGAACTGCAGGAGTGTCCTCATTAATACAGCTGTCTTTTCAGATTGTGGTGGAGGGGATTGTAGGCCAGACTGAACAGGGAGTCATAGCGCTTGATGATGTTCAGGTTTCAAACGATCCCTGCACTCCGTCAGGACAATGTGACTTTGAGGCAAACTTCTGCAGCTGGATGAATCTGGTAGAGGTGGACGATGCAGACTGGCTCAGAGCCCAGGCACATACTGGAAATCACACACAACCCAGTGTGGACCACACTACCAACTCTTCCACAGGTGAGCTGTCAGAGTTCATTCAAATATTATAAAGAACTAGTTTATCTCATATGTGTTCGAAGCTGAATACCATGTTCGGAAACGGAAATGCATTCTATAGAGCAGCTAAAGAGATATGGCAATTGTATAGTTGGGTAATCATATTGTATATAATTTGCGGGCATCGGGGACCCCCTATCAATATGTGGTATTGAAATCGCTTTTGAATAGGTGCTTGCTTTTTACTTTCGCTTTTTAATTCGCAATTTTACAAGGTAAGATTTGTCAATGACGATCAGGATCTGTTGCGCACCAAATCCTCCGACATCAACCTGTCAGTCATCTCTCCTCACTATCTTCACATGATAAGTGAAATCTTAGCCATGTCCATTTAGGGGCTCCATAGAATGCTTTATTCCTTTTCCATGCCATTCCGAATTCAGAATAAGGATTCGGGTAACATCCTAAACTGTGACGCTGTTTACTGGTGACCCCGTGTTAAGATCTGTTTCGGGTGATCCAACCACAGGTTTAAAGCTACACAAAAAGTTATTAATGAGAGTGTAAAAAAATATCATCAAGTCTTTATTTTACCCAAATATTCTTTGATAAACTCGTTTATATGTTTTAGCTATCAGGATGGATTTTTGTGGGATTGCATAGATGCATATTTCACATATCTGTACACAGAGAAAAGTAGTTCCGGCTGTGGGTAGCGTGAAGCTGAAAGTTTGTCGTCACAATGAAACACAAACAAAACAATGTTCTTCTGCAAAACACATGCAGTTTTATTTTTCAGCTGCTAGATCGTGTAGCTTTAAATATTGGTTCAAACGGGTTCCAAAATGTCTCGTGATGCAGTCGTTCCAACCATATTTGGAGGTCATCAAATACACTTAACCTCATTGCTTTTGTGGTGTAAATTGCAAATCCGGACAACAGATAAGGGAAGCCTGCTCAACTGTCACCTGTCAATCAAGAGAATTGGGCTCGAAAAACAATACATTTGACCATTAAAGGTGCAGTGTGTAGTATTTATGAGGATCTATTGACAGAAATGCAATATAATATCATAACTATGTTTTCAGTGATGTATAAAGACCTTACATAATGAGCCGTTGTGTTTTTAATACCTAAGAATGAGCCATTTCTATCTACATATACCGCGGGTCCCCTTACAGCGAAGTCGACATTTTGCACCGTGATGTTTCTACAGTAGCCCTAAAGGGACAAACTTCTCTACAGAGCACTAGTCACTCTCTACTCTCTCCAACGACATCTTTGTCCTGTGTCAGCCACCGTAGCTTCTCTCTGAGCTTGAAGGGAGGGGTGAGCAGTGGACGGTTGCACTGCAACCTCACCACTAGATGCCGCTAAAATTTACACACTGCACCTTTAAAATTTGTTTAGTTCATGAACAATTCAGAAAACACTTAAGTCTTTCTGGAGTCTTTTTGTAGATTTGTAGCACACAAACTTTAATTAAGGATAGACCATTCATTTAAAAAATAATCACAAGTGGTCACATTTTCATTTAAGGTGTAAACAGGGTTTGTGATGCTCTTGTGCCTTTAGGTTATTACCTTTATATGGACAGTTCTGTGGGGATTTGGGGAGACACTGCCATGATCCTGAGTGAGATATTCACACCTGACAGCAGGGGGCACTGCTTCACATTCTGGTATCATATGTATGGACATAATGTTGGGACGCTCAGATTATACATCAATAACAGGTACAGAACCATGAAAAGAAAAACGCCTTTTATGTGTATGTACATGCATCAAAATTCATGGAGACTGTCTTTCCCAGGACTACCCATAACAGCGGGAATAAGTTTGGCCGGATAGCATGGGAGGAGTCAGGAGATCAGGGCGACGTGTGGAGGAGAGGCAACATCTATGTGTCATATCAAGAGCCTTTCTGGGTATCAAACTCTACAATGGAGAATTCACAGGATCAATGTGAATCCTTTTTAAGATTCACTCAAAGCAAAACCGCAAAACATCTTCTCCTCTCTCCACAGTTTATATTTGCATTCCTGAAGGGAGAAGGTCCCAAAGGAAGTATAGCTATTGATGATATTCACATTATTCCCGGGCCTTGTAATTCAGAGGTGTCACCACTTCCACACTCTGACAGTAAGAGATACAATAATGCCTGCCAGTCTTACATACAGTACATCTCACACACAGAATCCAAACACACAGAATTGAGTTTTTTTTACTGGCCAAAACATTATTTTCTGCTTGTTTTCAACCTGTCACTCGCAGAATTATCTCATCAGCTCATCTCACCACCTGTACTGATCACAAAAATGTAGAGGCCGAGCATGGTTTCTGTATGGGTGACTTAGTGCAAGGAATATTCCACATATTGAAACATGGATAAAAAGGGTAACACTTTAGAATAATGGTCCATCATTAGTTAGTAACTATGCAGGATGTAATCCAGGACTAATGAGTAGTACTACATTAACACTTCATCTACTAAAAATTACTAATTAATTACTAAATCACAACATTAAAGGGTTAGTTCACCCAAAAAAGAAAATTCTGTCATTAATTACTTACCCTCATGTCGTTCGACACCCGTAAGACCTCCGTTCATCTTCAGAACACAGATAAAGATGTTTGTGTTGAAATCCGATGGCTCAGAAAGGCCTCCATTGACAGCAATGTCATTTCCTCTCTCAAGACCCATAAAAGCGACTAAAGACGTCTTTACAAAGCCCATCTCACTACAGTGGTCCTACAATCATTTATGAAGCGAGAATAGTGACGAGCAGTTTGGCGGTTTGACACGCGATCCGAATCATGAATCGATACACTGATTCATAATGCTCCGAAGCAGTGTTTTCAAATCCGTCATCTCTATAGAAGTCTTTGTTTTGTTTTGTGCGCACAAAACTATTCTCGTCGCCTTTCTGAGCCATCAGATTTCAACACAAATATCTTCATTTGTGATCTGAAGATGAACGGAGGTCTAACGGGTGTTGAGCGACATGAGGAATAAATGACAGAATTTTCTAACCCTTTAACGTGTCTGAGATGTGAGCAATTGTCTTTTTTTTACTCTCAATGTGGTCATAAAATGCATCACTATTTTGCCATTATTTTTAAGTGAAAAACATCTTAAAGTGCATAGTGACTAGGTAGCACTTGTGTAATTAGTGATCTGGACCATTGAAGAGTGACTAGGGACTTGATTAAGTGTCACTGAATAATTCATTGTGTCCTTGTTGAAAAAAAACCCCTCTGACCGTACACTTTTGGACGGTAGTATTTTGCTGTAGTTCCTAATTAAGTTACCGACCAACTGTTGACCAAAGTCAATTTTTACTTTGATTTGGCACTTGGCGAGTGTTTGAACCTTGCTTATACATATTTGTGACAATGAAAGTGTGACTTATCAAATTCTGCAGTATATCCTGTGTTCCTTTCTAAAATGCACAACCATGTTTTGTTCAGCTGTAGGTATTGGTGTTGGAGTGGGAGTGACTCTTTTGGTTATATTTACTGTTGGTGCTGTCCTTGTTGTGCTGAATAAAAAAGGAAAAAGGTATGTATTGCTCAATTCATTAGAATTAAAAGACAAAAAAGGAAAAGATGACAAGCATGTTTTGTATCTTTACAGGGAATCTATACTCGAAGATGACATTCTTGATGGAAACTTTTCGTATTTCCCCTTTGACTGCAACATGAGTGTGAGTATTTCTAAACTACATGCATATAATGTTGTAAGAATTTATCTTTAAGGTTTTCTACTGCTGTTTTTGCCAGGGTTTAACATCCACAGCAGAGAACACCGCAGACCACTCCAGCGACTCAATGAACATTTCACTTTCAGCAGATGGAAATGGCGAATCTTTCACATAAAAAGAGCAATCACAAACTCAGATCTCTGTCATCTTTATGCATTGCCACCTATATTCCGATCATACTAAAAAAATGATGAAAAAAGAAGCTGTGTGCTTTAAACGCCTGACTGACTGAATCATGAGTTCACACCGTGTACTGGAAATACAATAAAATGGCTCATTGACAATGTGTGTTTTTCTTATCATCTGTCATGTAAATTATGGCCTATCGTGTTTTCTGTTATTTTAAACACTTTTTGCACTAAATCTTTTTTATTTACATTTCCACATACTACATAGAAAACAACATTGCACTGAAATATGCTACTTATGTACAAATAACTTTATTTACAGTGTCAGGCTCTTTTTTTAACTCACTTTATATGGCTGAAAATGTTTTCAATTAACATGTGATTACTAGCACAGCGTTGTGTCATATGACACCACATCCTATGACGGCTCTCTTCATTTAGTTTAGGCAAATTTCAAGAACTTTCTGATGTACTGGAAATAGGTTGACCCTCAACGGTTTTGCCGTTTCACTTTATTTAAACCCCTGAATCTTGATTTGACCTAACATCATTCAGGGGAGGGCTGTTTGACTTTTCCAAACCTAAGGGCCAGAGAATCCTCTCAGCCCTATGAGACATGTCACACTCGCCTAATCCACTCATTTCTCACAGGAACCAGTTTCCTCACAGCAAGCCAATGCTCCCACTTACTGCCTTTCCAACAAACACACACACACTCACATAACCACATGCATCTATACACTTAAAAGTAGTCCCACCAGGAAGGATGAAATAGAAAGTGGATATTTATGTATGTACTGTTTCTGTTTCACAATGTTGCTAAACCACTGTTTATTATGGCTCTGTTTGCTGACACAAAACCTGCTGTTCACATTCAGGAAACATTGTTGACTCCGGAGTGATATACATGTGGTCAAGTGTTCTGTGCTTCCACATTCACTTTGTGCAACAACAACAAAACACCTTTGTGGTATGGCATGTTTAATGTATGGCCTATGCTTTAAAAATGACAATCATTAACTAAATGTAGTAACCATTAGCTTACAATTTTATCACAGTTATTAGGCTACTACTGTACTATTGAGGAACCGTTTATTAAAAAAAAAATTCACTGACCGTGGTGGCTAATATCACAGTTGTATTTAAATAGCTTAAAGTATAACTAAGTCCTCATGCGCACGTCACAGTCTCGCGTGGGTGTGTTCGGAGCTGAACGTGCGGATAATGCGCGTCGCGCGCGTGCACTTCAACATCTTGGATTCTCCTAACCCAAAGGCAATTTAAATGTCTAGTTGGTTATGGCACTACCGGCAAGACCACATATTTTCTTCGGAATTTTTGCAGTTATTCAGGTTAAATTTACCTTTCAGGAATTGCCATCCAGTGGTAAGTCATTCATTTATGTTGCATGTTTTCATTTAGTCGTCTAAAATACGGGATAAGAGTTGCATAGCTCTTATTTAATGTAATTCGTAATGTAATACGTTATTTATGCATATTTATTTATATATAAAAAATAATTATGTAGGCTATGCTTTACTAACAAATGTTGCTTTTTTAACTCACTGGCGGACTAGAAAGATTCATTTCCATGTGTTCAATCTGCTCTTAAAATATTCTGTGGCTTTTAATGCTGATCAGGCCTCTGCTCTGCTTTTATTATTATTTTAAGGGCTTTGATTTATTTTATGTTACAGCTCTATTTGTAACATTTTTCAATGTGTGTCTTTAAATGTGCTTTAAAAATAAATTAATTGAATTGTAATTGAAACGTTGTACCTTTGTATTCCTAACTCTATTAATACAAAATACAATAATTTTGCCTGGAAGATAAAAATGAAATGAACACAGACCACCTACTTTGTTTAGCTACACACAAAATATAAATAAAATAAATAATAATAATAATAATAATAATAATAATAATAATAATAATGATTGAATATGCTTGTCCTATTATATATATATATATATATATATATATATATATATATATATATATATATATATATATATATATATATATATATATATATATATATATATATATATATATATATATATATATATATAAAATAGGACAAGCATATTCAAGTCATTGACTGTATGAATTGGATTTTCAATGTATTTCCATCTACATTCTGCTGGGTTAAAAACAACCCAAGTTGGGTTGAACATGGACAAACCCAGTAAATGGGTTGTTATAATCCAGTTGGGTTAAATGTTTGTCCAACCTGCTGGGCAGTTTTGTTTAACTCAACTATTGTTTAAAAATGACTTTATTGCTTGCTTAAAATGAACCCAAAGTATTTTGGAAATTAACATTATTATTTATTAATACGTTTAATGAATAATAATTAAACAATAAATAATAACTCTATTATTGTTATTGTTTTTTCTCTCTCTTTACTCTCATGTACATTCAAAAAAATGCTGGGTTAATGCTTAATTTGAAACCTATTTTGGGTTAATTTTAAGCCAGCCATATATAATTTTGAAACAATAGTTAGGTTAAATATAACTGCCCCGCATGTTAGGCAAACATTTAACCCAGCCACTGAGTTAAAACAGCCCAATCACTGGGTTTGTCCATTTTCAACTCAACTTGGGTTGTTTTTAGCGCAGCATTTTTTTAGAGTGTAAGAGGCATTGGTACCCGTTATTCTCAAGTAAAATAAAACATAAAGATGAAGGCCTGCTTTCACAGACAGGGCTTAGATTAAGCCAGGGTTAGGCCTTAGTTCAATTAGAGCATTTAAGTAACATTTATAAATGTGCCGTAGAAAAAAAACATTACTGGTGTGCATCTTGAAACAGGTTACCAGAATAATAATCATACACTGTTTGTTAATTTGCCATAGGAGAACTGGCACCCCGACTGAGCCTGGTTTCTCCCAAGGTTTATTTTTCTCCATTATGCCCTGATGGGGTTTTGGTCCCTTGCCACTGTCCTAAAATTTTGGTCTAAATATCCACATAAAAGGAATTACTAAACTATTTAACTATATCAACTATATATAACATTATCACTATATGATAAATTGAAATTAGCTGATGACATCACCGTTTTCTCCAAAGCAAATAGCCGGATAAAATGTTGTTGCAATATTTTCCTGTTTAACACTGTAAAGCTGCTTTGAAAAAAACGTCATTGTTAAAGCACTATATAAATGAAGTTGACTTGACTTGACACAAAACAATAGAACTGACATATTTTAAGATCTGTCAGTGCAAGTTGCTTTCAGTTAAAACCGCTCAAACATGCATTTTAGTCTGAGACTATCTTAAGCCTTGTCTGTGAAACCAGGGCTAAAAGAGTAATATTGCCTGGCTAAGTCATTAAGAGGAGCAACTGTATAATTTATCTTTTTACTATTATATCTTTTACTCATCAAGTAGCTACCCATGCAAACCATTTTTGGCACATGCACACTCGCTGTAATCTGCGATCTCTGTCAGCATGTTCAAAATAACTGTGATAGACCAGAGGGCATGCCACAATGCCAAACAGGGAAAAGAACACACCGCTGTGCTTGAGGTGCAGGATTTCATCAGGAAGCATTTACTCAATGATATTCTGACATTAATATATGTATAGAAATAATGTTGGCAAAATTCAAATGAAAAGGACACAGGACAGAACTGTGTGTTACCCCAGTCAAAACACTGCCCTGCCCTCACACTCCCCCGTCCAGCACAATGAGGAATTCTGAGCATGTTTCACCCTCTCCTGTGAAAGAAGTACTTTGGACACACTCCTGTCACTGCAGGATGTGAGGAACTGTGTTTATTTGCACTACGAGTCGTTTGCATCCATAGAGTCCCACAGCTGCTATCCTTGTTAGATTCTTCAGTTATCAAAACAGATGAAAGTATGTTCTGTATTATGCGAGTTCATTTTGATTCAGGGAGAAATTCACATGCATGTAGTTTATTAATGAATCTCTTTGCATAGCAACTGCAGCTTGTAAACTGACGCGAATAATCTTAATTCATCAGGTGTCTCTTACTTCACCTTTGAGAGGCTGTCCAACCAAGAGAGTGGTGGTGTAAACCTCAAGCTTTACAATAAAAGATGGAGGAGATGGGCGCTCTCATCCAAACCTGTGGATGAGATCAGTCTGGAGCGCTATGAAGAGCATGGCAAATTAGATTCAGAGCGCTTTCCTGAAGTTGTGACAAATGACAGTCATGACAACTTATCCATTAAGGTGAACATCCACGAATGTACTCATCTCATATATATCTTCTCATATACGCATCTGAGAAAACGTGTATGTTTGTTCATCAGAGGGATATGGATCATGTCTACTACACGTCCAAATTCTATGGGCCAGACATTGCAGGCAAGGGTTTGTGGGTAAATATTGAGCAAATGAACATGGGAAGAGTTCATGAAATTCTCACCAACACACATCGACAAACTTTGGTACGTCAGCTGCAAAGTTTTCTTAAAGGTAATTTTGTAACTGTTACTCGTTTTTGTGCACATAATGAAATTTAGTTGAGTTGTTTTTTTGTGTGTTTGTTTTTGTAGAGAGTGAATCTGTCCTTCGATTTCCCTTTCTACGGACATTCATTAAGAGAAATACATGTAGCGACAGGGGGTAAGTGCAAAACTAATTAGTGATTTATATTTTATTTTTACAAATATATTTTAATTTAACTGTGTAATATATTTTATATAGACATATCTATGATCTTATAAAAAAAAAACTTTCCAATCCCAAACTTCTGATACACACAATACACTACTTTGTGAAATTTCCTCACTACTGAATATTCCACAGTCAACTGTTAGTGGTTTTATAAGAAAGTGGAAGGATTTGGGAACATCAGCAACTACGTGAAATCTTAGCGTGGGGTCAGCACATGCTGAGGGTCACAGTGCGCAGAAGGCACACTTTCTGCAGAGTCAATAGATATAGACGTCCAAACTTCATGTGGCCTTCAGATTAGCTAAAGAACATTGCGTAGAGAGCTTCATGGAATGGGTTTCCATGGCCGAGCGGCTCATCCAAGCCTTACATCAACAAGTGCAATGCAAAGCGTGAGATGCAGTGGGGTAAAGCACGCCGCCACTGGACTCGAGAGCAGAGGAGACGTGTTCTCTGGAGTGACCAATCACGCTTCCCTGTCTGGCAATCCCATGGATGAGTCTGGGTTTGGGGGTTGCCAGGAGAACGGGACTTGCCTGACTGCATTGTGCCAAGTGTAAAGTTTGGTGGAGGGGGGATTATGGTGTGGGGTTGTTTTTCAGGGGTTGGGTTTGGCCCCTTAGTTCCAGTGAAATGAACTCTTAATGCTTCAGCATACCAAGACATTTTGGACAATTTCATGCTCTCAACTTTGTGGGAACAGTTTTGGGACGGCCCCTTCCTGTTCCAACATGACTGCGCTCCAGTGCACAAAGCATCGGTCCATAAAGATATGGATGAGCGAGTTTGGTGTGGAGGAACTTGACTGGCCTGCACAGAGTCCTGACCTCATCCCGACAGAACACCTTTGGGATGAATTAGAGCGGAGACTGCGACCCAGCCCTTCTCGTCCAACATCAGTGCCTGACCCAACAAATGCACTTCTAGAAGAATGGTCATTTCTTATTAGGCTTATTATCTTATGATGAAAACAGTTTAATATTGTTTAATTTTTTGAAGGAAAAATTATAAAAAAATTATACTGTCACTTTTGATCAATCCTTGCAGAATAAAAATGCATTACTTTCTTAAAAAAAAAAATCTTATTGACCCCAAACCTTTAAATGGAAGTATATATTTTATGTTTTTTAATTTCTATACAGGTTTCATCTACACTGGAGATGTTATCCACAAAATGCTGACTGCTACTCAGTACATCGCTCCTCTCATGGCTAACTTTGACCTCAGCATCTCACAGAATTCAACAGTCATGTACTCTGATAATGGTAAAATGGAACAGACAATTGTGGTTCTGCATTTGCATTGATGAAATGTGTTATATTTAAATGGCTGTATTTTTTATCTACTTCCTTTCTGTTAGGCACAGCTCTTGTTGTGCAGTGGGACCATGTGTATCTCCAGGGTGCATCTCATCTCGGCAGTTTCACCTTCCAGGCAGCTTTATACAACAACGGAAGAATCACCTTTGCATATAAAGAGGTGGATTTTTTAAGATACCTCTTGGTTTTTACATGAAGCTGCCATTACTGTAATGGTGTAGATGATGCAATGTTTGATTGTTGTTTATCTGCTTTTAGGTTCCCATTGACGTTAGTAAGATCAGCTCAGTGAATCATCCCGTGAAAGTCGGGCTCTCTGATGCATTTGTGGTTCTTCATAAAATCGAACAGCTTCCCAGTAAGTAACTCTTTTCTGTAATAATAATAATAATTTTAAATTGACCTGTTAATTCTGCCTTCACCTGTGTTATTTTAGTATTATTTATATAATATCACAGTATTTATTCATATTTAGAATTAGCTTTTATTTTTATATTTTCAGTTTTTATTTGAAATGCATTCATTGTAAAAGTTGGAACAACTGAATTCAATGATTTGAGGGGTGTCCCAATACTTTTGGCAATGTAGTGTGTACTGCATGTTCAGATATTCATTCAACAAAATATTCTGGGGGCCATGAAAATGTGGTGAACATTATAAAAAATGCTTGCGGTGGCTTTTTAAAAACGCTGGCAGGGAAAGGCATGGCAAACACTCAAGAGAGTTGTCAAGACAGAAATTAACTAACATAGATGAATAAATACTGTAACAAATGCATTGCTCATTGCCAGTTAATGCACAAACAAACTAATTGGACCTGTAGTTTTAGCAAGTTATGTAATATTTATATTTTATTTCAAATGTTTTTTAAATTGTTTTAGTTAAGACTGGCCTTCCATTCTCTTGTTTGACAGATGTTAGAAGGAGAACAATATATGAATATCATCGGCTAGAGCTCTTAAAATCCAAGATCATGAACGTCACTGCTGTTGAGATGCTTCCTCTACCGAGTGAGTCTGAACTGCTGACAGAACTAGATTCAGACTGAATACATTTCATCCACGGTGCTTAGAAATTTGTGTATTTTTCCCTAGAGCAATTGCATGTTTGACTTCAGTATATTTAATCACATACCGTGAGAAAAGTAGTACCCACGTCTTTCACGTCTTGGTTAAAATGTTGCTCCTCTTGCTGTCAGCCTGCCTTCAGTTCTCCAGCTGTGAGACGTGTGTTACGGCTCAGATCGGTTTCAACTGTAGCTGGTGTAGTCGCCTACAGAGGTATACACTTGGTTCACTTGTATTTTTAATATGCCAGATATAAATGGTGCAGTGTGCTTCAACTCTACATTTAATCAACAGCTGCAAATAATATTTCTTCTGCAGATGTTCCAGTGGTTTTGACCAGTATCGACAGGACTGGGTTGACAGTGGGTGTTTAAATGAGGTGAATAGATATGTCCTTCACTTTCACCTACTTGAGTCGTTCCTCTTTTACAGTCCACCATTTTTCATGTTTACTGACTTGTTGTGGATGTATTTTAAGATTAAGAACCAGAGCTGTGACAGAAAACAGCCCTTCATTAGAAGCAGCACTCCAGCGGCGCAGACAGGAGTAACGGCAGAATCTACGACAACAACATCAGCCACGTCAGGCTCCTCGCTCACCACCAAAATCACCAGCACACCCTTATTCATAAGAAACCTTCCTACCAGCTTCCTCACTGATGGTATGTATGTTGTGTTATGTCCTGCAGATCATTGAGATTGGTTTGTTTTAACTGTATGCAAATGATGTCTCTAAATGAAACCAATTACAAGAGCCCTAAAAAACAAGAAATATCAACACCTGCACAGCTTCTTCCTTCAGGCCAGGGGTGCCGCTAAGGGGGGGGGAAGTTAGGACGATTCTAAGGGCCCATGCACTTTTGGGGGCTCCCAGAGATTGGTTTTATTAGTAGTAACAGTACTAGCAGTAATGTAATATAAATTATAAATGTATAATCTACCAGAGTAACAAATAAAAGAAAATTACGTCTTATTTCTGCATTTCTGGCAAAATTACCCCCCTAAATGGTACGATAGGGGGGCCCAACTTCATGTTCTTTCATAGGGCCCAAAATTGCTAGCAGCGCCCCTGCTTCAGGCTATAACCTTTTCAACATGGCACTTAATCCATAATGCAAAATTGACCTTTCATACCCAGAACAAAACTTCCAGCATCTGTTGCACTCACATTGATAAACCTTTGGTTTCTGTGCAGCATTTTACTTTGAAGTTCCTGAAGCCAACAAAGCTGCTTAAATAGTTTACCCAAAAATGAAAAATGATGTCAAATTCTTTCATCATTTACTGCATATATTTTGATTTCCTCTGTTAATTCAGCCTTCACCAGTGTTATGTTAGTTCTTTGTAACATGGTGCAAGAAGTTTCTTAAAGGCACAGTTTACCAAAATGAATCACTTACTCACCCTGATATTATTCGAAATCTGTAGGACTTTCTTTCTTCTGTGGAATATGAAGATATTAAGAAAGATTTTTGGAAATATGATTTGGTGCCCACTGACTATTGAGGGAAAAAAAAACTCGAAATATATTTTTTTTTATGTTCCACGTCAGTCATTCGGATTTTCCAATGACATTAGGGTGATTCAATGATTTTTATTTGAATGAACTTATTTGATTTTTAAGCCTTACGGGTCTGAGACAGTTTTGGAGTTTGCTTACTTCTGGTCTTTAGTGACCCGGGATGTCATTCACTACCCTCCTCCTCATTCATTTTTTTTAAAGTAAGACATCAACCTTCATAGTATTCCTCAATCAATTCATTATAAACAATATTAAAAAAAAAATGAAAAAAAAAATGTAAGAATGACCGTTTTCCCATTCAATTTTTGTAAAAATTGTAAAGGGTTGTTAATGACCCGAGGTGTGTAACAGTATAAGTATATTTTTTCTGCACAACAATAATTGAAGTGCAGTTCACCTTTATTCCACAAGGTGGCAATGTCTGATACTCAATGATGAAGTGGTGATTCACTCGTAATTACCGGAGGCAGAAAACAAAAGAATAGGAAGTGTCATCAGCAAAACTTGAAATGGCTCAGAGATTTACAGCAGAGCAAGTGCTGAACACAGTTAAATATTAGTGTCACTGTCACTTGATGCTGGATCTGGTGAAGAAGCTGTGTTTGAAGATGTTGAAAATTATAGTTTTGAGAATGTTTGATATCACGATTATGAGCCCGATGCTGAATGTACACCATGGCGAGGACAGTGATGATGATGGTATAAAACATCTGCTCAAACTGAACCCTTCCAATCTAAGTTAACAAAATATGCTTAATTTTATTCTTCTGTATGTGTTACTCTAATATCAGGAGAGTTTTATACCATCATGACAGGTAGAGATCCATCCATGTTAGATATAGATCCGAGTCGCTAAAGATCCAATTATTTAATAATGTTTGCCGAAACATTCATGCATTTAAGGGTAAATGCAACCACCCTGACCTTGCGGCATTTGGGCAAGTGGCACTCACATTTATTTCGGAAAATGTAAACATTTAGTTTGTAATTGTTCTTTATAGCAGGTGTAAATATCCTCTTCTCTTTCAGATTCTCAGATGGAAATTACAGAGAAACAGAGAGAGGAGCAGATGCAGACTGGTCTGCTCATTGGCATCCTCGTAACCATGGTCCTCATGGTGGTCGCTGTGTTGGCCACTATATACATGTACTACCATCCCACCTCCAGCGCCAGTCTCTTCTTCATTGAGGTGAGCTTTAAGTAACTAAAGCATATTCATAATGGAAATTTATAATGTTCTTTTGAACTTTCTATTTAAAGAATCCTGAACAAAAACATCAATAATAAACATTGTTTTCAACATCAATAATAAGACAATGTTTCTTGAGCAACAAATCATCATATTAGAATGATTCCTGAAGGATCATGTGACACTGAAGACTGGAGTAATGAGAGTTTTAATATTTCACAATATTACTGGTTTTACCTTATTTTTGTTGAATAAATGTAGCATAAGAGAGTTCTTTCAGAAAAATGTAAAAAATCTTACCAACCACAAGCTTTTGAATGGTAGTGTATGTATATAAACCAAGCCTTTAAAGTCAATTATTTTTGAAAATGCTGTACTTTTGTTCTTGATATCTAGAGACGACCAACACACTGGCCTGCCATGAAATTTCGACGTGGTTCAGGACATCCATCATATGCAGAGGTAGAGGCAATGGGACGAGAGACAGAAGGATTCATCATGGTGAACCCTAGAGACAGTTTTCTTGTGTCAGACAGGAGAGAGAGCTTGTTTCTGACGGACCAGAGGGACGGATTTATTGTAGCTGACCAAAGAGAACGTTTCCTCATCATGGAACGCCGCTGACGTGGATTTCAGTGGTTTATGAATTAGTTCCTCTGTTTTTGAGAGGAAGTTACACTGGCTGCTGGGATAAATGTGGTATTTGTTTGACCTTTTAGCACAGAGTGCTACGAATGTGAGAGATCTATTGCACCATCACACCAAAGTGCAATGTAAACAATGTGGACACATAAACGTATTTCCAACCCAGTGACGCCAGTGGAATTGCAGTGCTCAGGAAAAACCTTTACATTTGAGCTTTTAATTTCTCCCTAAAGGGCTCCTTCTTTACCAGGGTCTAATAATGTTCCTGGGATTTGCCCTTGGCATCCCTCTTCAAACCAGATGGGTCATTAAAGTGTAAAACAGGGAAGCCTAAAAGATATATCTAATTCTGCAACATAAGTAATATCTTTGTAATCTTGTGTAACTGTGTGCAATAAATCCAAATTCATGCGGATGACTATGAAGTTTTTTTATTTTATTTTTTTATTTTTATTTTTTTTATGAGGTGCATAAAATCATCTTTTAATCATCATTACTTTGTTAGTTTTTAGAAATGTTCTTGATTCAAATATATTTTGCAGTGCATCAACTAAACACTGATACAATAAAACGATCAAGCGCAGAAAACACACATAACACTTTTAATTAGGGATGGGACAGTATGAAAATTTCAAATAACGATTATAGTGACCAAAATTATTACGATTTTCAATATTATCACGGTTTCGTTAAAATGAGATGAAAGTGTTCAAAAAGAAAACATTTGAACAAGTTGTATTTGAAAATCAACAAACAACAAATAAAACAAGCATGCTTTTTAAACCAAGATCCTATTTGTGGTTTCCTTCGTTATAATGGCCGTCATCAAAAGCAACATAACAGCGGATTTATAAACGGGTCAAATTTAAAACATTAATCTCAATTCAAGGTCCCTGTAATTATTTATGTTATAATAATAATGTTAGAGTGTACAATTAATTTACATTATAATCCCTTAAATGTCACCCAGTCTGGTTCGTTCATCTTTGGCTCAAAGCCTTGCTTTTCTTCGCGGAAGCTTTACGTTCAGTAAGATAAAATATTTCAACTCAAAACAACATTTTGTTTTCAATTATTTCCCAGACGTAGTTTTGGTATTGAGGTCAAAGTCCACTTGCCTTGTTCGCTTTACAACAGAGGGTGACGGAGACGACTCGGCAGATAAACTGAAGTGCATGCTCTGCAGACAGGGTGACCAGCTGACCATCATCCTCGATTAAGTTTCCCTCAGGACTTTTGTAAAAGCCAAAACATGACCACACCTCAGATTTGGTCCTCTAGAAGGATGAGAAATCTCCCGGCGCTGTCGACTGCCTTCCGCCATTTCTTCTCGTTCAAAAAAACAACAACGCTGCGCTTGCGCCAGACTGCTATCAAAATCGCGATAATCCAACACGGTTTTAATGATAATTCAATTGTAAACGATAATACTAAGCGTCAGTACATTTATCTTAGTTTATCGTGAAACCGATAATAGTCCCATCCCTACTCTTATAAACATGCACATCCAAGGTAATCTCATTAACATGTCTCAGTCCTTATATAATATGTGTTTGCTTTGAAATGCAGTTTGATTTGTATATTTTATGATATACTTCCACCCAGAAATATACTTCTCAACAACTGACGATTCATGTTCAAGTTATGTAAGTGGAACAAACTGTCCACAAAAATAAAATGTACCACAATTGAAATATAATCAAACTAAAAAAAAAATCAATTTATTAATTTACACAGATAATTTACACATATACAATGAATCAATGTCTTTACAATACCTTGTCTATCAAATCTAACATTTTACATTATCAGCAAATATAAAGTTTTCATGTTCTGCATGACTGTGATTCATATAGTTGACGCATGGCTAGAATAATCTTCTATAAATCTGACAGAGAAATCAATTGAAAAAAATAATGCCGGAAATATTTGGTCAGATGTGCAAAACATTGGCTGCATCCGAAATCGCATACTCCCCTACTATATAGTAGGCGAAAAACAGTATGTGTCCAAATTCACAGTACTCACAGATGACCTCCTATTTCTGTCGAGATTCTTAAGTGCACATATGATGGACACTTTACTATCCCATGAGGCCACGGGAGAGGATTTGTGAATTGTAGGTCACATGATAATGAAAGCATGGCGAAAGTAGTACATCTGGATTACATTCAAACTACACACATTCATACTATATGTAACGATGTTCGCTTTGTTGGAAGGAAGGAGGCGGGAACCGCGAACGCTCAAAACAGACTTTAATCAAAATAAATAAACAAAACAAAAGTAAACCGCGGGCAGCCCCTCACGGACGACTGCCCGCAAAACACACACACACACACATAATAAAACGTGGCAGCCTCGCGGACGACTGCCCACCGACACAACAAAACATAAACAAAACTCAACACAAATTCCAGGCCTGGTCCTCTCTCGACTTCCGCTGCCTTCGCTCCTCCTTTATGCTCCCGCCCTCGGCCGCGAGAGACCGGTGTGACGCGCAGCTGGCACTCATTATCACTGCCACCGGTCCCGCCTCGCGTCCTCGCCCGCTGCTTGCCACATACCCCCATCGCCCCTCGCAGGCCGGGGGCACTCCCGAGACTGCGCTCACTCCTCTCCCGGGGCCGACACGGCGCGCCGCGCACCTGGGGGTAAGGACAGAGAGGCGAGAGAAATGAAGACGGAGCACGAGGAGCGACAGAACGAGAGGAGAGAGGAAAAAAAAAAAAATCTGGTCCGGCTCCCTGACACACTGCCGCTCGGTCCTCAGCCAGCTGAGAGGCTCTTACTCGCGGTGCCATGCGATGGTACTGGACGCTCGATGGACGGCTCGATCCTCCTCCGCCCCTGGCGGCCGGGCGGTGGCTCCTCCGCTTGAGGGCAGCCGCAGCGAGTCCCGCGCTCCTGCTCCTCCCCATCATGGCGGATGGCAGCAGGCTCGCCCACGGCGAACGCCGGTGACTCCTCCGCTCTCCAGGACGGCCGCCACCCCACCTCGACCCAGGCGCGGCAGCGAGCTCTCCGTCCCACCGATCTTCACCCGCTCCAGCACCATCGCCTCGGGCAGCCACTCGCGGTCTTTCCTCATCCGCGCTGCCCGAACTCCTCAGCACCGCGATCCCCTCAACAGCGAGGGCTCTTCGACAGCATGTCCCTCCTTCCTCCCGGTTTCGCACCAGTGTAACGATGTTCGTTTGTTGGAAGGAAGGAGGCGGAACCGCGAACGCTTCAAAACAGACTTTAATCAAAATAAATAAACAAAACAAAAGTAAACCGCTGGCAGCCCTCACGGACGACTGCCCGCAAACACACACACACACACATAATAAAACGCGTGGGCAGCCCTCGCGGACGACTGCCCACCGACACAACAAAACATAAACAAAACTCAACACAAATTCCAGGCCTGGTCCTCTCGACTTCCGCTGCCTTCGCTCCTCCTTTTATGCTCCCGCCCCTCGGCCGCGAGACGAGACCGGTGTGACGCGCAGCTGGCACTCATTATCACTCGTCACCGGTCCCGCTCTCGCGTCCTCGCCCGCTGCTTGCCACACTATATCACGTACTTTGTTAGCAGTTGTTACAAAATTACTTATTCAAAATAAGTACCTACTCAAGAGAGTATGCAATTTATTGTATGTGCAGCTATATATATATATATATATATATATATATATATATATATATATATATATATATATATATATATATATATATATATATATATATATATAAGAACATAAAACAAGATATTTAGAGAAAGTCAATGGTTACAATTTGGTTACAAACATTCTTTCATTTTAGCATGAGAGTGAGTAAATGATCACAGAATTTTTGGATGAACTATCCCAGTACTTCCCATAACTTTTTTTTAAATTAAAAGTTTAATTTAAATGAATAATGACTTTTATTGACAGTAATGGTCAAAATGCCAAAACGAAACGCCACATCACGGTGTAATTTTACATCTTACATTTACTTACTGTAGTTAGGGTACATTTGAGTAACTATTTCTAAATAATTCCGACACTAGTATGAGGGAGAGAGGTAATTAAGGAACCTGATCCAAGAGTTAATTGTTTGTGTAACATGGCATCACTGCATCAGTCTGTTTGAATCTTCCCACCATAGCTTGAGTTCATAAAATACTTTCTATGAGCCATGAGCTTCAAGGCACATGTGATCAGTGGCTTTTTATGTTTTTAGTTATTTCACTTTGCGATGATGCTTGCTGATGTCTCCTTCTATCCTCTTTATGCTTTATCTGAAATGTACAGATAAAATGGGAGATTCAAATCATCATTAACATCAGATATCTGCTTTAAATCTTCAGAATATTAGACCTTTGAGTAATACACATCTTTAAAATATGTCCATTATGATTAGCTCTTACCTTCTTTTGGAGGTGCTGGCAGTCGCCTCCTCAGTTTCCGAGATGAGCTGATGGTTTGTGTCTGAAACAACAGTATTATGACAGTTAAAGTCAAAATTAGTCATAAGAGCATGTAGAATGCGTGTATAAATATATTACTTAAATATGAAAACGATACCTTAGTTTTTGCAGTCTTGACCTTAGTAAATTGTGTCTGTGGAGTTACATTAAGACCTGCATTTTTCAGAGCCGCAATTCTTGAGGAAATGTCTGAAACCTGGGGGGAAAAGCACAGATCAAGGCAGGCAGAAAATGACATAGCATGTGGACAGTAAGGCTTTGCAGAAAGACTGTTATGTAAAATGTTTTTACGAGTTTTGGGACACCATGGTTAGTATGTTTGCTTAGTTCTATACAGTATTTATAGTGTAATAAACCCCTGGAAAGGTATTGTTTTTATATTCTTTTTCAGGTTCATTAATATTTTAATAATAATTAGCTTTTATCTTTTATTTTAGTTTCTTTTTTTTGTGAATTTTAAAAGTGTTGAACACAAAAAAAACGAAATACATGATTTTCACACACTCCAAATTATCACTTATCGATTAATACTTCTGCAGATAGTACTCAGCTTGAGTGGGATACATCCTACAGATATCTTGGTATACCTATGTGATGATAAATTGACTTTTATCATCTCATATTGATAGCCTTTAAAAAAAAAAATGTTTTACTTTGTTGCTCGAAAACAATTAGTGGAAAGTACCTTTTTGTCAGTTTTGGGCTATGGTGATATTAGCTCCTTTGCATATATAAAAAAGAATTGGATGTATTGTCTATCATGCTGCTTTACTATTTGTTCCTGATGCAAGTGTCCGTACACATCATTGTAATTCATATGAAATGACAAAATGGACTTCATTGTGCTTGAGGAGGTAAAACAATATGTTGACTTTTATTTTAAAAGCTCTACTGGGCAAATTACCGCAGTATATTTCTAGTTTGTTGACATATTGTACTAGTGTCTATAATACTAGATCAACAGAAAAACTTTTACTTAAGATGCCAATTTTTTATACTAATTATGCTCCGTATGCATGCAATGAGCTTCAAGGTATGCTACAAAGGAAATATGAACCATCTCTTGCCTTGTTTAAAGATATTCTAAAGTCTGTTTTTATGGAACAGTGTAAATGTTTTAATAGTTGATTGGGTTTTGTATTGTTTTATTTTTAGGTATGGATGTGTATTGTTTGTTTATTGTGTACTTTTTTGTAATTTATGTCTTGTGCTGCTTATCTTGACCAGGACTCCCTGGTAGAAGAGATATCGTATCTCAATGGGACCTTCCTTGTTAAATAAAATAAATAAATAAATAATAACAAATTTGCTACGTGCTTTTAATTTTATTTAGCTTTATTTTTATTATAGATTTAGTGAGTAATTTTAGTACTTCAATTTATTTTATTTCAGTTAGTTGCCAGGCGAAAAGTTCTATTTTTTTATAATTTTATTGACTATTTTATTTCCGCTTTGTTCCAATTAACGAAAACTACTTTAATAGTTTTACGCTGTTATCTTGCTCATTAACTCAAGTGTAACTGCATCTTCTGAGCTAAGAGATGCTGCTGATGAGATTCAGAGAGAGAGAGAGCACAGCGTCCAGGCCGAACACACCTGGAGCTCAGACTGCTGCACCTGGGCTGCTGCAGAGGCCACCTGGTCCTCCAGATGAGCGAGGTCTCTTTCGGTGGTGGATCCACTGATGCTGCGCGCACAATCTTCCAGATCCCCCAGTTCGGCCTCAAGCCCGTACACTGTACCTGCCGCCACATACACCTGCACACGGTGAAATGAATCAGAATAAATTGAGAATTAGCTCATAAGAGAAATGTTCATCCCAGAAAGAAAGCATACATTCTCCTCCAGTCTGCTGAGCTGCTCGTCCAGTCTCCTGGCCTCTGCTGGGGGAATGCTCGGGAGGTCACTGTGGTCCACTTGGCTTTGTCCGTCTCCCATAGATCCGTGAATCAGATCCTCAGTGGCGTTCAGTACTTTCAACACCTCGGAGGTGATGCTGCGCAGTGATGCAGCCGAGTACTTCTGTTCATGATAAATACATAGAGGAAGGTACTGTAAACTTTAACGTTCACATGCATAGGAATGGAAATGAATGAAATTAAATTCACAGCTACAGAAGCACAATGTAGGGGTGTACAATAAAAAAAATCCTAACTGTCAATTATTTCCCTTTATGGTTGAGGAGAGATATGATTGTAAAGTGCTTTGGGTGTACAGTACTACATAATAAAGCGCTATATAAATGCCTCATTCAATTCAAATTTAATTAGTGAAGCTGTCACTCACTTGAGTTTGGCATAAGCTCACTATGTCTGCATTATAACCAACGGACCTGAACCATGAACACTGCACAGTGAATCGATTACCACCATTTAGGAAAAAAAGATAATGCTTTGGTAAATCATAATTATGACATAAAACTATGAGACAAAAATTCTAGATTAAGATAAAAAGTTATAATTATGACAAAGCCAAAATGATGAGATAAAAAGTTGAAATGATGTCCTGATATAATCATTATTATGACAAACTTTGACTATGTCCTAACTATGATCATCTCATAATTTCGATTTAGCATGTCATAATTGTAACATTTTATGCTTTTATGTGATCATTATGATTTACCAAAGAATCATATTTGTTTCTTATCTGGCAGAAATTAGCATACATACTTATTTAAATTGTGTTATGTAGGTTATAACAAGAATTTTGTGAGTATGCAGAACTTGAGTTGAAAACAAATCTGCCATTTTAAGTGGCAATGAGCAGATTTAAACACCTCTGATTGTGTTCTCACTGCAAAAATGCTTTTCCTACTTAGTATTTTTGTCTTGTTTCCAGTCCAAACATCTAAAAATTCTTAAATTAAGAAGCATTTACTAGACAAGTAAAAATTTTTGCCTTGTTTTGGGGGAAAATAACTCAAAATTAAGTGAGTTTTTGCTTAAAATAAGCAAAATAATCTGCCAGTGGGGTAAGAAAATATTCTTGTTTTCTGTTTGAATTAAGATTATTTTTCTTACCCCACTGGCAGATTATTTTACAAGCAAAAACCCACTTAATTTTTGCTGGTCTAAAAAAAGAAAAGCATTTTTTGCAGTGCATGCAATCAACCAAAATACTGTATCTGTGGTTTGTTACAATGCGCAACGCTGCAAAAACACCTTGGAAATATAAACCTTTCACCCAACTTGAATCCACATTTTTTCTTTGGTAGGTATAATCATAATCCCAATTATTTCTGGATTAATTGTGCAGCCCCGATAGAATGTAAAACACGTCAAATGTAAATGTTATACACAGCGAGCCAAGCGTCAGACAGCAGATGAAAACATACAGAGAAGAGAGGACGGGACATGTATAATATAGCTTAGTAAATTATGAGTGTGTAAATGAGAGCATCCTGTCCATATTAGCACACAATTATCACCTGCTGTAGTATATTGGAGATTAAATGTAGGTTTTTCTCTGTGTTCACCATGTGTGCATCCTAATAAAGAGGCAGAAGGCATAGAAGATGATGAGAAGAGCTTCAGAGAATAATTAGCAGATTAAATAAAGCATGTTAGCAGGTTACCGCAGCCTGAAGCATTTACTGTATAGTTTATAGTTTACTGTAATATGGTTAGTTGTTACCTGGTAGATTTCCTCTGGTGACAGATACTCCACCTGACCAGATGGGGCGCTATGCTGAAGAAAGTTCTGAATTGTGGGGTCCCTCTGCTCCTTCATATCAACCAAGTCACCTTGACTGTTGCCATTGTTCCCTTGAACAATCTCTTCTGAGGATTTGATGCATTGCTTGTCTTCTGTCTCCTCCGTATCTTCACTGTTGTTCTTTCGTGCCACAACTTCATTGATTTTGCCTTCTTCCTTCATTTCTTTTTCCTGTACCTTCTTCGATTTTCCACCAACAAAGCATCCCTCATATGTGGTCTTGCCATATATTTCCTGTTCAGTTACATTCTCCTTCTCTTCCATCATCTCTAGTTTCTTTCCCTCACTTCCCTCTCTGTCTAATAATACCTCCTCACTAGTGTAAGCATCTATGTGTTCTTCCATGTCATCCAAAGCCTTCACTACAGCATTGATGATCTTATCAAATTCCATATTTCCATCTTCACTTATAAATCTATTCAAAGTCAGTTCACAGGCCTCTCCCTGCTCCTCAATATGATCAACCATCTTTGTATTCTCAGCTCTGCTCCACTGACCTTCAAACACATTTTCACCATCTTTCATTTCTGCTTTTCTCTCTTCAGTCTGAACTTCTCCCTTGTTCTTTGTCTCCTCACTCCTCATATTAGCATCAGTCTCAGTGGGTGTCTGCTTTTGGCTCCCAGAGCTCATTTCTTCTGACATTTGTGTCTCCTTTGTGTCCTTTTGCTCACTAAAGTCCTGCTCTGCCACAGTGTCCTTTTGCCTTTTCTCTGATCTCTCTTCTTCTGCTTTTTCAACCATCTTCTCTACATGATTTTGTTTTTTTTTGTCACGTGGTATCATTTTGTCTCCATATGTTCTGTCCTCTACCACCAGCATCTCAGTTCTCATTGATTGATTGATTATGCCTTCATTTACAGTTTGATGCTCAAACCTGTCTAGTTCATCTTCTGTGGAGGAAAGTAGTGTCTCATTGACCTGACTGGTTAACTCTCTGAGTTTGGAAGTCAGATCATTTTCTTTCAACGTCTCAGTTCTCCTTACTTGATTTGTGGCTTCGGTTTCATCTGATCTTTCTTTTGCAACAGCCTCAATCTTTAAAAAAGCATCTCCCATAGCTTCATCTCCAGCTTTTGCTTTTGTTTCATCATCTTCATCCCACATTTGATACTCCAACCTGTCCAATTCATCCTCAGTGGAGGAAAGTTGTGTTTCTCTGACTTGACTGGTCAGTTCTTTCAGTTTGTAAGTCAACTGCTGATCTAAAGATCCAACCACACCAAAGGCTCTATGACTCGAATTTCTGTGAGCACTGAGATCAGGTCCAAATGGATCAGGGGTCACAGCTCCAGAGCTCAAGATGTCAGGGGTAGCAGTGTCTGAAGTGTCATCTTCCAGAGCATGACCACATGGTCTTTTTCCATGCAAACCTGAGTCTTGTCTCACAAGACGACTCTTCACCAGAGAATCTGAGTGTTGGCTATTGGAATCCTGCCAATAAAGAATAATAGTCATGAAATATATTTTATTTTAGGGATTACCTTAAAATATGTATCTTTTTACTCAAATGTTTAAACAGTAGTGTGTATATATAGTGTCTATATAAAATACACAATATTCATTTAATTTTTGACCTCTTCATTCTGCATTCTTTAGACTGGTCAGAAATCATGGATTTTTGTATTCTACTGACAGCTATTAATAGTACAAAATTAAATGTATTATTTGTTTTATAGGTTCCTAAATCTTATATTAGAGTAGTAGTTGGTATAAAACAGATACTTTGTGATTTAAATACAATATTAGTTTTTTTGTTGTTCAAACAAAATTGTTTTGGTTCAGTACCAATCATATAATTTTGTAAACAACACAGTATAAAGAGGTCTTTATATATGGAAATATATAGTCTTTATATTTTATGAAATGTATCATCATATTTGGGTGTGCTTGGCATTGAAATGTTTTAAAAAAAAAAACCTGCTCTGAACTAAGGCTGCACGATTTGGGGAAAATATCTAATTGCGATTATTCTGGTTAAAATTGCGATTTGTGATTTAAAATGCAAATTGTTTTTTTTACAAATGAAAAGTGTATATATTGTGCTTATATTTAATAATAATTATTATGATTATTATTATTGCTAATAATATAAAAAATAATAATATTTGACAAAATAAGACATTATTATTACAATAACATTTTCATTAATAAAAATAAAATATAGAGTATTCAAGAATAAATATAACAATATAATAATAATAATATTTATATTTTACAGAAAACTTATTTTACAAAAAAATGCAGGGTTACCTGTTAACATGCATGTTATGACTAAAAATCACTGGAAATGTTTAAGGATTTATAAAAAAATATTTTTATTATTGTTATAAAAATCTGTAATATCAATTTCTTAATTTTTGTTAGGAGATATGCAAAATCTAGAACGAGTCTATATCTTTACTATGAAATATGAGCCTCTTATGCATCCACTGTGGGGAAAAAACTCCTGTACAAAACATATACATTATACATATACATTTATTTATTTTTTCTATTTTTTTACCCCAAAATAGGATGGAGTGAGCCTCGTTCTGCCTCATTCTGTGATAAGAAGCCACATCAGCTCACAAAAAGGAAATATCAAACTTTTTTGTCTTTTTGTTTTTTTAAATGCACGTTATAAGCGACTCAAACTCGCAGTGCTTTCAGACAGAGCCGCGTTTACTACTGATCACATAGCCGCTCTTCACTGACACGCTGGGCATATATTTATTTCATTAAAATCACAGCCTTTACGCTGTTCATAGTCGCACATAAGCCTAACCGCGATTGCGGTTCGATTTTGATTAATTGTGCAGCCCTACTCTAAATTAAAGTCAATACATGTTGTATAACTAACAGTCATTCTCACCGATACAGGCAAAGACAATGCCGACTGTCCTTTCCACTCTCCCTCCTCTCTCTTATTTTTCTTCCTTCGTCGTGACCTCTTGACCCTGCTGTCCTCTAGGCCATCCTCACTGCTTTCAGCACCTCCTGGATTGAAATCAACATCCTTGATGTTTGAGCGACGGGCGAATGAGGGTCGCCTGTGATCTAGTGACACTTTTCTCTTCAGGAAGGGCAGCATAGTTTTGTGGGACTTGGGCATTGGTCCATCTTGTCCTGAGGAGTTCTCGGTGTCAGCATTCAAGGTGTGTGCAGCGGTATGTTGTGCTTCTTCATCCAAAGGCAAGTTTGCTTGACAGCTATAGGATTCTGGGTAACTCAACTGCTTACTGGCAGACATTTTACGACGAAACTCTACCAGTGCTGCGCCCCAGACCCCATTAGCTTCAGGCTCTGTTTCAGAGCCCATTTCGTCGTAAGCTGACCCCACGCCAGACTCCCTTTCTAAGACACTGTAGACCAGACTCTTGCGCTTTGTTAAAAGGCTCGGTCGAGAGAGCAAGTTGCTCTGATAAGCAATCCAGTTCCCATCAGGACTCTGTAACACTAAAGACATATTCACAGCATTTAGACATGTATACAAATGGAGGTGGTCAACAGTTTAAACTAGCATACATTGTTTTAAAATCACTCTGTCGTAAGCAAGAAGCGTTAATTAACTGATTAAGAATCAAATGGATTTAAGACAAGGATCTAACTGGAATTGTCCAGTCGGTCAACACTCCTCCAGCTAGGCATGGCCTGGACAGGCATCGTTTCTTCTTTCTTCATTTCCAGAGCATGACTTTTAGAAGATGAAGGCCTTGACCCAGTGTTAGCATGCTGGTCTGTTTTCGTATCAGTCAAGAGACACAAAGCCGATTGGGACCTCTGAGGGGAGAGAAGACGTTTTATTCAGCGAACATTGAAGCAAAAGAGTAATACAAAAGCTTTACAGGGTCAGTGCATTCAATAGTGCATCTCAAAAGTGGTCAATTTGCAGTCTTTGAAAGAAATAAAAGGTCAGTGTACCCAGAGAGAAGCATCGAAGGCACTCTGGGTTTGATCAGGAGAGATCCCATCATTGTTCTGGCCAGGCAACAGGTCCAGATTACATCCAGACTGCACCTCAGACGGATCCATCCTCCGGTGGACAATCTGTTGTTTAAATATTCCAATATAATCAGTTTATGCAAATATTGCATTACAAATAAATAATAATATGATCATTTAAAATGTATATAATAATTTGAAATGATATATAGTAAGTAATAATTATAACTTATAATTTACAATAAAATTATATCAACACATATAGTCCTGTTTAACATATGTAAAATAATACAATTCTTCATTGTCTTTTTGATATCAAATCAAGGATGTGAATATACACAGATACCCAGATATAGATACATTCAAATTAATGGATAATTTAAAATTATACATTTTAAAAAGTATTGAGATAAATAAAAATAAATACATTATTGTGTCTTTATTTACATACTTTGAGTAAAACACATGTAAAATAATGGGGTAAATATGCTCAGCTCACCAAGGTTTTATTTGTTCAATAATGCAGTACAAACTGTGATATTGTGAAATATTATAATTTGAATTTATATTTAAAATGTCATTTATTCCTCTGATGGTAAAGCTGTATTTTCAGCATCATTACTCCAGTCTTTAGTGTCATATGATCCTTCAAAAATCATTCTAACAAGCTGATTTGGTGCTTAAAAAAGCTGAAACCATGATACTTTTTTCAGGATTATTTTTTCAAAGTCAGAAGAAATACAAAATTCTGTCATGAAACTCTAGATGGCGCAGTCATGTCAGTGTCTATAGGGCACAGCTGATTAGTTCCTGCTGTATCAATAGCCAATGAGCTTGTGTGCTCAACCTTTAAATACTTGGTTAGCGTTTGCCTTCGCAGTGCAGAGCGCTTTCAGAAACCCTCCACCTCCCCAGCTCCACCTGTATAGATCTGCTACGGGTAGTTTATGTTTGCTCTATTGTACAGTGGCAGCAGGTCTTACTTGCTCACAGCAGTGTGTCGTGTATGTATTGGCAGTAGCAATCCCGTACTTGCTCTGCAGCAGCAATAACCAACAGTAGCAGCGAGCCGATCCTCCTTATACGCAGAGTACGCAAGCTGCGTAGGGATCCGAACCACCAGGGCGCCCTTGCTCTCAAGAATCAGCTATTTAGGGCTGTGGTTTAGTTTAGTTTTTTGTTTCCATTGATTATGAAAACATGATGCCGCCTTCCGTTACTTTCCTTTAAATCGGTGTGCTGTCACCATACGTAACATCCGAATCATGTAACATCACGTGTAAAAAGCGTTTGAGCTGCGAAAGAGACGCTGTTCAACAGACGGCCGTCTGTGCGATCCGAGACGAAGAGAAACACAGACAAGTTCACCCAACCTCGGGCTTCGGATGAGTGCTTAAACAGACAAATACATGCAAGAATATGTCAGAATGTCCTTCTTGGGGACTTAAACGCATTCAGTTATGTCTTTGGTAAACAGGAGGATTATTCTGTTCGCTGGGTCTGTGCCTTTGGTCTTAAAGTGACCGCAGATGATAAACACGCTGCTCTCTCTGTCATTTAATGTTAATCAAACTACAAAAGAAAATGAAAGAATATTTCACTGCTCTTCCCTGAATAACATTAGTAACTTTAATAAGAATCACTGTTTATTTAATTCATGCAGTGAAGACTATGCAATGTTTTACTTTAATTATGTGTTTTAAATGTCATTACTTTAATCCATTTCTGTATAGTAGGCTATTATAAGCAGTAGGCTAAATTGTCCATTTCATTCATATCTTTTTTTCTGCTGTATTTGTCCTATTGCTTTCATTATTTATTTACTGAACCTTTCAACTCACTGTTGTGTGTTGACAGTGCACTGCTATAAAAGGGGGTCACTGGGGCACATTCTGTTTTTTTTATGAATTCACTGACAGACAAACGTTTTGCTTAAGGCCCCAGAAGTCTAGGATCGGCACTCAAAAACAGATCTATTCCGCTAACTTCTTTAACTTAATATCTCACTGCACACTGAATTGTGAACAATGTAAAACTCTACCTTCATGAAAGGTGATTGTTGACGTGTTACTCACTTTCTGTACTATTGTTTTGGCCAATTCGTCTACCAGCTCTCCTCGGTTCTCACGCAGATAATGAGCTTCGGTCTGCTTCTCCTACAACATAAAATGTCAAACAGTTGCATGTCACACTTGCCAATTTACTGAGAAGCATAAAGGAATAATCTTATATGGGAAAGTCTTACTTGTCTGTCAGTCTGGCTCTCAGCTTTAGCAATGGCTTCATCTATGGCATCTTCTGCCACACGCATTGCCACGTTAATAGTCTCAGCCATGCTGTGCTCTGGAGAGAGACATTATAATTAAAGCCTAATTGCAGCTCTATACTTATGCCATAAAGTTGCAGTGAAGTGTTTTCAAATCTGTTCAATGAATGAAACTAATAATCGAAACTACTGATATAACAAACCGTACATATCTAATGTATTTGATGTATTTGATCACGAACCTTCACTTTGTCTGTAGAATGTAGAGTCACTCTCATACACGCTACTTTCATTGCAGACGCTCTCCTCGCAAGTGCTGCCCTCTGTTGGTGCAACATATTTCACCAATGTTAGCAACTCTTTAAAATGTATCCACTTTCAGTTGGAGAGGATGTATATCTTTAGTAAATATATGTCGTATTCCATGATGAAACACTTAAAGCCTGCAGACGTTTTTCTATTAGTTAAGTAATATTCTCAATGCTGATAATCTAGGACAAAAGTGCAATAGAGATCGGCTCAATATGAAAAGGGAAAAATTAAGTACAACCAAATATTTCTGTTGTTGTTGACAAGTGGTTCCTGATTTGACAGCACTTCCAGCTCTGACATGATTTAATAGCGCTGTCGACAGGTTTCTCTTTCTCTGACAGACACTGTCTCAGTCTCTGAGAGCTGTCGGATGACAAATCATTTGATAGGTAACTAAAATATCAATATGGCCTCAGCTCCACATACAGCCCTGTAAAGTGAAGGTCAAACTGCCTCTGAAGTCAACAGCTACCGCTCTGTGAAAAACACCTGCCCTTTACATTCAAGCCTATGTTTATGCCTACTCTCTACTGAGGAGAGCAAATCAAAGTAATGTTATAAGTCTAGCTTTTTCTATGAGATAAAGCTGAAGACTGATGTTGCAGCTTAAAAAAAACGATCCTATAATTCTATAAGCTTATCGCTCCATTCTCAGCACTTATCCTTCGTAAAACTCAGACAGATTATCTTTCTAGCTGTTCTCTGCATCAAATTTCCAATGCCTGATCACATAGTGCTGAGTTTTGTGGCCAAAGCTCTTTATTTTTCATTGTCACTGTAATGCGTTTTCCTCTCCTCCATAGAGAGCTATTCTTCCTCAGAGGTTAGAGGGGTCTGCTGAGGTGACAAACAACAGCAGTCGTGGTCATCCATTGTAAATGGGCCACTGGCCTTGCTTTTAACTGCCTTTCTCTTAATGGAGAAGACATTCTTTGTTCACAGACCACAGCAAAACTGAAATGGAGGCTGAGCACAGATCATAACTCTTTGTGCCCACAAACACAAGCAAAGGAGCTTTGAGCTGGTGTGAAAGAGGAAAATAATCTTTGAGGGTTTTTTTACACTTCCAAACAAAGGTGTACTGTAGTATATTTCTGGCTATTAGTTGTTGTATTTTCTAGTAGAATGTTTTATCTACAACTGTAAAAATGAAAACTGTATATTTGATGACTATGTATTATGTAGGTTCAGACGGTTGCATTCATTTTTCAATAAATTAAACGTTTAATTTCTGATGAATTTCTTTAGGTGAGTTTAGTAAAGTGATTAAATGATTTAACTGTTAATGTAAGTACTAAGTCATTATATGCATATGCATTTTTTATTCAATATTTAAATGTTAGGAATACAAGAGGCCAGGAACCCATCAGGTCATATCAAACTGCACAGTGACCTTTCCTCCATAAACAGGAATAATTCTCAGAAATCCTGCAGCTGCTAAATCAGAGACGGAGGTAAGTCAGACCATAGTATCCCAGCCTGCTCTATCCTAAAACCTCATGAATTAGTGATAAACACATGCATGCACATGCAAACATATACAGTGTAAAAGACAGCGCTACAGTTTGAAGGACAATCCAAAACTGAAATATCCACTCGATGTAAATTATATTGGAAATGGAGAAACAGTCAATATGTAAAAGCTCCAAAACATAGCAAATATATACCAAAATACATTATAAAATGTCATAGTGTGAAAACATCCTTTATTTTAAAGGAAGGTCATAGAAACGTCCAGATGGTGAGTACCTGTAGGCTCGGCTAACACTCCACGCTCTGCCGCATGCCTCCTGTAGAGGTTCTTTAACACTTTGGCACTGCCAAACCTTTTAAAACGCCTTCTCACATTATTGTAGAACCATTCCAGTGACTGGGTCTTCAGTAGCCTGAAAATACACAAACAAGGCCACATTATCATGCTTATTTAAGAGCATTCCTGAGATTTTGTTTACTTAACACTGATTAAAACCTTTGCATAATCATAACATACTATACTTATATTGTCAGAGTACAACATTTGTCCTTTAATCATAGACACAAGGTCCTATAACCAACAAGCACACACTCATACACATATACAAAGAAAGGTCAGAGTATGCTCTTTTGCTTGTTAAGACTGTGCCTACACTAGAGTCGAGACCGCCTGAAAGACAAATAGCTTCATGTTGCTATGCCACTGATAGCAAACGTCCAACAATAGTCTGAATTAAAATGAGTATTTTTGGAGGAATTGCCTGCTGGGAATATACTATATAAGTTGTAAACTTATAAGTTGCAAATTATTGTGTAGTTGGTATACAGTAAGAAATGTTGTTTAAATGTTGTTGAGAAAATGTACTAGAGAGAAAAAATGTCTTTCTGCTTTAGAGTTTAAAATATTTTTTTTGTACACTAAAAGCATGAAATTTGAAAATCAGAAGAATCTTTATTCTTATGGTCAAGGGACAAAGCCAAAATTTTGTATAAATCAACAATTACGTTGTTATCATCCTTTTTTTTATATGCAGAGAAATATGAGAGGTTGGCAAAGACAATGACAGTGTTGTTTTCATGCTTATAATAGAATTATGCGTCCTTTCACCATTACATACAGACTACAGACACCCCCTGAGGACAAATTATATTTTTCCCACAGAAAAGAAAAACGCATTTTATTCTGTCAATGGAAGTTACTTGCTAATGCATTTATTTAATTGACTAGGCAAAATAAGTAACATATACTGTATATAGATCATTTGGTTACTGCATACTGTAACCAAATGATACTGTTAAATACTGTATATACCTGTCTGTCTATAAACATAGCAAAATTTTAAATTGTCTGATTCCATTCATTAATTTTCTAATACACTTTAAATGAAAACTGGAATGAGAATCAGTTTTACAATGTGACAACAGAGGAGATTAATCTAGAGTGGATCGTGTGTATAGTATCACAATTCTATTACACTGATGGATGTGATCTATGTTCAAGAGTGAGTGTGAAAAGAGAAGAAATAATCCTTTTTAATAATAAATAAACATGAGTTTCATTAAAAATGTCAAAGCACTATGGATTCACATCGCATACAAACACCATAAAAAGACAAAAACTCTGCTTCCACTGGTTAACAAAATCAATTTAAACTAAATTGTAGGAATGTATTTGTCCTTCAGAGTGCATATAAGAAGCACAAAAATATTTTTTGTCTTTGAGTATTGAACTACAGCACTCTGTGATATTTACAAAGGCCTTGAGTGCATAATTATCATGCTGTAAACTTGTATTATACATAATTATTTTGATGACTGTAGAAGGGTCTGAACAATGTTGTCTGAACCCTCAATGGAAGCGGCTTGTCTTTCATTAAACCATGAGTATGAACACACCCACAGACAAACAGACGCTCAATGCAACGCATGCACATTTTCACATTAAAACTGTCCATTCACAGAACCAGTCCTGAACCCTTTAGGAGTGGAAGATATTTGAGCTCTGATAAATTCCAATGGATTTAGTTTAGATTGATTTAAAATAACTGTGCACTGTACAACATCTTTTAAATTAATTGATTTTAAATGCGTAAAAAACACTTCCCTTCTTTTTTACAAAACCCATATACTGTATAAGGAAATCAGTCTTCAGTGTTTACTAGGGATACAGAAACATCAAACTGGCTGACATTAATATAATATTTTGTCTAAATATTGAAAATAAAAATAAAATCAGTTTAATTTAAACAGTTAAAAACATACAATTAGCTGTGTTATTAAATGAATACTGTTTTTAAAGATTAGAGCATTAGACGATGGCACAGGTAATATAAATGTAAAAATACCATAGAAATGAGCATGCACAATGAAATATTATTTTAAATAATAATAATAATAATAAAAAAGTCTCTAATATCAACCAATACATTTCACTACATAATTCATCCCTAGTTGTTTAACCCCTGATAACAACCACTAACAGAAGCATCCTAACCTGCAGGTGTTTCCCACTTAAGTCCCCTGGAGGAGCTTGCTATCACTCTGTCTCCAAACCACAACAGTTCTTGTTAGCAGGGCAATACCGGTACTGACCTGGTCTTCTGGCAGGCGGAGCACACCCAACCTTTGTCCTTCTTACTGTAGGTGCAGCATCCCTTGCAGACGTTGTAGCAACACTCCAGGCAGGAACGCTTGGGGTTGAGCAAGAAGGTGAAGGGAGAACAGCAGCGGATGCAGCAGCGCTCATTAAACCTGTGCTGCCGTGACAGCAGAATAGACCGACTGCCCTCCTCAACCAGCGCCTTCTTCATTTCACTGGAGAGAGAGAGAGAGAGAGCATACAAAAAGAAAAAAACATATGTGATATAAAGAATGTGACTATATAAAAAAGAGACATAAGCTGATGTATATTTGTCTTAGTATTATGTAATACGGGTTGTAGTGCCCTATAAGTGGATCATGTTCACATGACATCTGCGTGTTGACAGATGTACTGAGTTTGCCCTTCAGCATCTTAAATCTGTCTGGATTTCCAGCCGTACTGCAGTCTTCAGAGATGAGAGCAATTCTGCAAAATTGCTCTGACATTTAGCGAAGAGACAAGAGACCTAACACTATTTAATAGAGTATTATTTGCAACCACACACACACTTTGTTTGGATTAGGTCCATTTGATTTATGCTGCTCAATTAAACTGATGTGCCTTTGGGATATGAAAACAAGTCAGAATTGTAAGGTTCATGCTAAGAAGACAATTGATTAAAAAAGTAAACTAAAAATGTCTTGAATATTGGCATCATACAGTAATACATACGTATTTTTAGCATACATATTCTCTGGAGCTTACATTGATACACTGGTAGGCGGTCTTTATGAGAAAACTGATACACTCTAAAAAATGCTGGGTAAAAAACAACCCAAGTTGGGTTGAAAATGGACTAACCCAGCAATTGGGTTTCTTTAACCCAGCGATTGGGTTGTTAAAACCCCTGCGGTTGGGCTAAATTAAGACAACCCAATTGCTGGGTTAAAACAACCCTATCGCTAGGTTGTGTAAGTGCCCCCAAAGTAAATTACTGATGATTATTTACAATGGAAATCAATCAAAAACGTACTTTAGCTAAACAATAACTCTTTTCTAGAGCTGCTGTACAGCCAAAACAATCTCCCTTCCATTAAGTTCCTATTATCACTGTAAAGCTGCTTTCAAACTATCTATATTGTGAAAAGCGCTATTTAAATGAAGTCACTGAATCATTCACTCATCAGAATCGATCAGCTCAAGAACACTGATTCATTCATTCTTCTTTGAGTTCGGTTGGAACAGTACTGCAAAATTAAGTAAGAGGCAATACTGTATGTAAATTTCTAAGTTACAGAGTATTAACCTGAAGTGTTGTCTAAGCAATAACACACTGGCCTGAATATCACCATGACTGTATGGCTGGTCTGAATATAATCATGGCATTTCTGGTGGTTCACAAGTGTAAAAATAGAAAAAAGTCATACAAAATACTGAAATAAAAAGAATATTAAATGTCAACTTATGATATAGGCCTTTATCACAGTCCGTGTGTCATCACATCCGGCTTTGATTAGTAGTGTAAAGGAATTTCCGTCTGCATTATTGTCAATGGACAGGCGGCAGTTTTAAGAAGAATATTTTGTTTATTTAGACTCATGATACCTACCATGTATGTCGTCTTTCATTTTAATGTGACATTATCTGAGCGAGGCGATCATCAGCGCTGCCGGTGCTGCCAGTCATGAGATTAACAAGCAGCGTGCAGGGTTTTTTTTTTACAGAAACTTCTTCTAAAGACACCAACCCCAGGTTACAATCATCATTTGAGTTTTGTGAAACGACACAATTTACGACACATATTTTGTGATTTAAAGGGCGCATGGAAGCCATCAGTGTATCAGTGTATCAATACTTCAGAGTCTGATCACCTTATTTTGTTACCTGCAAGAATAGAATACAAACAACATACCACATTAAAGAGCATTAGAATTAGAAAAAGCTTAAAATATTAATATGTCCAGCCCATAGACATTTATTCAACAATAACTGGTTTGATCATTGTAAATAAGTCATATCATCCGTGTTTGAGTCTAGTGATTGGATAGCATTATACACTCACATTTAATGTTATATATATATCATTAAAACATAAATTAAATCAGTCCGATGGTTCCTCTGGCAGTAACTTAACTTGCTGATGATCGACTCGCTCAGATAATTTTACACATTAAAATGAAAGATGACATACATGGTAGGGTATCATGTGAGTTTTAAATATTGATGTTTATTGTTAAGTTCAACTAAACAGGTATAATTTTCTTTTCAAAAGAAATAGCAGAAATTCCTTTATGCTACTAATCAAAGCCGGATGTGATGACACGCGGATTGTGATAAAGGCTTATTGTTATAGTGAAGACAAGAATAGAATAGAATTAAAAATGTAACATTAAATAAAAAATTAAGTCATTAAATTTAAATCATTTTAAAAATGTGTCATGATTATACATATTCCTCTAAAAGCAAACCTATGACTCATAGAGAGAGGAGCTGACAATAGGAGCAGAGGGATGAAAAACTAGAAAGGAAGCTTTGTTTCGAAACCTCAGCTTGAGGTGTGGCATTTACTTTGTTTCTCCAAACAATGCCAAAAGGAAATCATTTCGAATGATTAGAGCCACAGCATGAACGGATCGGCTCCAGTGAATACTGAGAGAGGGGAACTGAGGATAATCTCGGCAGATTAAAAACAGACAGAAAAAATGGAAAAGAAATAAAACAAAAGGCTCTAATGACATGATACACATGCAAGGGTAATACTTTACAGGGATGCTGGTCTGGAGACTGTGGGCCTGGCAAACACACATTAACAACAATGCATTTTTGAGTGTACAGGTCCTTCTCAAAAAATTAGCATATTGTGATAAAAGTTCATTATTTTCCATAATGTAATGATAAAATTAAACTTTCATATATTTTAGATTCATTGCACACCAAATGAAATATTTCAGGTCTTTTATTGTTTTAATTCTGATGATTTTGGCATACAGAAAACCCAAAATTCCTATCTCAAAAAATTAGCACATCATGAAAAGGTTTTCTAAACGAGCTATTAACCTAATCATCTGAATCAACTAATTAACTCTAAACACCTGCAAAAGATTCCTGAGGCTTTTAAAAACTCCCAGCCTGGTTCATTACTCAAAACCGCAATCATGGGTAAGACTGCCGACCTGACTGCTGTCCAGAAGGCCATCATTGACACCCTCAAGCGAGAGGGTAAGACACAGAAAGACATTTCTGAACCAATAGGCTGTTCCCAGAGTGCTGTACCAAGGCACCTCAGTGGGAAGTCTGGGGGAAGGAAAAAGTGTGGCAAAAAACGCTGCACAACGAGAAGAGGTGACCGGACCCTGAGGAAGATTGTGGAGAAGGACCGATTCCAGACCTTGGGGGACCTGCGGAAGCAGTGGACTGAGTCTGGAGTAGAAACATCCAGAGCCACCGTGCACAGCAGGAAATGGGCTACAGGTGCCGCATTCCCCAGGTCAAGCCACTTTTGAACCAGAAACAGCGGCAGAAGCACCTGACCTGGGCTACAGAGAAGCAGCACTGGACTGTCGCTCAAATTTTGCATGTCATTCGGAAATCAAGGTGCCAGAGTCAGGAGGAAGACTGGGGAGAAGGAATATATATGTGCACATAGCAATAGTTTGGAGACACATTTGGGATGAAAACCTCCCTTTGAGGATATTTTGTGCTTGTAAAAAACAACTCTTGCACTAAACCCAATATACATGTAGTTTGTAGATTAATCTCTAAATGTGACATTCAGACCCTACAGTTAAAGACTAGAGATTTTACAAACAGCCTTCCACCAGTTTGTCCTGACTCAGTGAAAGTAAAGGTGATAGCAAAAAAGCACAAAATGAGATAAGTAGCTGAAAAATGATCACAGATGGAGCAGGATCTATGTGATGTACTGTGATGATACCCCATCAGGGTTCTTTCCACTGAACTTATAATTGGATACTCGGCAGGCCATTTCCACAGAGTTCTCAGAAACATGGTCTGTTGTTTACAAAGCAAACCGTTGGCAAAGAACAGCAGAGGTGTCCTGTGCCAGTAGATCCAAAGGAAGATCTACTAAGTAACCCGTGCCAGATAGCCAGACTGGGAGCAGGTGCAATGAACATAGGGGAAACTGAAGCCAATATTGATACATATTTATTCAGCTGACAGAGCAGCATCTATTATAAATTTCAGGTTATATAGATACAATATGCAACTGCAATACAAAATCATGATTATCCCTACTTTTCCCATCACTGTATGGATGTATCCACAATAAATTGTATGGAAAAGTTTTGAATGCACTCTTGAACGATACACTCGACACCATAACGGTCACAGATTTTTACATTTATTGGTATTGGTTGATATTGGACATTTATCAGTAAATATGATTAGATATTTATTATTTTTCTCCTATTCATCAGCTAATATTAGGCATTTTATTAGATATTTTTCTCTTATTTTTACATTTAGATTTAAGTGGCCATTAGATTAAAGCAAAGGTAAGGTTATTTTTTAAAATGATAATAATTTATCAACAGGTTGAATGTAATCTTTAGCAAATGTCAACAGTAATATAAATTTTTCATAGTGTACATTATATTGTTGTGATGCCTAAATTCACTTTGAATTTGAGTTGTTAGGGTTTTATTTTGAATTAATTAAGACAAAACATGAAAATAATTATGCAACATTAAAATTGCGCTTTGTTTGTTTTGCAAAGGCTATGCTGAGATTACCATTCAATTACAATTCAAATTGATAAACATTTACAAAATACATAAAATGCATTTGACTTTTTTTTTTTTTGACTTTTTGTAAAAAGTACATTTATTTGTAATTGAGTTTAAATTAAATCTCATAAAACAAAATGTTGCATGAGTACTTAGAGCTTCTCTGTGCACACACAAGAAAGATCAATCTCAAAGAGCCAAATCTACTGGTGTGTTATGCAGCAAAAAGACTCCAGCAATGTAGCAATTACATGCCCTATTTCTGGAACATCATCTTAACACAGATCAGTGGTATTGCAACACAATAACACACTGCAGTTGATAAAACAAGATGTGTTGTGCTGAGAATGTCTCACTTCAGAGCAATGCAAGAAGCATGTACTTATCTCACATGACGGAGCTTCAAATCTGTCAAATGCAGTTATGGCTAGTCTTTCTATGGAGATTGAGCATAGACAGGGCTGAGACAAAACTAGCTCTCCAATTGAAATAAACTCAGGAATCACATCTGATTCTGCATGACAATTAAGAACGGCTAAAAACATAAGCCAAACAAATAGTCATATAGTGTTAGTATGCATTACATAATACATGGATAAGCATGTAATTTAAGATTTTATTTTTGTCATAATTTTTTGTATAGTCTTAGTTCAAAATGACCCATTGAATAGTGTCCTATAAGCCAAACTGCCTGTCCAGAAACTCTATATGTTCTGTGTGCAGTTCCATCACATGTAATGGATTTCCTCAGAATCTGCCATCTGTTTGACATCTTTGATTTAATGAAATGGAAAATCATGGATGAGTTCTTGGATAGATGGAGGACTAGTCTAGGGACTCTCTCTAAATGGTTTCCGAATTTAGATCAGTGGTTCCCAACCAGGATTTAGCATACCCCAGAGGATATTTAAGCAGGTCCCAATGGGCTTTTGGAAAGAATATTAAATAGATATGAAATAAAAATGATAATTCAGTGCATGATAGACACAATCTCAGATAATTCACTTCCATCCTCATTTCATTCTCTTAGTCTTTATCACTATTAAACACAAACCAAAAATAAACAATTGTTCTAGTCAAGGATTATATTAAATATTTTAAGTACAGATATGTGATGCCTCGGCAATGCATTTAATTGGTTTCCAGGTTTTTAAATATATTTCAAATCAAACACTACAAGAGGGAAATCAAGTCTCTCTTTGTGCATTTTCCTCCCGCTACTCAAAGGGTCTTTTCTAATAATCTTGTCTTTGTGTTCTTCCATTCTCTGATAACACTCAATCCTGTTTGAAATTCAGAGATGCTCACCAGGTGTCAGAGAGGATATTGAAAAGCTAAATGCATGCAGGCAGAACACACTTGGGAGAAGAAATAAATGCTGTCTGCATTAAATGAGATGGTTTAAGGTTTAGCAGAATTGTGGGTCTTAGGAAATAGCTGTTTTCTTCTAATAAAACTATATTTAATTAAATCTATATGGTATATGATTGTATGGTACAGATATAACAGTCTAGGCTAACCAATACTTTTAATTGGACAAATAAAACCCTGTTTCACACTGTATAGCAGAAGCACTCGCTGGAGGCAGGACTTCAAATCTACGTAAGTTTTATTTCAATTCACAAACAGAAGACTAGAGAAACGCAGGCGAAAACAACATGACTAAACAGCTTAAGCAAGATTAATAGTGGAGCAAACTTAAAGTGAGGGCTTATAGACACAGTAAACAAAGGAGCAAATTAACAAGACACACCTGAACAGAATACCCAAATCAATGAGAAACCATGGTAACAAACAGGTAGGGAACTTAGAAGATTGCGTTTAGCTGTACACGTAAAAAAAATTAATCGTATCAGCGTTTTGTCCAGATGGATCCCGTGTTTTAGGAGCCTGAAACCTGTATTTTTTTTTAAACCAGGTCCAAAAGTGGATAAATCTGAAACCGACACCCTTGCGTTATCGTGTGTACAGCCAATCTGTATATTTTGTGAAACGGTGATGTCATCACACCACGTCCTCCAGCACGGTAAAGACTAGAAGGGATACAGCTACGGCCACTGGGCATGTGCACATCAATATTGCATCATTTAATTACTGCAGTTGCATTATTATAAAGGTAAGTCTAGGGTTGGGGCAGGTGTAGGCGTTAATAAAACATCTGGTAAGTAGCAAATTTATTTATTGTTATTTTATCGTGAGATTTTGCCTTACTCCCGACCTTTGCTGTACGCCTATAGCCACAAATCTTCTTCTCTGTTTTTAGTCTATTTCTGTGGCAGAATTACAGCGCCACATTCTGGTCTGGTATGTATACTACATCAGTTTCAGTGGTTTCATGTTTACGCAGTTATTTCTTGAGACGAGGGGGAAAAAAGATTGGATAGGGAAAGCTCTGGCTTCGTGTGGATGTGGCCTCAGACATGAATAGAAAAGAAAAACAGGTTGAAAACAAACTCAAAACGTGACATTTGCATACTGTACTCAAAATTATATCACAGAGGATCTGTGTACACCTGGTATAAACATCCATCTCAAGTGATCCAAATACAAGAGGACGGCAAAGACAGATCTTCACACTGGCCATTAACACACATCTCAAATGTGTCTCCTGTGTGCACTTGTGATCAGATTTAGTCTTTATGTGTCTGTGTATTTCTGCTTTTCTCTTCTAAACTGCCTACAAGCATTAAATCAACTACACTGAGGATTTTTTTTTTTTTCAAATGAATTCTTTGTGCCATTATTCCTTCTTCCTGTTCCAACAAACAAACACTTCCAACAACAGTGAGAACCAAAGTGCTTGTCTGCAGGTCAGATAAAATCCTGGTGCCAAACAAAGTCTTTAACCAAAGAGTAATCAGCACCCCAAAGTACGGTGATGAGTAATGGGCTTCTCTGTGCCAATGTGCCATACTTTTTTGAAAGAAAAACCAAACAATGGGTGGGTAAAAGAGGGGAAGAGTTAGGGTCACAAAGAGATTACAGGCTAAATACATTAAATACACTAAATAAAGACAATGGGTTATGTTCCGTCGCTTGGGACACGATACTGAACTGATAATACTACAGTACATAAAGAGTCAGGTTCGGTAAGACCATTAGGAAGGTATGCTGCCCATTTCTTACAATTACATGCTGGGACATGCATCAAATAAGAACATAGACATTTGTTTATCCTTAAAAAGAGAGGCCCTGCATTCAAATATGCATACTTCCACATAGTAGGTGTTAAAGCAGTAGGTGAGCCAAGTATGTCCGAATTAATAGTATTTATAAAACATATGAGAAAAGTACCAAGATGACCTAGTACTTCCAGTGAGATTCTAAAGTGTGTATCCACATGACACTTTACTATCCCATGAGACCACAGTAGCGAAACTAACCCGTATGTCCAGGGGCCAATTATCAGAACGAGTACAACCAACCCAATATTTATGCCATGGTTAATGGAAACAGAATCAGGCTTTTAATCAATTATATACATTAGTTTTCTGAGCTTTTGTAAGATCAAAGTTACCGCACAAACTGAACAGACCAACTATCTACGCAATATTTACTTAATTGTGCGTGAGTGGTGCGCGAATAACTGTATACACTGCATGCATTCACCAGAGAGTGTGATAAGATTTGCATTAGCCGTTCCTATCACAATGCAGATGATAAAATGTGTGACCCAAATGAGAATTTACAACTTTAAAATAAAGTCAAATATGATAAAAATCAGCCACATAAACTAAAAGTACTGATGAAAATCTTGCACCAACTATTTTGACTAACTTGTTGTAGAATTTATAATAGATTATCTGTTTAGGGAATAGATTTTTCACTAAAGATTTATATTACAGTGTGGCATGTTTTAGCTATAGTTTCTATGTGTATGTTGCTATTTTTCATAACAAATGCTATAGATAAAAAAAGAAAGAAAAAGTTAACATTGGCCTAAGCATGGTAATGAAGAGCCATCATCTTACCTGTAATTATACTGTATATTGTAACAAATGCTATAGTTGAACTATTAAAAGAACTGTTACTTGTTCATTTGGCCAAGAACAAGTTTAAAGTCTGGACTTTCTTGAATTGTTGACTAAGCAATTGATTTTCCACATGTGTAAAATGTGTTCTCATACTGCATTCAGACTACACAGAACATACTTTTTATAATGGTCGCAAAGCAAGTTTTAACCAGATATACCTACTATTACAGTATGTGATTTAAGACACTGCAAGGCTGTGCAAATACCTGTGAAGGTAGAAATATTGGTCTCAGATGACCAAGAAACAGCATGAATCTGCCTCTCCTGACTGATAAAACCTCCATACTGTATCTGTATGTAAAGGTCAGAATCAGAGTCCTTTAAGGCTGAAACCATATTCATGGTGGGCTCAGGGAAGTGAGTCACGGATAGAGAGGGAAGGGAGGGCCCTTCCTGTCATTTTGTTTTAAAGTATGACAAAGAATGATGGGAACTTCCGCATGCTCTCTGTATCAATGACTGGAATGCCATTTTGGTGACATCACAAGGGAGACCATGCTAAAATAGATTAAGGATTTTGAAATGTGGATTTTTTTTATGTTTAATAAAGTTTCTCTTATGCTCACCAAGGCTGCAAAAAAAAAATACAGTAATAACAGTAATATTGAGAAATAATACTAAAATTAAAAATTGTTTTCTAATTTATTCCTGTGATGGCAAAGCTACACTTCCAGCAGCCATAACTCCAGTCTTCAGTGTCACATGATCTTTCAGAAATCATTCTAATATGATGATTTTATGCACTTCTTATTATTATAAATATTGAAAACAGTTATGCTGAAAGTTCAAAAGCATTTTTTTCAATATTTTTGTAACATTCTAAAAGTCTTTACTGTCACTTCTGATCAATTTAATGCATCTTAGATCAGATGCCAGATCTTCTAATCGTGATAACTGATCTCTGGCTAATTTGGTTCATCAAACGAATTTGTGGATTGGATTAAAATATCTGGATTAAGTTATCTGAGATTACTGCGCGTTCTTGTGTTCCCTGAAAAGGGCAGATGCATCGATACTCCAAACCAACAATGCAGCGATTGGCTGGCAGCAACACAGCAACGTAATGACATCATATAATTAAAAAAGCTTTTCTGGACCATTATAGGGAATACAAAGGGAACCTTGATAGGAAACAGCCAAACAACCCAAAACAACATAAAAGTTATAATAGATAGATCATAGATGCAAAATAGATGCATTATAATAGATGCAGATGTAAAAAAAACGTGACCAAATTAATGCATGGCTCAGATTAACTGTACAGCATGTGTGTAAGACTTAAAAATTATAAAGTAATAATTCCATCACGAATAAATCTCTGAATAACGAATAATGTTTCTATTGTAATAAAGACTGCAAAACATTATAATATTTTCAAATACATTTTTATATTGTTATTATTTTAAATTATCATTGCTCCTGATAAAGTAGCAGTGGTTGGGACATATTTTAAGTATGGACGCTACTCAAAAAGATGCAATCTAATCCTGTTTACATGAAACAAAATGCTCCCAAGCAGGTTTAAGTTTACGGACATGTTCCTATGACAGCAAGTCCAGGATAAGCGTCAAAGAGCCAAACAATTCATAATCATGCCAAATCATCAACAATCAAATCCAGCTAACTGAGTTATGCTGCCTTCACATGCTATCGTAAATGTCATAATTCCCACTTCAGAAGTCGTAATTACTAGCTTGTTGCATTCCTTCGGATGAGACATTAAACCGAGGTCCTGACTCTGGTCATTAAAAATCCTAGGATGTAATTCGATAAAGGGTGGTGGTGTAAACCTAGCCTGGATGCCCACAAAATGTTTTGCTCGGGCAATTCGGTCTGGAATCGCTCCATAGAGGAGTTATTATGCCCGAACAGAAACTGTTCGGACCAATGAAATCATCCGGGCGGGCTTTAGACGATGATGGACAGATGATCAACAGTAACGTAATCATCCACATCATCAAAGGCGCATTGGGTTGAATTTGCTCTTATCCTAAACGGAGAACTTGTTCGTATATGCACTTCACTATTTCTCTCAGAAACAATGATTGTGTTGGTGAGTACTCTGTGTATCCTTAAATTCTTTTATTACAATACTGGCAAAGATCGTATACACTCTTTTTCTTGTAACGTTACTTAATCCAGCGCGCGTGCAGACAGGGTTGCCACGTTTTTTTGCAATGTCGCGCACAATTGCTACTCAAAACTATAGCCGAAAACAATAACTTTCCGGGGGTTCTCCGGAAAAAAATGGCGTTTGGTTGGCAAAATATGTTATTTTGGCAAGGTTCCCTGCTAAAATTCGCATTCCTGGGTTTATATAATCA
Organism: Gobiocypris rarus; assembly: GCA_023029165.1. Taxonomy (NCBI): domain Eukaryota; kingdom Metazoa; phylum Chordata; class Actinopteri; order Cypriniformes; family Gobionidae; genus Gobiocypris; species Gobiocypris rarus. Next base: position 36,508,871 of record CM040915.1, on the reverse strand, counting down.
CATAATTGGGGTCGCTTCAACCCGCGGACATGGAGAAAAACACGGACCTGGCAACACAGTGCAGTTGAGTTCGGCTGACATTTGACGAAGTCGCTCCGTTGCTCTGATTGGTTGTGGGTCTATCCAATTAAGGTCTTTCCTTGCTCGGTTGAAACACGCCCCATAATCACAGCTCAATGGAGCGGTACCAGACTCATATTCTGACTAGAATTGAGTATGGCCACGCCAGGCTAGTGTAACCCTGGCATCCTGGGAAAAATTTGCCCAGTGGCCTCTGTCCATCATGGCCTCCTAATCATCCCCATATCCTGATTAGCCTCTCCACCAATCAGCTGTGGCTGCCGTCGCATCATCCAGGGGGATGCTGCACATTATTCAGATCATTCCGACAACACGTGACGGCAGCATTAGCGACATGCAAAGAATGGACCTCAAGGACACACTGAAACAGTGGGCTTACCGGTAAATGCATGGGCAAATGAAGGAGCAAACAAGATAATTGACAAGACACACCTGATCAGAATACTCAAATCAATCAGTGACCGTAGGGCCAAACAGTTAAGGAACGGAGGAGAACTGAACTAATTAACAAACTAGGAGATTAACAATGAAACTCAGACATGACTCAACAGAAAAAAAAAACAGATCAAAAACAAACATGAACAAATAATCTCAACAAGTGACAGTATTATTATTTCATACACACATTAGCCCATTTTGATTGAGTAACCAAAGTAGTTTTGAGCAGGAGTCATAAAAGTGATGCTACAAAGACGCAGAAGGCTGCATGAGACTCACCTGAGCCGTGTCTCCTCCGTCTTGCGCAGCTGCATGTCCCGTTGCACCACCTGCATCACATGCTCAGCCTCCACATCCGTCAGAGCAGAGAGATCCAGTTTACGCCCCATCCTTCACCTCTACAGAGCTAATAAGACACCTGCCCTGTCCCGCCTGTTAGCTGAGGACAGTAATGGAAGCAGAAAAGAGTAATTTAATAAATCAACAAACAAACCAAACCAGCTGCACCACTGGCTTTATAATCTGTTTAAATTTACAGATGTCGAAGATTGTTTTATTTTACAAGGTTTTTTTTTATTTTATGTAATACTTTGACATAATTAATGGTTAATGCTTCCTAGTGGCAGCTATAGTTGCAGCTGAGAGCTAAATCTGAAGACAAACAAGTTTGTAATTCTAACATTGTTTCATTATGAAATCAACATAATACAGTGTATTGCGAAAGTCCAAAGTAAAAGCTGTTGCATAAGGTTGTTAAATCAGCCTGCAGCTGAAATAAGGCACACATTTAGTGAGGAACTTGAGATTCCAGACACCAACAATGCAATTTTTATCCTCTGATGTGGACGTGTTCTTTATTATTATATAATTCTGGCATATCATAGAATAGACATGAACTTTCAATGGTACCACATGCTTGGGTTTGTTACTTTGCTTTAAAGGAGTAGTTCACTTTAAATTGAAAATGAACCAATGATTTACTCACCCTCAAACCATCCTAGGTGTATATGGCTTTCTTCTTTCTGACGAACATAATAAATAATAAATATCCTGACATTTGCAAGCTTTATAATGGCAGTGTCCATTGAGCTTGAAGCTCAGAAAAGTGCATCCATCCATCATAAAAGTACTCCACACGACTCCGGGGGTTAATAAAGGCCCTCTGAAGTGAATCAATAGAGTTTTGTAGGAAAAATATCCATATTTAAAACTTTATAAAGTAAAATATCTAGCTTCCACCAGACCGCCTTCCGTATTTAACTTACACAGAAAGTGTATCACTACATCCGACGTCATACGTCGCGCCAGTCATGTTAGATATTTTACTTTAAACTGAGTAAATCATGGAGTAATTTTCATGTTAAAGCGAACTACTCCTTTAAACCCTGCAGTGATGTAAAGAAAATTAAAAATGTCAATTGTTTATTTTTAGGAAGCTAGTGCCACCCAAGTGTTGTTACTATTAACTAAAACTATTCAAATTAATTTTCGCTAATTGAAATAAAGCTGAAATAAATATAAATATTGAATGCCAAACTTAAAAAAAATATATATATATATATATATATATATATATATATATATATATATATATATATATATATTTGAAGTATAAAATTAAAGCTAAATAGAAATATTTAAATAAAATGTATTAAAAATACATCAAAAATGCTAATTCAAAATATTAATAAATACGACAATAGTTTATAAATAATACTAAAATAACAGTGGTGTCCCCAACGATTTAAAAAACAAAGCTAGGCTTTTGTAGGCACACTGTAAACTAACAGATCTTTCTCAGCAACCTTGAAACCATCTGCTGAGCCAACAGAGAAAGCAAACACAAGGCTTTTGCCCATGAGCTATAACTACAATTCATCTCTCAGAAGGTGGCAATGCATTAAAGGGACAGGCTGTCATCATTCACCCACCTCAGCCTCAGCCACCATGAAAGTGAATGGCATTGGTGCCTGAACCTGTCATTCTGCTTATCATATCCCTTTGTGTTCAAAAAGTCATGAACAACAGGAGGCTGAGTATGATGACAGAATGGTATTTTTTGAGTGAACTATCCCTTTAAACCAGACTTTGTGAGTGCTTAAGTCGACGTGGAGTCTACAGTATGATCACAAACTAGCAGTTCCCGCTGAGTTTGGATTGGAAGATGCATTCCTACATGAGACAAGTTATAATAGCATGCACATGTACTATATAAAATCTGCATATAATAAAATAATTAACAATACTGGATACATACAATTGCTGTATTGGGAAGATCTAGTTTAGATGCTGCACTTACCGTCGCGTCTGCACCTCAGTCTCTCAAGTCCTCACTTCGACCAGCGACTGCCAAGCTGTCAAGACGTGAAGACAAGCTCATTATAAATGTCCGCAGACCTCTTCAAATCAATATAACCGGCTTTCAGTGTCTTTCGGGCATGTTCAACGTTGACCTTTTGACAAGTTTGACAAAAGAAAACCAAGAGTCTCTAAAGAGAAAACGCACAGAAACGGGGCGCGTGCGTGCGGGCGCGTGCGTGTACCTGCTGTGGTCTCATGCCATTTACGACCACGAGACCTGAAATCTGCCAACCTCCGGTACACGGCGCGCTGCGATGCTGCCTGTGTGACTGTGCTGCTAATCCCACTTTTTGGACGTGTTGAACGCTGATACCATATTGAGAATGATTTGTTAGTTGTATGAAGATTATAGTAAAAAAATAAAAATAATAAAATATATATATTTTTTTATTTTACCATAAACAATAATGATGACATGATATAAAGACTGATTGCTGTATTATTTTGTTTGTTTGCATACGTGAAATCTGAAATTTGATTTACAGATTTTTAATTTATACACTCTAAAAAAATGCTGGGTTAAAGTTGGGCTGAAAATAGACAAACCCAGCGACTGGGTTGTATTAACCCAGTGGTTGGGTTAAATGTTTTTGTCCAACCTGCTGGGTAGTTTTATTTAACTCAACTATTGTTTAAAAATGACTTTATTGCTTGCTTAAAATGAACCCAAAAGTATGTTGGAAATTAACATTATTAATATGTTTAATTAATAATAATTAAACAATATAATAACTCTATTATTGTTATAGTTTTTTTTCTCTCTTTACTCTCATATACACTCTAAAAAATGCTGGATTAAAAACGACCCAAGTTGGGTTGAAAATGGACAAACCCAGCGATTGGGTTGTTTTAACTGGTTTGGTTAAATGGTTGCCCAAACCTGCTGGGCAGTTTTATTTAACCCAACTATTGTTTAAAAATGACTGTATTGCTGTCTTAAAATTAACCCAAAGTATGTTGGAAATTAACATTTATTAATATGTTTAATAAATAAACGTTATTAATAAGTTTAAGGAATAATAATTAAACAATAATAAATTGCTTATTTATAAATGTTCACCTTTTGATTATTATTGTTGCCTCTAGTAATTATGTGTCTGATTTTTAATTTACAACCTATTTTGGGTTAATTTTAAGACAGCATATATCATTTTTTAAGCAATAGCTGTCATATTATTCTGCATGATTTATATTATTTTAATTCTTTTGACTGTTACATGATGCCTTGTCTTATTTGCTGACCACCCATGCAGTCAAACACATATCAAAATAATGTTGCACTTATTAAAGAACATCTTCACAGTTAATCGATGTTTAAACCAGCCTAAACTAATTTTCTGGTCTTGATTAGTCGGTTACTTCATCAGCTGGTTATTGTTGTTATCATTTTATATGAGTTTTGGTCACTTGGTCAGACTGGGAGACCAGCTAAAACCAACAAATCATCTCAGACTGGTTTCAGCACAGACGGATAAGGTCCTGTTTTCCTAATGCTTATTCCTACAGTCCACGTCCATGTCACTGATCTTCAAATTCAGACTAAGGCAAGTTAATATTCCAGCATTTTCAGACATAAGCCTGGTCACATGTAGATCCAGTCAGCTGGTTTGAAAACAATGGCACAGAAAGGGCTAAATGCCCCGTGTTTTTCCTCCTTCTTCCTCTGTCTCACCGCACATTCTGAGGCTTTCTTCTTTCCAAAATCCCTTTTTACTTTTTTGTTTTCTTGCATTTCAGGAACAAATTGTATTCTGTCATCTATTTTGCTGCAATTAAGTTATAAATCAATAGCAAGCCCAAAAATTGGATGACAAAACACAGCCTTCAGAGATACAATAGCCCATAGGGCCACACAAATTACTCATAATAAATCATTTTGTGTGCCAGTATCATGAGTAGGGTGTTGTTGTTCAAACTTGCAAGTGTGTTTCAAAAACTTTTCGTAAGGGAAAATGTACTGCCCCTTTTTTGTACATCTGGTAGTGATTAAATGTGTGAGTATAAAGCAGAGAAGTGCACTTGGACTGCAGAAAGCAGCAGGATGAAGGGAAGTGTGCAGCTAGGGCTGCTGTGGCTCAGCCTGCTCATCTCCAGTCTTCATGGGGAAGTCGAGACAGATTCGAGCATGCAGTCGCCTGTTCTTTTTGATGACCCTTCATCATCTTCATTCAATCTTCATCAGCCTGAGGTGAGGAATGAACGTTGCTGGCTGATCATTTTACGGAGGTCAATCACACTGGGGTGAAAAGGATGTTTAAGGGACATTTCTTGTGGCATGTTTATAAAAATAGATAATGCATCAATGGCTTATTTCATTAGCAATTATGCTTCAAATACTGTCATTATTAAGCAGTCGAAAAATGTCTGGTAATGATAACCATGAATTATGTTTTGAAACTCTGACAATATGATCAGGCATCACTGAAACTATTCTGCAGATATTTTGGAAGCTCTATTAGTGCTTAAACAGATGCAAGGATCATTCGTCTGAGTGTGTGTATCAAATGCATGTTTTATATGGTCTTTCATTTTTCATAATTACTGTTTTAAAAGATGCACAGAGTACGACGACAGACCATAGAGAAGGAAGATACAGTTGCGCCACAGAGTGTAAGTACACATCTAATAAAGTATAGCTTGTGCCTTTGCACAATCTTGTGAGGTGATTTTTCCAGCTGTTGCTGTTTCACAATGGAATAACCCTACAGGGTTTGGATGATCATCAAGCTGTCTCTTACTTAGATGACTACTAAACTGCCAGTAGTACATCACATAACCATTTAAAGATGTCACCTGCAGCTATATCTGCATCCATACTTGTTCCACAATGCAGAGATGGTCGTATAAAATGTGTCACCAGAAAATTTATATTTTTTATTCTTTTTCATAATCTAAAGGAGAAAGTCAAGATTAGGAGAGGAAAAAGGCCACATCCAGGATCGTTGTCCATTTTAAATGTGAAACCTCCTGAGGTATTCATTATCCTCTCTCATACTATTAAAATATAAACAGTGAAATAATATAAAAACTACAAGTAAATGGAGAAAAAGTTTGAATTATAAAGCATTATCAACACAGGCTTTGGAGTTACATGATTTTATATTCTACAACATTCACTTGCTTTACACTGAACTCTTTATTTGGTCATCTCAGTTAAAGGTTTATCGCGCCAAGAGGCAGGACAAAATCAAGAAAAAACCGAGAAAACACCCAGGATTTAACAGCCTTTTAGCAAAGCTACCTTCTCCTCAACTTCCCCAGGTATCCTCGATCCTCTGATCACCATGTCAACGTGCCATTTATAACCAGTGTTGGGGGTAACTCATTACCAGAAACTTGAGTTATGTAATCAGATTACTTTTTCAAGTAACCTTTGTAAAACATTACTTTTAAAATGTACAACATAATATCTTTTACTTTTTCTAATAAGTAACGCAAATACTTTGTTTTCCCATTGATTGTCTGAAAGCTCTCTCGTCCCAATGTTGAGACAAATCGTAAGTGCAGAGGCGTTGTGTTATTGTAGTTCAAGGCTAAATGTGTGCATGCATTTACTAATCTCACTTGCACACACAAAAAAGATTCAGTAATCCTCACAATGATTAAAATCAATGAAATGCAAAATCACAATAATAATGTTACATTTATATAGCGCCTATCCCAAGCTCAAGGACACTTTACAAGCAGTCACAGAATAGACAGTCGATTCACATAATCATACACAGTCATTTCAGATAGTTTATTAATCAGTTAAATGGACGGTAGATATTTGCCCAGTCTGGAGATGAGATGAGATGCAGTTGCAAATCATGGTATGAACTCAAACAAAGTAAAGCACATATTTATTGAGTAAACAAACAAAACATCAAGTGTCAATAAGAAGAATAAGAAGAAGAAAAAAACTGAATAGTAGATTCAACATATTAGATTACATTAAATATGTAAATAAAACTAATATTTTTATGGATTTAATCTCACTTTATTAACCAATGTACTTGCTGCTAACCTTCGATGATTCAGTTAAACCGTGAGCAAAAATTACATTGGAATTTTTTGTTTTTATTAGTGAAGTAAGTGTTAAACATTTTCCTCCTGCATCCTATTCTTCGATTATTCAGAATGGCAGCACAGCTGAAGTGTTTGAGCTCTGATCTCTTCTGTACACGTGTGAATTTGCATTTCCTTCCGCCTGAGGCTCATTATTTCACTTTTGGTGTGAACGGGTCTTTACATTTGCTCAAAAATAGAACTTTTATGTTATAAAAAAACTAAAACTAAAACAAAGCCCAGCAAAAAAAAGTAATGCAAAAGTAATGTAACGCATTACTTTTCAAAGTAACTTTCCCCAGCACTGCTTATAACACATCATGAAATGCACTTTCTGTAAAGCTGCTTTGAAACAATGTGTATTGTGAAAAGCGCTATACAAATATATTTGAATTGAAATGAATTGAATCATATTAAAGAAATACACTGACCTTATCATTTGCCAAACTCAGCAGACTGCCCGTGCCAAAAGGGATGAGCGTGCCGGAGGGGAAAGACCCTGGTCAGGGAGTTAAAGCACTATACACATTCAAGGCTCCTTCCCAGGTAACATATTGTAACATACTTACATAATATGAAAAAATGGTACTATGCCTAACAGATGTTCTCTCCTTACAGGTTCCCTGAATCAGGAAAAATAGGGATTGCACATAGAGATACATCACCATGTTTCATAAAGGGCGTTTCAGCCTCAGGTTATGCTTGTGAAAGTAATCATTTATCTTTCTATAGCTTTGTTTTCTTTTCTTCCATATATTTTGGTGAAATAATCAACTCTATGGAAAATCAAATAGACATTCCCATTTCTGTTAGTCTAATAGGCATCACTAGGTGGCAGTATTTACCCAAGAGATGAGCACTCAAGACAGCTTGGCTTGTCACACTGTTTATTTGATGTCTGTTGATCTTTATCTCTTAATTACAATAAAGCATTTGTGTTTAAATGTCACTCTTTATTGTGTGAAAGCAGTGCAAACCCTTGTAGATGGAGAATAGCTTTCTATAGAGGGTTGCGTTTCTTTTAGAAGGGAATAGTGAAGAATGAAAAGAATGACATGTTGATTTTGTCAAGCATAAATAGTCTGATAAATTATGTGTGCACTGATGGATTCTGTGAGATATAAACTGCATAACTATCACTCATCTTTTGTATTTGAGTGGTTCTGCCAGTTAAATGTGCCAGAAAAGTTGTTAGCCTGAAGAAGCATGCAAAATAATATGTTTCTTGCCAGGAACTTGTCAAAACACATTGGCGGTCCAAATTAAATAGAAAAGCAACACCCTTTGTTCCTTATCTGCATAATCCTTGATAATAACACAAAACTATTTCCTGTGTAGTTCACATTGTTGCTATTTAAGTGCTGGAAAAAACATTTTGTATTAAATCACAATGAGGCCGGTATGCAGTATCACTGCCTTCACACTTCACACAACCACAAACAACCATGCAAACGCAACAATCTGCACTTAAACAGGCATATGCAAAGAACAGGGGTTAGACTACAAACAAAGTCCACAGCAATGATTTCAAAAAATGAAAATAATAATAATAATAATAATTACACAAAAATGATGTGCAAGCACTTTTGGAAAATCCTAAATGACCATAATCAAAGAAAGCTTGTTTCAAATGAATATGCTGTCTCTGTGCATTGCATTCATGCACTGTGATATTCTACTTAAAAAGACTTTACAGGCATGTTTGTGGACAGTTGCAGGAGATGTTCACAGTGTGATGAGGTGTGGGAGTAAAGCTCTGTGTGCATGAGTCACAGTAAACACACTCTGTTCTCACAGGAACAGCAGACAGAAACAATCTACTCTTCCTTCAGGCAAAGCCTGGAATCTTACAAGGTAAGATAAACATTGTATTATCAGTTTCGGAGAATTATTTTGTTTTAAATAGAAGTTTAATATGATCCAGATTTTGGCTGCTGAAATTGCACTGTTTGGGAGATAAGTCTTGAACAGAAAGTATGCAACTGTGTGAACATTAAGAGAAACCGCCATGAACTGTATTTAAATGTGCATATCTACTATTTGTAAATAATTATAGCCTAATTATAGCATTTATCAGATCAGTGTTATATTTAATGTTGCAAATGACTGAAAAGTACACGTTTGGGTTCAAGCCTGATTGAAATAACTCTCATTTACGGTCAAATTTTTCCCCTGGAACTTGTGCTTAATAAGATTAGAAAATATAGCTATAGGCCTAAAAAGAAGGGAGAATGCTTAAAGAGAAACTTTAAAGTGTACAACTTGTTTTCAGCAAATGTAGGATTACACAGGAAATACTTTGAACTGATATGCATCTCTAGTTTCAGTTTATCTGTGATTTTAGGCATGCATAGAAAATAGCGTTTGATAGTGGGAATGCTCGGAATGGAGGTGCTGTTACACGCCTGCGGCAATAAAACATCCTGTCTGGTAGCCATATGCTGTCTCTCTGCTTTTCTGGAAGAAAGATAAACACTTCGTCTGAAAAAGTCTTTTTGCACATGAAAAAATGCAAACGTTCAACTGCTTTTATTTTCAGAGCTTTAGAGAAAAAAATGGAGATCTCAGAGGCACATTACTACGACTACCCAGAGTACGAAAACAACAGCTCCAACTTCAGCTACGATGATTATCAGACCATCTGTGAGAAGGGAGACGTGCGCTCCTTCGCGAGGATCTTCCTCCCAGCTGTTTTCGGGTTATCTCTAGTGCTCGGTTTAGCAGGGAACGCTCTGGTTGTGGCGGTGTACGCGTACTGCAAGCAACTGAAAACTATGACTGACACATTTATACTTCACCTGGCTGTGGCAGACCTTTTGCTGCTCTTAACGTTGCCCTTCTGGGCTGCAGATGCCGTCCACGGCTGGAAGCTGGGGGTCGCCGTCTGTAAACTCGTATCTGCCCTGTACACCATCAACTTCACCTGTAGCATGATGCTCCTGGCCCTCATCAGCATGGATCAGTACCTGGCTTTGACGCAAGGAGCTAGAAACAGAGGACCTGTGTGTGCTTTTCAAAAGAAGCATTGTGGAAAACTCTGTTTGGTCGTCTGGACCGTTGCATTTTTTCTTGGAGTCCCTGATTTGGTGTTTTCAACTGTCAGGGAGCTTCCTCATAAAAAAAGCTGCATTGCAATGTATCCGTCGGACATGGCGCTTAGGGCTAAAGCTAGTTTGGAGGTTGTGGAGGTCGTGATTGGCTTCTTGCTACCTTTGTTAGTGATGTTGTTCTGCTACACCTGTGTAGGCCGAGCCCTATTGAAGCTCCCTCAGGAGAGGAGGTGGAGGAAGTGGAGGTCCATCCGTGTGCTGCTGGTGATGGTGGGAGTCTTTGTGGTCACGCAGCTTCCCTACAACGTGGTCAAGTTTTGCCGGGCCATGGACATCATGTATACGTTTGTTACTCACTGTGGGGTTAGTAAAGAGCTGGATAGGGCTACTCAGATCACAGAGAGCCTGGCATTGACACACTGCTGTCTAAATCCTGTTCTTTACACTTTCATCGGTTCCTCCTTCAGGCAGCATGTATTGAAGTGTGCCAAAGACTTTGGAGACAGGGGGAGAAGGTTGGCACACGCGAGAGAGCAACAAGAAGTGGATATCTCCTTGAATTCTCATTCACAGTCTGAAGACACCAGTACTTTCTCCATTTGAGCATGGTGAAGGAGATGGTGTAGATCTTAACCAGCCAGTTGAGGCTTTGCAGCAAGTATGTACACAAAGTGGCTTTGTTTTTTAGTTAAAAAGGCCGTATTTTGACCAAAAGAGTTGTGTTTGTATGAAAAAGAACCAAAAAAAGTCTTCTGAGTGATATGAGAGACATGACTGAACTGAACTAGCGGACTGATGGTGTGTTCAAGTTCTCCTGGGAAGTTCATATTTACAAGTTGGGAAGTCGTGTTTACAACTTCGGTCAGAGCAAGACGACGATGTTCCTTTAAATTCAGGAAATTCTTAACTCCACCTAATGATGTATAAAAAATGTGCATCAGCTGTGTTTTTGCTTTTTCAATTCATAAAGGTGCTGTAAATTAAATCTTTATATATTCTATCATTGTACAATACTATCAAGTTATGTACATGCAACATGTTTTACTGTTAATTAAAACTTTTTTTACAGTCAATACAGATGCTGCATCTCTCCACTATGTAAGTGCGGCCATTTGTAATTTCAATGAGCATGTATCCGCTTCCATGAAATTATACAGGTCCTTCTAAAAAAATTTGCATATTGTGATAAAAGTTCATTATTTTCCATAATGTAATGATAAAAATTAAACTTTCATATATTTTAGATTCATTGCACACCAACTGAAATATTTCAGGTCTTTTATTGTTTTAATACTGATGATTTTGGCATACAGCTCATGAAAACCCAAAATTCCTATCTCAAAAAATTAGCATATTTCATCCGACCAATAAAAGAAAAGTGTTTTTAATACAAAAAAGTCAACCTTCAAATGATTATGTTCAGTAATGCACTCAATACTTGGTGGGGAATCCTTTTGCAGAAATGACAGGCAGGCCAATTGAGCACAGTAATACCATGGTCAGTAAACCATTTACCAGTGGTTTTGGCACTGTGAGCAGGTGCCAGGTCGTGCTGAAAAACAAAATCTTCATCTCCATAAAGCTTTTCAGCAGATGGAAGCATGAAGTGCTCCAAAATCTCCTGATAGCTAGCTGCATTGACCCTGCCCTTGATAAAACACAGTGGACCAACACCAGCAGCTGACATGGCACCCCAGACCATCACTGACTGTGGGTACTTGACATTGGACTTCAGGCATTTTGGCATTTCCTTCTCCCCAGTCTTCCTCCAGACTCTGGCACCTTGATTTCCGAATGACATGCAAAATTTGACCGACAGTCCAGTGCTGCTTCTCTGTAGCCCAGGTCAGGCGCTTCTGCCGCTGTTTCTGGTTCAAAAGTGGCTCGACCTGGGGAATGCGGCACCTGTAGCCCAAAATCATCAGTATTAAAACAATAAAAGACCTGAAATATTTCAGTTGGTGAGGAATGAATCTAAAATATATGAAAGTTTAATTTTATCATTACATCATGGAAAATAATTAACTTTTATCACAATAAGCACATTTTTTGAGAAGGACCTGTAGTTGTATAAAAACAGCGTGTTATGCTGTCTGATATTGCAAACGTATATTTATCAATTACAATAATTATAACACACTGGCTTAGGCTACTGACCTTTGTTATTCTTCTAGGTCTTGCACATTCACAGAAAATAGATTAGGCCTACTTACACGTTAGATGGATAGAGTCCGCCATTGTTCACTGACACGCCCCAAACTCGAGTCGGAAACTTCGAGTTCGGAGTTTCCTATTTGTAATCTGGTCACTGGTGGCATTCGTGTGGTGTGTGCAACACGATCTTAACGATATGACTTGAACGCACCATTATTAACTCTTTCCCGCCATTGATAACGCTTCCCAAACAGACAAAAAGGAGCAAAAGCTTGTTGTAGTCTTTGAAAGAAAGAAAGAAACAAACAAACCACTATTTGATAAGCTTTTTGTCCAAAATGCCTGCTTTTTTATTAAACGTAACTTACCAACATTCACGTGTTGATAAAAAAGAATATAGCTAAAATAAAAATAAAGTAGAGGCTTAAATTTGTTCAGATTGCAGGTTCAGATAGATATTAATACAACAAAATATTCTGGTGGTCATTAAAGTTTTGTGAAAAGTATCAAAAATCCTAGCGGTGGCTGGCCATTAAATATCAGACCATATGCGCGATTGACCAATCAGAATCGAGTATTCCAGATAACCATAAAATAAAGGAAATAATGCTCTGTGGATGAATACAGTGAATATCATAAAGTTTAGGCTTTTAAAAAAATGTTCCTAACCACCAAAATGTATCATTTATAAAGAATATGATTTGTCATATTCATCTACACAAATGCTTTATGGACCGCATTATTATAAAAGAATGTTTCTCTGTAGCCTACATAAGAACATTGATTTCAGTCTTTGAGTTTATCATGTAGAGTGTTTTTCATTTGGCCGTAACATTAACACTGTTCATGCATAGGTTGTTTTGCACATCTTCACCTTTTCCATTTTCTAATGTTTCCATGCAGTCTGTTCTTCAATCCTACAGAAATGTCTAATTTCAAAATGTTCAAAAATGTTCTAAAGAATTTAAGGAGGACCGGAGCAGCAAATTAGAGCAATCTTGGCCAATTCCTGCGGGTCACAGGGGTGACATAGCATTTGTATTAACTCCAGCTGCACTATCCAAACAAACCTTAAACACACTGGATCTTTCACCATACACACAACATCCCAGAGGCTCTGAAATTCGTTTAGTTGTTTTTTTTTAAACTCTGCAGAAAGGAATACAAGTTCATTGAACAGTTTATTGAAACTTTAAACAAAATATAAAAGAGAAACTTTTTTTGAATGATATTCAATACTGAAGGCTTTTATGGCCCATATCGAAGAGAAAATGGCACACACTCGATGAGGGAAAAACATACATTAAATCCAGAGGTCCAAACTGAGTACGGAGCAGATGTTATTTATATGGCCAAAAAGTAAATTGTCAATAATACATCTAAATAAGATATTTTAATGCTTAAATGCTCTGTACTTTAATTGTGCCTGATTGTTATATGGATAAGTATAGAACAGTAAATGTTTATCTCGAAATATTACATATATAGCAATACAAATACACTATCAAAATAAAGTATTTCTTATGTTTTCTTTATAGAATCATTAAAATGTATGATACAGTGAAAGAGTAAATTCTGGAATTCACTGCCGCTTCAATATATCTGTAAATAGCCTAATTAAATTCATAATCAAAGCATTATTAATATTTATCCTCCTATTTCTAATGATTAATTCCAGTTGATTTTACTCAATAGAACCACTGATTGTTTGTTCTTCTTTTATGTTTTCTAGAGTTTGTATTTGGTATTTGAGTGGCGTCTGGCCTATGATGTGTGATGTGACACTAAACACGTGATAGCTACATGTTGATGTGTGTTTGGATTTTGGAAGTAACACAACATGCTGGGAGTGCAGTAACAATGTTTTCTCACTTAGCCCGGCTTCCAGAGATTAAATATGGATTTGTCTTTCATTTTTATAATATTTTATTCATTTTATATTTCCTTTTACTGAAACACTAAAGAATCAAGATGAATATTGCCTGTACTATTGTCTATACCTCTCACTGAGAGAAAGCACATGCTATCAGCATGTTTTGGTGAAGTTTGTTGGTATGTAGTTAAGACTCTCCAACCTGTGATGCTAGGGAGCTTTTTTGTGTGTGCGTTGCATGATCTGTGCAGGCCCAATATTGAAGATGGACATTTTCTGCACACAACACCAGACTTGAAGACGCCTTTCTGCAACCTCCAAGGTCAAAAATGATCTAAATCTAGTCATGGGGCGACAACTAGTCTTCCTAGTTTAGTGATATGCTCTGCCATCTATCCTTTTGTGGAAATTTACCATGACTGTGCATTTCCTCTGAGCCAATCAGAATCATCCATCTTGAAGTAATGACATGGTTAGACCTTGAAAACAGTTTAACTGTTGGGACAATTGTATGTACGGTACGACGAGACCAGTAGAGAGGAAGCGCGGCCTACGAACTCCTTGTGAGACTTGAAGCTGGCTTCTGCTGATGAAACTGCAAACTATTCTTCAGTAAAATTTTCTTTAATTAATTACACTCCTGACTCTTTGTCTTCATTCTTCACTACTGGTCTCTGGGTCTAAACTGTTAAACCCCTAACATTCGGGTTAAACAATTAATAAAACTGTTCTTCACTTTTCTTTTCGGGCATGTTTTTGCTATCCTCACATTTGTCAAGGCCACAATGTTTGGTTTGTTTAAAACGAGCATTCATTTTTTCTGCAAGTTGAGTCCTCTTTTTAAAAATCGTTGCTAAAAATATTAATGCTATATGTGGAAATTTCAGTAAAAGAAAAAGACAGTGGAAAAGATTGAGAGGTTTTGATTCTGACACAACCCAAAAGAATGCTTCATGTGTGTTATATTGCAGTGTTACAGACAATTACAGTTCGAGATTCCACACAAAACATAAACGATCACAATACTTGAGCAAAAACAAGTGTTTTTTTATATACACACATATATATATAACTTTGGTTAAAAAAGTGCAACAGAACAAAAACATTGCTCTTTTGATTAGAAAACCTATACAGTGAAAATAAAGTTACTTACAATAATAGAAAACACATGCATAAGGCACAATATTGTGGAATGTATAAACAAAGATTATCCAAGGCAGTTTAACATCGTTATGTCCTCTAAACCAAGAACACTACAGTACAAATTATATTAATTCCCATTTTAAATTAGGTAGGATTGCAATTTGCAATATGATTACAATACAAAAAAAAATAATCTAATTAGCATTTCACAACAAGGTAAACAACAGTGATATTCCAACATGACAGTCGGTTACAAAGACAAACAAAAAAACTCAATATAAATATGCACAGTTGAGTGTCAGTGTTTCCATCAACAGACTACAAAACCAACCAACATACAAATAATTAGTGTTGTGATTAAATAGTTAGACACAAATAAATCAAGCCACTCAAATGTCTTTGTGTGTGCTGTTAAATTATACTATACATTTGCATGTCATATTGCAGTGCTCCTGCTTACAATATGTGGGAAGAAGATAACCTTTTATAAAGTATCACGAACAATGAGACATGGTGGCGCAAAAACAAAGAACAAAAAGATGATGTTCCAAAAAGGCACGTTCCAACAAGTGTGCAGCCAAAACTTAGTGTGTGTCATGTTTGGGTGGTTTTAATTTCTCAGATTACATTCAAACTGCCCTCCATTCACCTCTATGAATTACACCATCACTCATCAGGAACAATGAGTGAAGTCACAAAACTGAAAACAAACTAATGACTGTACCAAACAAAAATGACAATAGACACAAGTGTCTAAAGTTCAGATGGGAGGAGTTTATCTTTTCTGGTCTCTTCCTCGAAAAACATTAGTCATGGGTGAGGGCAGACAGGACAACACTGTTAAAGACTTGCGAACCCGAGCGAAGGATGAAATGTAAATGAATGTGTGTGCAAGCCAAGGTTCACGGAGCAGGCGCTGAGGCAGGAATGCAGCCGTTGGCAGTGGGTGGGTGGGGGGTGCACTCATTACCTTTGCTTTTGTTCTATGAAAGCAAGCGTTGACCGGTGTGGCATGAATCATGCTTTAATAATTAAGAATCTGCACATCAAAAAGGTCACAGACTCCCTCGTTGTCATCAAGGTTGAAATTGTAATCCACACCAGGGTTAGGTGAAAGTCTTAGCAAGGGGAAAACTACAGTGGTAAACACAAAAAAAGAGAGTTCATCCAATATACATTTACAAAAATGTATAAAAAGAAATAAAGCCATACATTAATGTGCAAAATTTTGAAAGTCTGTCATGTCCACCAAGTCTGCATTTATATAACATTATAAACAGTAATATAGTGAAATATTACAATTTCAAACAAATGTTTTCTATTTGAATATATTTTAAAGTGTAATTTATTCATGTGATGGTAAAGCTGAATTTTCAGCAGTCTTCAGTGTCACATGATCCTTCAGAAATCATTCTAATAATGGTCTCTTATTATCTATGTTGAAAAAGGTTGTGCATAACCAGGGTTTGAAATGAACACCCACCCTTGCGGGTAACACTGTCAAATCACAAGCCAATTTGGCAGGTTATTTATTATTTTTACTCACATTGCTGTGGATGTTTGTGCGAGCCAAATCTGCACAGAGTTAGCACAAATACTCAACTCGTGAGTCATCATGATGCATTAAATACAGCGTATTGGGTAGAATCTGCATAAGTCTGGCTGACTTGAACATACACGTCACTAAGCAACAAATAAAAATGAATTTTGAATTTTTTTTCTTCATCTTATTACATTGTTTAGAGTATAAGAAACAAATGGACAATTTTTTTTATTATACATTTTATTTATATGTTGTTATGATATGTCCTCTGTAGTTGACACCAGGACTCAGTTGTTTAAAAAATGAAATTGCATGTATAAGCAAAAACAATAGGATTTTTTTTAAACAAACTTTGTTTAAATATGACTCTGAAATATGTTATGAAAGATATAATGCAATGCATTGATATAACATCTTACTTTATGCAATATGTGGGTAAAATGGCCATACTTGGATTTTCCCATTCAATACAATACAATACACTGAATCTAATTTGCATATTAATGTGCTCTTGGTGCAACATGTAATGAAAAAAAGGAGTGTAATAATGGGAGTAATAGTTGCCAACATTTTAATAACAATATCTAATATTTCATAGGAATATTGATATGTAATTTCTTTCCCTATTTACTTGTTGTGTCTTCAAAATGCCTGATAAACATGATTTAAATCGACTACAGTGGACATTTATGAAATCCATGCCCTGTTTTGTAACAAAAAGTCATATTTTGATTAGAAACCCCATAACATTTTGGTTTTCAACATTTGATTAACCTGAGATGTTGAGTTATGAAAAACAATTTGAAAATTAATATGATTTAAATTGTAATTACAAAATATCATATTTCCATAAGAGTGCTAAACATTAATGTCAGCTGTTTTTAAAGACCAAGAAGATGATGCTGTTGTTGTCCTGGTGAAACATTTGGTATCTGTGCAAAGCCCCGAATGTGCTCTTTACAGGACATCCAGACTTAAAACACTGTATGATGTCAGAGAAATTCACTAAAATATAATGTCCACTACAGTGGACAAAAGTCTTTTACTGGGTCCCAGGAGGTTTACGGTGCACTTGTTCATTTGCATTGTAGCTATAGCGAAGATTAAATAATATAATCATGTGGCGATTTATCAAATTAAAAGTGGAAAGCTGGGCGTAAGTGGCTCGTCTTTGACTCAACAAACAATGTAATATATTCTGAGGACATACGCATAAACTGTGACGTAGTTCATTCTGTGTTGTCATTTTTTGGATAGTAAGTTCTGAAGGGCTGGTAACTTAAATTAGTAGCCAAATTAGCCAGTGAGTGAAAAAGTTAATTTCATAACAGCGATCTCATGATTGCATAACAGGGATCAATGCAGTAGCACAAGAAGCCACAGGCAAAAGTGGCAGAGAAAACCTGGCACGCATAGGAGAAAGAAACCTTGAGAGGAACCATCACTCAGCTGTGTGAACACATCCTCCTTTTGTCAGGAGTCGGCACATATTAAAAAGATTTATCTGTTCTGCTAGCTATGTGATTAATTGATAAGGACAGCAGTGAACTGCTTCAAGTCAGAACAAATATAACCAAAGGAAGCTATTCTGTGTGACCACAAGGGGGCTGTGCAGAAGGTCAGCGCTGACTAATAATTTGAGAGAACTTACCATCTGAAGACATCAATTCATCAATGAGGTTAGAAACACCTGGAGAAACAAGAAAAAGTGTAAAGGAAGAGATACATCTCCTCGAAGTTCAATTAGAAATACAAAAATGTCACAAACTACTCTGGAACAATATATAATGGCATCCACGACACCTTCTCTCTCATCCCTCATTTCTTCCAGCATGGACTGCAGATCCTGACCCCCCATCTCCCGCTGCTGTTCTTCAGGACCACCTAGAGAGCCCTGCATCAACAAACACTGACTGGCAGGAGACTCAGGGTTGCATTCTTGAAAAAAAAAGGTAGAAATCGGAACTAAAAATCAATCATATTAAAACGGTGTATCAAAATTCTCATATACAATGCCATTCAAAAGTTTGGAGGGTTTTTATTTTTATTTTTTTAGAAATCAATATTTTTATTCAGCATTAAAATGCTGTCCTTTTGAATGTCCTAATCATCAGAGAATCCTGAAAATAAATGTCACAATGTCAAGACATTTTTCTGGAGCGCCGCATCAGCAGATTAGAATGATTTCTGAAGGATCATGTGACACTGAAGACTGGAGAAATGAGGCTGGAAATTCAGCTATCACATGAATAAATTAAATTTTAAAACAGAAAATTATTTTAAATTGTAGTATTTCACGAATTGCCGCTTTTAATGTATATTTGATCAATAAATGCAGCCTTGGCAAGCATAACAAAAGAAAAATCTCACCAACACCAAACTTTTGAATATATATTATTTATACATATATATTTTGGTAACACTTTACAATAAGGTCCATTAGTTAACATGAACTAATAATGAACTGCACTTATAAAGCATCTTTGTTAATGTTAATTTCAACATTTACTAATGCATTATTAAAATCTTGTTAACATTAGTTAATGCACTGTGAACTAACATGAACAAACCAACCTTAACAAAGATGAACTAATGCTGAACAGAGGTGTTGTTCATAGTTAATTCATGTTAACTAAAATGTTACCTATATTTTTGTATATATTTATGGTGATGCATGTAATTTCTTCATTGTTACAAATAGTTTCTCCAATCCCTTCTTAATATGCAGAGGGAACAATGACTGGTGCTACAAATATCAATCACACCGTAAGGCATGAGGGCAGTATGAAAGCCGTACCCATGTGCATATCAGGGGACGTGGAGGACGGGGTGAGCTGGTGCTCTGCAGCGGGGCTTTTGAGCGGCCCACACTTCAGATCACAGAGATCGGCTGAGGAGATGGGGAATCTCTGCAGCCCTGCTGGAGTACTAGGAGGAGTTGGCATGGCAGAAATGTCTTCTAGAGGTGGGACGGAGACAACAACAGGCTTGGAGCAGCTCGTCTCTCTGTTTATCAGCATCACCTGGATGGGAGCTGAGTGACTTCGCAAGTTCACCTGGTATTTCTTCTGACCATTGTGTCCCTGAGTCAATGAAAAAAGGCATGATTATATACAAACAAAACAGCAAATGAACACCTTTTAAAATGATGTACAATCTCAAGGTTGGTGTAACATACCATCTCCGGCACTGGGACCTCCAGTTGTGTCCCTGATGGTGCCATGACGGCTAGAAGAGTATCCCCACCAAACGCATCACATACGTCCTCGTGTGTCACATAACTGTATGTATACAATGCTAAGGAACATGTACCAAGGTCTTATACATCTCCAATCCTTAACATAATAAACAAATTCTGCCCATATTTTTTTTTCATGCCCTCTAAAGGCGGGCTCACACGTCACAACTTTTGATTTCCAAGGTCTGCGACAAAACCCAGGATTGTGGGCAAATTGGTGGTCATTGCGGTCACTGATGCCCGTGAAATATGAGCATGTTAGCAACGTGATCAGAGCTTGTCTCTAACAGTCACAGATGCTGCTATATTTTCAAACCGGGTTTGATATTATCACAAAGTGATTTTGGAGTGTGTGATGAAACGACATGTTAAACTGCTCTAATGAATGCAAGGAGACAATCTGATAATTGTTTAAAGGTGTGGTGAGTGTTATTTCAAAAATGCTTTATAAAAGTGTCCTGGACCGAGTACCAAAACAAACTTCAAAAACAAACTTGCCAATCAGCAGTAAGGGGCGTGTCTAATAATGATGGTGAGAAGAGAGCGCACAGTGCACGTCATTATTCAAAATACACGACACACAGGACAGACATTAGCCAAGCGATGACAGAAAGAGAGATGGCAGATAAAAAAAACATATGTGGAAAATGTCTATGGTACAAAAGAAGGCTTACGATCAGGCAAGAAATATCAGCTCTCCAGCGCTGGAGAGAACTCAAGGAGCGAAGGCCTGCAATCGGATGCAGAGGTTGCTTTATTTCTTCTCGAGAGGCTTAATCATAATTGTAATATGTTCATGCTCGTGCTATCGAGTTGTTCATGAGAACTGTGTTTGTGTTTTTGGGATGTAAGGGATGAGTTTTTCATTGAACATTCGCCCTGGATTACCATAGTAACACACATTGCTTTCACTTATTGATGACATCATACCTTTGGCCACCTGGCACTGCAGATTCGGCCATAGTCCTTGAGTACGCATGTGTGGGGCGGAGCTATCAAAATAGGGGCGAGACCCTTTTGGGGTAGGGGCGTGTTTTTTTTATTTGAAATCTCAACATCGGTTGCCAGAAAGCACTTACCCCGCCTTTAATCATTAAAATTTAAATAAGTGGTCTTTGCACTATACTTAAAAGATTAGTTCACTTAAAAATTAAAATCACTCCATGATTTAACCGCCCTCAAGCCATCCTAGGTGTAAATGACTTTCTTCTTTCTGATGAACACAATCAGAGTTATATTAATACATTTATTGACGCTTCCAAGCTTTATAATGGCAGTGAACAGGGCTCACGAGTTTGAAGCTAAAAAAAAGTGCATCCATCCATTATAAACGTACTCCAGACGGCTCCAGGTTTTTTTTAAAGAAAAATATCCATATTTAAAGCAAAATATTTAGCTTCAGCCAGATCACCTTCCGTATTCTTGAGGGTGGATCATTTTCATTTTAAAGTAATTAATCACTTAACATTATGTTATATTTTATTTACAGTTTCAGTTTTTGCTGAACAGACATGGACGGCCAGTTTTTATTTTGTCTCCCTTTTTTCTGCACATACGACTTGGATAGCGAGCATGAGCGGCTCTCTAATGTCTTACATGATTTTGTGTGAGAAAACTTTTTTTTTTCCGGTTGCCGCTTGGCCAAAGATCTTGTAGTTTAGTTTGTGCACCTTATCACCATAGTGTTGTATAATATGAGCGCTGT
Source organism: Gobiocypris rarus (assembly GCA_023029165.1). Classification (NCBI taxonomy): domain Eukaryota; kingdom Metazoa; phylum Chordata; class Actinopteri; order Cypriniformes; family Gobionidae; genus Gobiocypris; species Gobiocypris rarus. Next base: position 36,487,238 of record CM040915.1, on the reverse strand, counting down.
TAAGACAAGACGACGATGGATGACAAGAAAACTTGTGTAGTGTGAGCACCTTGGCGATTCATGTAGTCTCAGTTCTGTAGTGTGAGCTTGCCCTTAGGGGCTTCGTACCAAGACAATATAAGTTTTGAGATAAAAGGCTGAACTGTACAAACACTAAGTTTAATCCAAAGAGGAATAACTGGTGGGGTGAGGGTTAAGAAACTCTCATGAACCGCAGTAGACTATAGACTGGAAAAACTGGACTAGGGCAACTTAAATACCTAACAATGAAACCATACAGCCAATGAAGGACCAGGACGGATAGCATTCAACATGTAATTAAGTGCACTCCTGCGGCAAAGGTGTTTTCTGGGACTGTTAATTACCTGGGGAACCACCCAAAAATGATACAAGAATAAGGAAAAATAAAAACTATTTCTGGCTCATACACTGACAGTAAGGATATCTGCAGCTGGAGGAGTCTTCATTCAGGTGTTTTATGCTTTGTTGCAGACACGCTTTCTGCATGTCCAGCTCTCTCTCTTGAATTTCCAGATCAGCAATATTTGCCTTGAGATGTTCCACCTGCTCGAGAACTTCCTGAGGCTGGCAGCCTGAACTCTCGCCCCTAATTAAGAAAAAGCAACTGCATTGGAGAACTATGCAACTGAAGTACATTACATTGAGCATTAATTGTCATTTGGTGGCACATTGATTTCTTAATATTTGTACTCACTTCCACTGAATGGTGTTTTTGGTCTTTTTTTCAATGAGCCCAATGCCTTCCAGGACATTGGTGATGTCGTAGATTCTCCTCTTCTGTTTGACTGCCAAACTGTCTGCAGCCTAAGAAAAACACAATGCTATTATTATCAGAGACTGTCCAATCAGAAGAGAGGAACTGGCTATTTAGTGGACCAAACAATATATACTTGGATATCATGATGGCACTCTTCTGATAACAGTTGAGAGCTACTGAGATAAGTATGGCCAGGTGTGCTAGCGCTGGTCAAACTGACCCCATCTGTCCTTGTATGATGGCTGATGGGAATATAACGTAAAGTAACAAAACATACATAAACGATCCACAAATACTACACACTTTGCTGCCCCATTATGTTTTTAAAGCAGAGACAAATTCTCATGTATTTAAAAAAAGTAACTGAACAAATAAAAACATTATTAATAATAAAAAAAACTATTATTAACAAATTATAATGACCAAGTTAAAAATAAAATAAATACCAGTTACCGCACAAATTTACCCTATTACAAAAAAAGGAGGAAAATTGTGACCCCCTGAATAGTTTTTTTATTTTGACATAAATTGTTGCATTCAAGCTGCCATGTTAATGAAATGATTGTATGTATCAAATATTAATGCATGAAAAATATCTAGTCTACCAATAACACACTAACATCTCATCCCAAACTATGGTAGTCTAATCCCCTACTTTATATACATATATATATATATATATATAAAATTATTATTATTTTTTTTACACATTTAAGGACCTCCCATTTATTTCAATGACCATTTGTTGAGGGGGAAAAAATTTATGTACGAGTTTAGGGCCCTATTTTCTATAATTTTAGTGGAAAGTAGCAGGTGATTAAACTGGATAACATCTCCAATGGGTTCGCACTGTCTCTGCTGCCCCAAGCGTCAGGTAGCAAACACCTGCTGCGAGACAATCCCACTGGTATCTGTTCAAAAGTCCCTCTGACACAATAACACGACGTTTCTATTAGCCCTTTAACACTTTTAATTAACTACGAGCCAAACACTTGGTAATTCTGTGTATAAGAGCCTCAAAATTCGGCGCAGGCCGGCTCAGGTAAAAGTTTCTTTGTGTTAACTCCTGACAGACCTCTTCACTGAGCATTCATTCATTCTCTTCGTTCATTAATTTCGCCACTTGTAATTGTATTTTCACCCACCACTTTGAGATCGAGCACTCCATCTTTGGCCTCTTGAAGCAGAGTAACGAACTTGACTGTGAGGAGACCCAAACTCTTCTCATGGCGACTGGACCCGTTCGGTGTCGTGTGAGGAAAACTCGCGCTGTTCGACTCAGCCATACCATCCAAACGCCCGGTGTAATTAAAAAAACACCCTCTTTGTCCCGTTTAGAGGTATGGAGGTCGACCTCAGTTTAGTTGGTGACGGTGAGGGGGAGCAACAATCATCTCTTGCACTTATTTACCTCAGGCTACACTTCTACTACTGATGGCTCGAGGGTTTTTAAATGAGAGGAAATGACGTCGGATTACTGTTACTAAGGCAACGTCTCCGCTTGAGGTGCCAATAAAATGATTCAAAACGTAATTTGATTCTCCGAAAAATAACACACCGAACACGGATTTTATTAATTTATTAATAATTTAAACTAAAAAGCAAATAAAAAATTGAATGTTATATATTACAAGTGCATTTTATGATTGTGTGAAACGAATTTTACAAAATTCCAGAACAAATATTAAAATACAATATTATTAATGTTTTGTATTTTTAATAAAATCACAGTTACAGTCAGTTGACAGCCATTTACTATTTATGTACATAAACACAGTAGGCTGGACACTCATAAGCACAATAATTTCATGATATGTTCATGTTGGCAGTCATATATAAGTTATATAAGACATAAGGCATCTTCAAGTATTTTTGTCGTTTGGTTTTTAATGGTAGGAGGTTAGAAGTCTTTCAGCACTTGTGTGAGGCGTCTCATTTTCTCCTCCATTACCCTTTTATTACTCTCAGTTTCCTCAAGCAGCTGGCGCATTTCCTCCTCCACCTGGAGCACCTGTGGTTACAAAAAAAAAGAAATTTGGACTTCTGTTCAAGCATTAGTCAATCATCCTATTCATGAGGACATCAACTCATTTTTGTCTGAACATGAGAACACTAGCAATATGAATGCAAATACAATGAATCAAAAAGAAATGATAACTTCAGTGGCAGTAATACCTTCTGATTGGCCTTTTCGATCTGTTTCTGTTTATCATTTGCAAGACGAAGTAGTTCCGCCTGATGGGAAGCTTGTAGAGTCTCCAGTTGTCTACGGAAGGCATCGTCCACACAGTGAAGCTTCTCCACTGCCGCTCTGATAAATCAATAAATCAGTTTTAAATGTATAAAATCTATACTGTATCGGCCAATTCAGGACTTGCTACCCATCTCATACTTGTGTGCTTGTGAAGCTTTGTCCCTTTCCTCCAGCAGCGTTCTCTCTTTGGAGTCAAAACCATCCTTCATTCGCTTCACCTGGCTCTCAAGCCTGTTCAACAGTTCAGCCTTTTCCTGCCATTTCTTACTTGAGGCCCTGGAAAAGTTTAATATATTAGTGGATAGCTGTTGAATTTAAAATATTATATCTGTTTGAAGGAGAGCAGCAGACATCAGCAGCCAGCTTTTACAACATATTGTTCCATATTCAATAATTCAGGGTCATAACATATTGGTGATAATGATTTAACCTATTCTTCCATACCTGTAGGTCTCTTTAACCTCATCAAGCTCGGCCTCCTTATCAAGGAGCTGTTGTTTCAGCTCCTCCTTCCTGAGACTGAGCTTCTCCACGGAGTCTCTGAGCTCCACTGTAGAGGTCATTTCCTCCTCCAGCTGCTGCTTTAACTTTCGCTGGTCCTGCACACTCTCGTCACGGAGTCTACGGATCTGCTCATCTCGCTCCAGCAATGCCTAGAAGAAATACATCAGAGCAAAATGAGCCAGGTGATAAAAAACTGGCACTATTACACGTAAAGATTTTGTGTATTTAATGCATTACATTAGCACTAAATTACAGATTTTTTGTTGAAAGAAAGAAATACTTTAATCAGCAAGAACACATTGAACTGACCAAAAGCGACATTAAATACATTTATAATGTTGCAAATGAATAAATGCTGACTATTCATCAAAAATCCTGGAAACGTGATCATGTGACACTGAAAACTAGAGTAATGGCTGCTGAAAATTCAGCTTGGCCATAGAATACATTAAAATATATTAAAATAGAGAACAGTTGTAATAATATTTCAATATTACCATTTTATTGTTTTGAAAACGCAACTTTGTTAAGCATAATATACTGCTTACAAAAACATTCAAAAATCTTACAGACCCTAAATTTTAAAACGGTGTAGATTTTATAATAAAAGGAATGTCTTAGCACAGTTAAAGATTTTTTGAGAAGCATTTTGTAAAGTTTTTTCATTTATCCTCAAATGTTGTCTTATAAAAATGAGACTCGTGGCATATTGGTGGTTAATATGTTTAATTAAAGGGATAGTTCACACAAAAATAAAAATTAGCCCATGATTTACTCATCCTCAAGTCATCCTAAGTGTATATGACATTCTTCTTTCAGACCAATACAATCAGAGTTATATTAAAAATGTCCTGGCTCTTCAATGGTTAAGTTGTTTTTGAAGTCCATAAAAGTGCATCTATCCATCATATAACTGCTCCACACGTCTCTGGGAGTTAATAAAGGCCGTCTGAAGCGAAGTGGCGCGTTTGTGTAAGAAAAATATAGTCGAAAAAAAAGTTGACTCTCTGACCGCCGGAAGCTAGTTATTTTAGTCTATAAAGTTTTAAATATGGATATTTTTCTTACACAAACGCGCCACTTTGCTTCAGAAGGCCTTAATTAATCCCCGGAGCCATGTGGAGCAGTTTTTTTGATGAATAGATGCCCTTTTATGATGGATGGATGCCCTTTTATGATGGATAGATGCACTTTTATGATGGACAGATGCACTTTTTATGGGCATCAAAATAGAAACAGCCATTCACTGACATTTTTAATATAACTCTGATTGTGTTCGTCTGAAAGAAGAATGTCATATACACTTAGGTTGACTTGAGGGGGAGTAAATCATGGGCTAATTTTAATTTTGGGGTGAACTTTAATAAACATATCATGTAATTTTAATAATCAATTAATTATTCAAAATAGAATTAATCAATTGACAGCCCTAATTTATATCTTATATAGTTTTATGAGTGAGTGGGACTTCACCTCTTTTAGTTTACGAATCGTCTCTGTTTGGTCATCCACAATCTTAGCTTTAATCCTGAGTGAATCATTGTCTCTCTCATTCTGCTTCTTCTGTGATTCCAGTTCGGCTATCAAGACCTCAATTCTGGCCTCCAGTCGACCACGGTCCTGAGCTAAGGATGCACCTAAGTAAACGGACCAACACAAAACTTGTCAAATACAACAGACTCTATCTGCATCATATTTTCTTAAAGTTTTCTTGAAGTTACTGAAGTACCTTGCTGTGCAAGTTCCTGGCCCCAGATCTTCCTCTCCGCCCGTAGTCCATCTATGACAGACTCTTGAGCAGTTAGCTGGGAGATCATCTTGGATTTGTCCTTCCTCAGTAGCTCCACCTGTAGGTTAAGTCGTTTATCATCCTCTAACCTGGATTCCAATGACTGCACACGGGCCTAACATGCAAAAACAGAGCACAATAAGATTTATGAGGCACATCCTAAAAATTGACTGAAATCACGACCATTCGATAATAATAAAAAAGAACATGTGGCTTCAATTCTACACATGTATGTGTATATGATAATAACCAAATCAAGAATTTTTTTTGTAATTCAAATCTTTGGTCTTACCTTGAACTCAGTGGCAGCTTCTTTTTTGGTTTTGAGGAGCGCAGTAATTCGTGTTTTCTGCTCTTTTACCATAGCTGTGAGCTCCTGCACCAGAGAGGCTGACTGCTTCTCTTTCTGCTGAGACTGGCTGAGGCTTGACTTCACTTCTAGGAGTTCAGCAGACACCTGATCAAACCCCTCCTTGACCTAGAAATCACACACGTTGGGTTTCCATGTTTTATGGGGACTTCCCATAGATGTAATGATTTTTATACTGTACAAGCTGTATATTCTATCCCCTAACACTACCTATAACAAAACTTTCTGCATTTTTAACATGTAAAGTTTTTTTTGTGCAGGAACACACAGACACACGAAAACTAATGGAAATAAGATGAAGTACTAAAATAATTAACTGAAATAAAAACAAAACTGTTTAGAAATATATGTAAAATGACAAAAGCACATAACAACAACAACAACATTACAAAAAAATTAATTTCCTTCTATCCATTCTCCAAACCGCTTGTCCTCTGTAGGGTCGTGAGTAAAATTAAAATTAAAACTGAAAATATAAAAATGAAAGCTAATTCTAATTATCAGTATATTATTTTTTATTTATTTACTTATTTGTTCTCCCCAGTGAGTTCAAATTTAGAATCAATTCAAAAATGTAAATTGAAAATGTTAAGTCACAAAGGAACTATTCAGGCTAAAAATGTTACCTCAAATTTAGATTTACCTCTGAGAAACGCTTTGCCTCAATGGTGAGAGCAATGCGAAATTCATCCTCTAGAGCAGCGTACTGTCTTCTAGATTCAGTGATCTTCTGTTCCAGATCAGCCTGTTTCTGGGCAAATCTCTGCTCTGTCGCCGCCACCTCTTTGGCTACAGCCTCCTTAAACTCAGTCCCACCAGGAAGCAGTCGAGATGCAAGCTCTTTCCTGTCCCACAAAGTTAAACAGTCAAACAGGTGCAAGATAAAACAGTTGAGATTTCCTGTTTTGTAAACGAAACCATTTTCACACAGTCACTCTTACTACGACTAAGGAAATGATCATGGACATGCTTCCATGTGGTGCTTGTGTACCTGTGCATCTCCTCTCTGGAGGCCAACAGTTCATGCAACTGCTGCAGCTTCTCTTTGTGCTGCCGTGCTGATGCGCGGAGTATTTCAACTTCCCTTTTTAAGGCCGATGCTTTATTCCCTAACTCCTGAGTCCTCTTCATCTGAAATAATACAGCAGGTCATTCACTTTTAACACGGTTTACAAAGAACTATTGCATTTTGAAGAGGGTTTTGCTGCTTAAGTGATACTTCAAGCAGCTTTCTAACGGTGGCCATTCAAACACATGCAAAAGGCACAGTATAAATATCCTTCTCAATTCAACAGATGCAAAATAAAAAAAATAAAAAATTGGAACATGTTTGCAATTCAGCCAAATGCTTATATATTTATCTGGGAGTTGCTTCTGTAACCATTTCACAAAAATGGCTCTTTACATGGCTACCATTCCAGTGTCTGACTCTGAGCATTCTTGTAAGTAGGAATAGTTCTTGTTAGGTAAATGAAGACTGGATGCATGATTTCAGACATGACCCAAGTCCACTCTTGAACCTTGTAAATCATACACTATAGTGAAACACTCAGTTCATGCTATGGATCCTTCATTACTAAAGATATGAGCTGTGTTCAAAATCGGCCCCATTCACACATTAGTCCACTAATATAGTCTAGGAGTGAAAGAAAACGAGTGAGTGAATTCAGACACTGAGGGTGCATCTGAAGTCGTGTACTGAGTAGACTAAATTTGAATTTGAACTTAATTCGCAACCGTTAAAAGAGTAAGTTCTATATAGTATGATTGTGTGTATATGAATGTAATCCGGACATACTATGTCTGCCATGTTGTCATAATCACATGACCTACCAACCTCAGTTGCATGCTTCCCCTCCATTCATAAATCCTCTCTCGTGACCTCATGGGATAGCAAAGTGTCCAACGAAAGCGCACTTCAGAATCTTCCTGGAATAAGTAGGCTTCTTTGCACACTATTTTTCGAAAACCATGAATTCGGACATACTACTCTGTTGGCGTACTATTTTTCGCATACTATACAGTAAAGAAGTATTCGTTTTAGGACGCAGCATAAGTACGCCAGAAGAGCTGCAACTTTTACATATTTTGTTCTTCCTGTTTAATAATCATTTGAAACTTAGCAAACTGGCAGCTCCAGTAGTAATGAAAACATTTATCTTGAACTCTGTCATGGAAAATATGTACAACTCTTAATTAAACAATGTAGTAATCAATTATAAAGGAATGTATACTTGTATGATATTACGCTGTACCCACATTGGACCAGTGGTTTGGGAAATGAATGGATGATTCCGCCACAGGTGACCATCTCTGGCGCAGCAGTGCATTGTGGGTATTCTCTAGCTATTGAGTGTACATCGGATTGTGGTGCATTATTGAATGAGTGCACTCGATAACGTCGACTATGGTTTCAGACAACACTACAAAAGGTTGTCCCCTTGAATAGTGCCCTATTTATGGGACGGATTGGGCAATTTTGGACACAGCCATGGGCTGCAACTGTTACTCTACCTCTTCTGCACGCTGCTGTTCCCTGACAGCCTCTGCTTGGGTCACGCTGTCCTTCAGACTGTGCAGCGCCCTCTTGTGTTGGTCTTCTCTGTTGTGCACCTGCTCCAGCTGTTCTAACGCTGACCTGTACCTCTCCTCCAACTCCTGCAAACGAGTCTGCAGTCCGGCCCGATCCGAGCGCTCTTTTAACAACAATTCCTTCAGCCTAAAGGGAAAAGACAGATGTTATTTCTCACAATATTTTTGAATAATCCTTATGTTTCACCACACATTCATGTACACCACCAGTTTCGGGTGGTAAGATTTTTGAATGTTTTTAAAAGAAGTCTCTAACGCTCACAAAAAAAATTATTTGATCAAAAAATATAATAAAAAGAGTAAATAACTGTTTTGCATGTATTTTAATATATTTAAAAAATGTAATTTATTACTGTGCTGGCAAAGCTCTAGTTTCAGCATCATTACTCATCAGTGTCACGTGATCATTTAGAAATCATTTTAATATGTTGATTTGTTGAACATTTCTTATTATAATCAATGTTGAAAACAGTTGTTTTTCTTAATTTTTTTTGGAAACCATGATACTGTTTTTCTAGAATTGTTTGTTGACTAGAAAGTTCAAAAGTGCCACTTTTGATCAGTTTAATGCATCCTTGCCGAAAAAAAGTATTAATTATATTAATAACTATTTTTAATATTAACAATACAAATTTTGAACAGTGTTTCAAAGTGTGTTAAACGCTGTATCAAATTTTAATTAAAATTAATTTGGCTTTATTGACAATGTTTATTGATAGGACTACAGAAATGACTGAAAAATGATCTGGAAAAGAACGGGCAATAGGACTGGGAAATGAGCAACTTTCAGTCAAACCAGACTGAAATACACATTTGCATAAGCACCAAGGCTCAACATGTTGCCATTACCCACTAGGCCACAGCTCTGAAGCATTGCACTATAGCAAAAAGTGAATTACACTTAAAACTTCTGTTTAATGACATTTAAAACACAACACTGTCATATTCACTGTCACTTACACACACTCAGCAGATGAAGAGTTAACGAAACAGATACTGGACTGTGAGGTGAGAGTCATTAGCAGAAGAGAGCTGCAGGGCTGGCAATTAGGATTGATTGATGATCTGCAGCAGACATGTGCCTGTCACCATGACTTTAATCTCCATTATAATTACGATTTATCACCAGGGGGAGCGCGTGGGCTATAATATTGGAGCACAATATCATGGCCATCATCATGCCACAGAAACTGCGGTGAAGGTGGGATGGCAGAGCTTCATACATCAGGGCCCTGCAGTAGGGTCTCTGGAAACTTCTAATAAAATTTAATTATACTCAAGTGTATTCAGATCCAACATTTCAGCTGGAGCCTGACACCAATTAGGTGCAATACATCAAGCCAAACATTCTCTGCAAACACTTGGATGGCTGGAGATTGTTAAGGTGTCCTTGATGGGAGAGAATGTTTGAATAAGTGAGATAATAGGTGTTGAAGCTAAAAAAAAATAGATATATATTACTTTGACTCTCAGCAGTAAAACTCTTAATTAGGCTGCTCAATTTGCATTCACCTTTCATTCACATTAATCAAAGACATAAACATAAGACAAAGTGAAACTACATTTCTCTGTTTTAACAGAGAACCGTTTGTCCTCACCTGTCTGTGGTGTGTAAGGCCAAACTCTGCAGGTCCTTTTCCTCGCTGGCTTGAGTCTGCAGGTTCTTGACCTGTTCAGTAAGTCTCTTTGCAGCCTGCTCTGCCTTCCAGCGCCGCTCTCGTTCCTGGTCTCGTTCTTCCACTATTGCCTGAATGTAAATGCAAGCGCTTTACTCTTTGCAAATGTACATACAGTAGCTTAATACGTAACATATACAGTAGCAGGGTTTGCATACCCTGTAGGTTTCCTCTTGAGGTGGAGTTGAGCTTTTGTTAGGACTTGCTTTGATGCTTTTGGGGCCCTTTTTTACAGACTCTATGGTTTCAACAGACCCAGAACTCTGGACTGATGTCCTCCTATGGGCACCAACAGCCAGCTTCGTCAACTTCTGCTTCTGTGTACTTGTCACACTGCAATGGAAACAAAATGTAATTAGAACTTATGAGCAAATATATATATATATATATTTGGATATTAAATATATAATTATATATATAGACCGATCAGGCATAACATTATAAAAACTGACAGGTGAAGTAAATAACACTGATTTTCTCTTCATCACGGCTCCTGTTAGTGGGTGGGATATATTAGGCATTGAGCGAACATTTTGTTAATGATGGTTCTGATAGAAAGGTGTCAATACACAGTGCATTGCAGTTTGTTGCGTATGGGGCTGTATAGATGCAGACCAGTCAGGTTGCCCATGCTGACCCCTGACCCCGCCGAAAGTGCCAACAGTGGCACGTGAGCATCAGAACTGGACCACGGAGCAATGGAAGAAGGTGGCCTGGTCTGAAGAATCACGCTTTCTTTTACATCATGTGGATGGCTGGGTGTGTGTGCGTTGCTTACCTGGGGAACACATGGCACCAGGATGCACTATGGAAAGAAGGCAAGCCGGCGGAGGCAGTGATGCTTTGGGCAATGTTCTGCTGGGAAAACTTGGGTCCTGCCATCCATGTAGATGTTACTTTGATACGTACCACCTACCTAAGCATTGTTCCAGACCCATGTACACCCTTTCATGGAAAGGTATTCCCTGGTGTCTGTGGCCTCTTTCAGCTGGATAATGCACTCTGACACAAAGCACAAATGCTTCAGGAATGGTTTGAGGAGCACAACAATGAGTTTTAGGGATTGATTTGGCCTCCAAATTCCCCAGATCTCAATCCAATTGAGCATCTGTGGGATGTGCTGAACAAACAAGTCCGATTCATGGAGGCCCCAACTCGCAACATACAGGACTTAAAGGATCTGCTGCTAACATCTTGGTGACAGATACCACAGCACATCTTCAGGGGTATAAAAGAGTTTTGGCAGCAACAGGGGAAGACAATATTAGGTCATAATGTTATGCCTGATTGGTGTATTTATAAAAAAATATTTGTAATTAACATAAGGGTGCATTATTCTATGTATTCAAATATTATTGCTGTAACTTCTCAATAGTAGCTCTCTCTAGTTCCATGCTAATTGCAGTTTTGATGAAGCTAAATTAACTTTGTGAGAGTGTAATCATTCTTGTGTACAAGCAATTTTAAGTGGGAGGAGCGAGGACAATTTATAAACTGCCCTGATTACTGGACTACTGCAAAGCCTTTGTCTAAAGTGTGTATTCTGAAGTGAACCTTATTAAGTTAGATGCACCATCCAGTCCTTTTGTATTGAGGAAAGAATGCAGCAAGTAAATATTTTGAACAGCCTCCCAAAACATAATTCGAAGCCTGTGCTGACGTAAACATTACTAATCAAATCCAGAAAACTGTAATGAAAAGTGTTTGTGCAACCGAAGTCTAAATTCTTAATAAACAATCGAAATTCAGTTTGAGATGAAATGCATATATGATTGAGTTACTTCACCTTTCACGTTGTTTGGGTTTGGTGTCCTTAGACAGTTTTTTCCCTGCAGAGCCTCTGGGATGAGACAGGATTGTGGTAAGCCGTTGGTTCTCTTTTCCACTGTCACATTCACTCTCTGATGTCTGATCAGTGTCTCTTTTAGCCTTACGTACCACAGAAGGTACAGAACTGTTGGTGTTAAAGCCAGCCCCTGTAGGGATCTAAGTACAAACGTAGAATTTGTACTATTTACTACATTTTGGATTGTTAAAGGAGCACTCCACCGTTTTTAGAAATAGGGCTTATTCAACTTCTTTACTACATTTAGATATGTGGGCAAATGCATTTTTTTCTCAGTGCATGCATTGTTTTAGTTTGGCAGAGATATCACGCAACACATGCACAACATATGCAGGTTATGTTGACAGAAGTTTGGGGATTTCATGTGTTGCGTGATATCTCTGCACCCAAGTAGCAGTGCTTCGCCTGTGCTTCCCCATAATATAGTCCCATGTTAATATCTGCCTAGGAAATCGCCTTGTCTTAATTTGGATCACCATTTGTATTCGTTGTGAATACGCAGGCAATGTTTTTTTGTTTGTTTTTTATCACTTTTACTTGGGACATGCTAGCTGGCAACATAGGATTCCATTCATTACGCTAAGCTAAGCTAGCGGCGACCCTGCCAAACTAAAACAATTCATGCACTGAGACAAAAATGCATTTGCCCACATATCTAAAAGTAGGAAAGATGTTGAATAAGCCCTATTTCTAAAAACGGTGGAGTGTTCCTTTAAATGATCGTTTTTTATGAGAATACTGAAAATAATAATAACTGAAATGCAATACTCAATTTACACAGAATACAGTACCTTCTGAATTAGATGGGAAACCTGCTGCTCTAGTTTTTTAATTCGCTGCTCATTTTCTGCAGTTGGTTTTCCGCCTCGTTGCCGAAACTGGGTCAGGACTTCATCAATCCGTGGAGTAGTGAGAGGAGCATCGGACTTTGCCTTCATAATAAAGAAAAACTCTAAACACGAGCATGCGTCTCACTACCACCACCTCAAGATGACTCAAATGTCATTCTTAGTCTAAAAGCAGATACATTTCAAAGTTAGGGTTAGCTAATTAAAATGCAGCGTAAAAACTGTTTACCACTTCTCCGTTAACACTAGTGTCTGATGAAATTAGAAACTCAAGAAAGTCCTCAAGACCAGGAACATCCATGGGACTGTCCTCTGCTAAAGGAGATGTGTTTCCCAGGCGATCTACTCCATCTAGTGTGGCGACTTGATGCAGAGATCGAAGAACCATTTCCCTGTAGCCTAAAACATAGGAAGAATATACCAGTGATACCAGGGGCCAGATTTACTAAACAGAGCAAATTAGCATGAGAGCGCAATTCCAAAAAAGAGCCAATGGGAGTGGAAAGTTCTTTTTAAGTGCAAATTAAAGAAGACAGACACAGCCAGATCATTTGCATAATGACCAACACAATCTCTACCAAGAGCAGTGCAAATTAGTGTCTGGTTTAAGACGTGCTTTTCTTGATCTGTAAATAATAGCGCAAACACCAGTAAATTGACGAACGCAAACCTTAGTAAATCACCTTGCATGATTTATTTAAAGGGGTACTTTACCGCTGGGAAGATGAATGTGTATTTAATTCAGATTTTATTCATCACGAGAGAGCTGAGCTAAGCACGGCAATCATTCATGGCCTCACTGTCATTCACGGTGAGTGTCCAGTCTGGCGTGTTTTTAGATCATGCCTACGGAAAATTAAATTTCATAGGAATTTATTGAAAAGTGGAAACACTCGCTTTGCCCCACACCGCTCCGTTATGAATCCCAGAGCGGCCGTGCGCATTTACATTCTGTTGGTGAGATCCCACCCCCTATGGGCGGATTGAAAACATGCAGAACTAGCTCCTACTACTGGCTGTAGTCTTTAGACTCTGTCCAAAAGAGCCTCTGATTATGCAAAATGACGATATTTGCATCCTCAGAGGATTTTTAAATACATAAATCTCTCATCTCAAGGGGATATGGGTGTGGGGGCACGATCATTCGAATATACTACCGGGTTTCTACTGATACAAAGATTAATGCTAATCGCTGAGGTAACCCTTTAAATACTATCGTCCCATAAATCTGAAAGGAAAACTCAAATGCATATGCAATAATGTCAGCCACAAAAATGACTGTCCACGCCTTTTCAGCGCAAATGTTTTACTGTGTGTCTTTAGTAACACCAAAAGAGGGTTTGAGATGGCTCAAGCTGTTAGTAAATCTTTTTTTAAACCCTTTTCCTCTATTTCAGACTTTTTAAAACACTTCATTACATGTCAGGACTTTGTCCAACAAACCTGGCAGTGAGCAGATTGGATTGTGTGCGCCGTCTTTGTTAAGAGTAACGTCTTTCAGATTCTGCAGTCCCACCATGCACTGCAGCAAGTGGTTCATACTCTCCAAACGATTGCTGTGGAGCTGCAGGTACTTTAGTTTGTATTCCGCTCCATGGAGATACAAGAGACCTAAAAGCACAGAACGGAGAGTGAATACACATTTGTCCTATTTTGATCTACACTACTGTTCAGAAAATTTGGGATAAGTAAAATTCAGTAACAGGTACTTTTATTCTGCAGGGATGCATTAAGTTGTTCAAAAGTGACGTTAACATAGTTTAAAAAAAAATATATTTCAAATAAATGCTGTTCTTTTACTTTCTATATATGACCTTTAAAAAGGCATCATGGTTTCCACTAAAATATTAAGCAGAACAGTTTTCAAGATTAGAAACATTTAATGAGCATTTAATGAGCACAAAATCAATAGATTAGAAAATCGCAATGATTTCACTGGTTTATTGTATTTTGGATTTTTTTTTAAATGCAGCCTTGGTGAGCATAAAAGACTATGCTTTATCTAACATGCTTATGTAACATTTATAAAATCGTACCGACCCCAAACTTCTGAATGGCAGAGTGCAAATTATTCAGAAAGCTAAAACAAACTACTCAGGAATTAACATATTTGGTGGAAATTCAATCTAACCTACCAGTTAGGTCATTTATTTGATTGTAGGCCAAATTCAGTCTTGTGAGATTTGTTAGGCCATTAAGTCCTGAAATAAATACATGTATTGACAAATTACATACCAAAGACACCCAATTAAATGTACCAGCAAGAAGAAACTGTTTAAGATCAAAATAAGTATCGACTTTTACCATTTTTCTAACATTGTTTTACAACAAAAAAATGATACTGCAAGGCAGTATACAAACATTCATAATATGTCCTGCCTCAAAAAGTGTGATCTTTACCTTCTACTTTAGTAATTAAGTTGCAGGACAGGTTTAGGGTGTGCAGTGAGGACAGGGACGCTAATCCCTCTATACGACAGATGTGATTGGATGACAGGTCTAGATGTCGTATGTGCCATGCTGTCGTCAAGCCCTCAATCTTAGTGAGGCGATTGCAGTGAAGATTCAGAGATGAAATACTGGGATTCAGTTGGACCTCTAGAAGACTAAAATAAATATCTTCAGTGAAGTCACTATCATACACTAGTGTATTTAAAGGGATAGTTCACCTAAAAATGAAAATTAGCCCATGATTTACTGGCCCTCAAGTCATCCTAGGTGTATATCAGACATACACAATCAGAGTTATATAAAAAAATGTCCTGGCTCTTCCTAGCTTTATAATGGCAGTGAATGACTGTTTCTGTTTTGAAGTCCATAAAAGTGCATATATCCATTATAAAAGTGCATCTATCCATAATAAAAGTGCATCTATCCATAATAAAAGTGCATCTATCCATAATAAAAGTGCATCTATCCATCATAAAAGTGCATATATCCATCATAAAAGTGCGTCTATCCTTAATAAAAGTGCACCTATCCATCATAAAAGTGCAGCTATCCATAATAAACGTGCATCAATTCATAATAAAAGTGCATCTATCCACAATAAAAGTGCACCTATACATCATAAAAGTGCATCAATCCATCATAAAAGTGCATCTATCCATAATAAAAGTGCATCTATTCATAATAAACGTGCATCAATTCATAATAAAAGTGCATCTATCCACAATAAAGGTGCACCTATACATCATAAAAGTGCATCTATCCATAATAAAAGTGCATCTATCATCATAAAAGTGCATCTATCCATAATAAAAGTGCACCTATCCATCATAAAAGTGCACCTATACATCATAAAAGTGCAGCTATCCATTATAAAAGTGCATCTATCCACAATAAAAGTGCATCTATCCACAATAAAAGTGCATCTATCCACAATAAAAGTGCATCTATCATCATAAAAGTGCATCTATCCATCATAAAAGTGCACCTATCCATCATAAAAGTACGTCTATCCTTAATAAAAGTGCACCTATCCATCATAAAAGTGCATCTATCCATAATAAAAGTGCATCTATTCAAAATAAAAGTTCATCTATCCACAATAAAAGTGCACCTATCCATCATAAAAGTGCATCAATCCATCATAAAAGTGCATCTATCCATAATAAAAGTGCACCTATCCATCATAAAAGTGCATCTATCCATAATAAAAGTGCATCTATCCATAATAAAAGTGCATCTATTCATAATAAAAGTGCATCTATTCATAATAAAAGTGCATCTATCCACAATAAAAGTGCACCTATCCATCATAAAAGTGCATCTATCCATAATAAAAGTGCATCTATCCATAATAAAAGTGCACCTATCCATCATAAAAGTGCATCTATCCATAATAAAAGTGCATCTATCATCATAAAAGTGCATCTATCATCATAAAAGTGCATCTATCCATAATAAAAGTGCACCTATCCATCATAAAAGTGCATCAATCCATAATAAAAGTGCACCTATCCATCATAAAAGTGCATCTATTCATAATAAAAGTGCATCTATCCATAATAAAAGTGCATCTATCATAATAAAAGTGCACCTATCCATCATAAAAGTGCATCTATCCATAATAAAAGTGCATCTATCCATAATAAAAGTGCATCTATTCATAATAAAAGTGCATCTATCCATAATAAAAGTGCATCTATTCATAATAAAAGTGCATCTATCCATCATAAAAGTGCTCCATACAGCTTTGGGGTGCCTTCTGAAGCGATGCGTTTGTGTGAGAAAAATATCCATATTTAAAACTTTACAAACTGTAATCTCTAAATTTTGCCAGCTGACATACATGTTCACGAGAGACTGGCATTCCAGTGTAGGATGGATGCTGTGTAGCACAAAGGATAGAGCAAAACAAAACTTGGTTCTTGCGAGAACTAACATATTCTCACCAGAGCGTCCTAAATCATACGCTGGGACGCAGTCTCTCGATATTGGATATTTTTCTCACACAAATCCATCGCTTCACTTCAGAAGGATTTGATTAACCCTCCTAGCCGTGTGGAGCACTTTTATGATGGATAGATGCACTTTTTATGGACTTCAAAACAGAAACAGCCATTCACTGCCATTATAAAGCTTGGAAGAGAAATTTTATTAACAAAACTCTGATTGTATTCGTCTGAAAGAAGAATGTCATACACACCTAGGATGAAATTTTTGGGTGAACTATCCCTTTAAATACAACACAGTTAACGTAAATCTAAACAAAAATGAGTTAAACTCACCTTGAAATATCCTTATCAATTAGACAGAGCTCTCCAACAGCCATAACGAAGCTACAGACTGACTGCGAACAACCTGTCAAATATATAAGCAATAACCCGCAGACCTCTGGGGTGTCACATGACCGACAAAATCGATGACAGTGAAACACAACAAACATAACGAGCTAATGTAAAAACGATTGTCCCTTCCTCGAAATAAATGTTAAATTGGGTCATTGATTCAGATCATGAGAGTTAAGAGAAATAACTGGAATAAGGTTTTAGACTCCGTTCAGCACTTGACAACACAACACATAATGTAAACAAAGCCCAGTCTGACCGTTTACACAGAATCGAGTGTTAATGACAGGCATGTTCTCCTAGTAAACGGCATTACAGCTACAAGGGTCGTATAAAAGTACAAAATTGTTAGGTAAAGCTTTAATCCATCTTTAATTTCAAACATAAAGATATGTGGCGAAGGTTTTAACGCCAGTTCTTCTGCTAGCCTTGGTTTATTTTTGTTAATTCTACAATAACCTCGTCTCCATTACAGTATAATTCATACATATGCAAGGCAATGTCTTACTATTACCTACCCGACTTGTGGCAAACTTTAACTGCCTTGGTAGGATTCAAAGCTTTCCATTATATTTTACCGCTGCAAAAATTAAAAGTCCCGCTTGCGATTAGACGTAATTCCTACTTCCGGCCTTGTACGTAGTCACTTCCTGTAGGCTACCGTGCCTTATTTCAGAAGTCAGATAAGAGAGAATCCCAAAAGAAACTTACTGTCTTAAAACTTTTTTTATTATTATTGGTTTCAAACAGTAGAGATGACATTAATGATACACAGTTTGTATACAATACACAAAATATATCAACACAATGTACAATGTCATCTGAACTTACAGAAGAGAAGAAGAAAAAAAGTTAATGATTGGCTAAAAATAATAAAGGAAAAATAGGATAAAATATAAAATATGTGATTTTATACCTCAGAGTGTACAAATTAAAGTAATTACAAATTGCTTTCTTATGAAATAGTGTTAGGGTACATTTTAAATTCTTTTAAAAAAAAAAGAAGAAAAAAAGAAAATTTGGTTTGTTGTTGGTGTTTTTTGTTTTTGTTTTATGGATATAACATTTGCCAAGAAAATAAATTCAATTCATAACAAAGCAAGCTTTATATTTAGTGTGGCCGGAGTCAAAGTATCCAAAAATAACGTCTTTAAAGATTACTGATGTATCTCTCTGGATATTATCTTTAATAAATGTCAATATTGTTCCATAGTTGTTCAGTATAGAAACATGACCAAAATAAATGATAAACAGTTTCTTGGCAAAATGAGCATCTTGTGTCAATATTAATTTTATATTTAATCATAAAATATTTAACAGGGTAAAATGTATTTATTATTTTGAAAGACATCTTTTACTTTATTAGTGAGAAAACATTTTTGTTGCAAGGACTAAATCTTTTTCCAATTTAAATATTTAAATAAATTATTCTGTGTCTTAACACTTAGTGAGTTACCTTTTTAGTATTTTATTGCAAGAAAAAAAAAAAAACGCAATACATTCACATTAAATTAAAAGGATACACATCTACAACAGTGTGAAATACCTAAAAGTCAAAAAGCTGATACAACCGATTTCACAAATGTGTGACACAATATTAAACACATAAAAATGGGTATAAACCACAATAAAATATAGAAAAGAACTGGATAGACATGTAAAATGTAGCATTTATAATAATGCGTGAGACATCAATCATTTATGATGGTTTACTTACATAAATGTGCATTCAATAAATTTATTTATATTTAAATAAAAGCATAATCATTTAATGCCAAAAAAATAAAATGCACATAGGTTACGATATAACATTATCCATTTATTTGAAAACATTTATGACAATGACTCTTAAGTTTGTCACTTGTTTTTCTAGACAAAGTACATTAATTATTATTTTACATTTTTAGTTGATAGTTGAAAGCCAAAGTTTCAGTTTTCACCGTTATGTTTTTTTATTTACATATTTCATGTATGCAGATATCAGAATAACTTACTAGATCTCACTTTCAAATTTCTTACAAAAAAGGATGAATGAACATAATAAATACATATACACATACATTATATATTAATTAATACATAAATAGTTCCAGCTTGATATCTTCCAAAAATAGTAAACATGATAGGTGCTGGTCTCAGTCCTAAAAAAAGAAGGGAAAAAAGCAAAAACAGAAAAAAAAACCCTCTTCAATAAAAGACTGGATGTTTTAAAAATAATATATAGCCTACCAAAATCTATGTTTCTGAGATATTATTACTTTTTAGCATAAGAAAACTGTTGGCTGTATACTGAATGAAGCAAATAAGAACTTTTTGCTTGCTTGATTTCTCAAATGATGAGAAATTTCAGATATAAATGGCTTAAAGCTTTTAATTTACAGGGCATTGCTTCTAAAAGCTGAGGTCTGTCTGGAAATGATGAGTGCAGTAAACCACACAATACAATGGCATTCTTACATGGAGAGCCAGGAGAGAGTCAGGCAGTACATTTCACTAAACTCTTGAAGGACAGAGGCAATTTGATTGTGTCAAATTAAATAGAGATTTATTTCAAACATAATGTGACATTAATTTGTGGTACAAACCTTGTTCAGTTGTCTACATCTGATATCTGGTTTTCTACCTGGGATTTAACACACACACACACACACACACACACACACACACACACACATGTTGTGTTTCCATGTTTTGTGGGGACATTCCATAGGCGTAATGCATTTTATACTGTACAAACCATATTTTCTATCCCCTACACTGCCCCTGCCCCTAAACCTACCCATCACAGGAGACATGCTGCATTTTACATTTTCAAAAACATCACTTAGTGTAATTTATAAGATGTTTTCCTCATGGGGACCAAAAATGTCCCCACAAGGACAAAAATTTGGATATTGCCATCTTTGTGGGGACATTTTGTCCCCATTACGAGGGATTACCAGTCCACACACACACACACACACACACACACACACACACACACACACACACACACACACACACACACACACACACACACACACACACACACACACACACACACAATTACATTCTTTGCAAGTGGGTCTTACTCATATATCAAATTAAAACAAATTACATTTCACATGAGTTTAAAGGTATAGTTCACCTAAAAATAATTAGCCCATGATTTACTCAACCTCAAGTCGTCCTCTGTATATATGACATTCTTTTTTCAGACGAACAGACTTATATTAAAAAATACCCTGGCTAATTCAAGCACTATAATGGCAGTGAATGGCTGTTTCTGTTTTGAAGTCCATTAAAAGTGCATCTATCCATCATAAAAGTACATATATCCATTATAAAAGTGCATCTATCCATCATAAAAGTGCATCTATCCATTATAAAATTGAATATATCCATCATAAAAGTGCATCTATCCATCATAAAAGTGCATCCATTCATCATAAAAGTGCATCTATCCATTATAAAAGTGCATCTATCCATCATAAAAGTGCATCTATCCATAATAAAAGTACATCTATCCATTATAAAAGTGCATCTATCCATCATAAAAGTGCATCCATCCATCATAAAAGTGCATCTATCCATCATAAAAGTGCATCTATCCATCATAAAAGTGCATCTATCCATCATAAAAGTGCATCTATTCATCATAAAAGTGCGTCTATCCATAATAAAAGGGCATCTATCCATTATAAAAGTGCATCTATCCATCATAAAAGTGCATCTATCCATCATAAAAGTGCATCTATCCATCATAAAAGTGCATCTATGCATCATAAAAGTACATCTATCCATTATAAAAGTGCATCTATCAATAAGTGCATCTATCCATAAGTGCATCTATCCATTAAAGCGGAGGCCTTCTGAAGCAAAGGGGTGCATTTGTGTAAGAAAAATATCCATATTTTAAACTTTATAAACTGTAATCTCTAACTTCCGCTAACTGTCATCTGCACGTTCACGAGAAACTGGCATTTCTCGTGAAGCCAGGACATTTTTTAATATAACTCTGTGTTCGTCTGAAAGAAGAATGTCATATATACCTAGAATGACATGAGGGGGAGTAAATCATGGGCTAATTTTCATTTTTGGGTGAGCTATCCCTTTAATGACAGCTCACCATTTCTTTGTTTACCCTGTCATCATATCCATCATCAACTTCATCTGTCACGTCCCAGGACCCCCCTTCCTGATCCACATCCTCTCCAGAATTTTCTTCCGTCTCACTATAGAGTGATTGATAGGCTTTCTCGTGCTTCCTGTAGGCTTCTACACAATGTAGAGATTGCAGACAAAGAGGTGAATGAGATTAAAGTGCGGCAAACGGCTACAGTGAATATTTTAAGTAAGTAAAACTAACACAGGTATGTGGATGCCTTTCTTCCAGCCCAATTTTGTGTGTGTGCGTGTGTGTGTGTAGGGACAGAGTGCTGCTGTTTTCGATTTCCTGCACTGACATTGAAAGTGATGAAGACAAGTGTTTTTAATCTACCTCCTGCCAACATGGCCTCTACCCTGACAGCAATGTTCATTTCATCCTCTTACCTGCTTCTGCTAACTGCTTGCGCTCAATCTTCTCTAGCCTTCCCAGTAAGGAGTCGATCTTAATCTTGATCTGAGACAGTTCTTTCTTGATTGTCAGGAGCTCATCGGATTCCACTTGGATTAAAAAAAAAACACACATCCTCAAAAATGATAAGGATAAATATCACTGTGATTTTATCAGCTTATTGTATTACTTTTAGTTTTAAAATAGTTATGGTTGGCAGGGACATGCTATGTTCAGGTTGGGATATGGTGTTCGTGGGGCTAAAACATGATATTACATTAAAATTGACTTGGAATGATGGACAAATTCAAAGAGCATAAGGAACCTGATGACAGCCTTCTTAGATAAGAAGAGCAGGTGGACATCTTTGGCTGGAAAGAGTTTTTCGTCCTGTGTGTTGAGAGTGCAACCAAGCGGGAATGCTTGAAAGGTATCATTGCCCGAGGGGATGGTGCTAATCGCCCCTGAATGTCAAAAATCCTGAAAAGATATTATACAAAATATTTTATACATATTATTTAATCAATTTCAAAAAATTTGGGTCAGTAAGATTTCTTTTTAGCAGCAATTTCTGCCATTGGTTTCCACAAAAATATTTAGCAGCGCAACTGTTTTAACATTGATTGATCATGCCGACAGCAAACTATTAAGTGTATATACACATTGAGGAATCCTTGTTGATTTTTTAGCTAAATGTGTCACTAAAATTGCTATATACAGGGAAGGTTTAAGGGTGGGTTAAGGTGTAAGGGAAGGCTCAACATTAATTACTGCTGTAATTGCATGCAGGTATTTGTTTAAATGTAAGTACAATGTAAAAACATGTATGTACATAATAAATGCATTGTATCAAATAACTATTTAAATGCTAAGGACACCTAATATAAAGTGGGACTGAATTTTTTTTATTATTATTAAAGGGTACACTATTTAACTTTTGGCCCTCTAGCGGTTAAAAAACAAAACTGCATGCATGGGTTGTGGAACTCTGTAAGTGAGCTATATATGGCAGGTTATGTGTTGAATATAATACCTTACTCACCAGTTAAACGTCATAAAAACGTCATCTCCGTGTCTCTTTTACAATAAAAGCCAAGCCAATGTTGATTCTTGTTTTATTACAAGCTCTGTCAAATTCTCTTTTTGCCAGCAGACTCTCCGCTGTTCAACGTTTTTTTAAAATGAGTGTGTAAAAAGGTATCAAGGAAAAAGAAGGCGGGAACCGGCAAACGTTCAACACTTTTATCTCAAAATAATCAAACACAAAACGAAATTAAAAGCGGCAGCCCCTCACGGACGAATGCCACACAGATAACCGAAACGTAACATAAATAGTCCAGGCCTGGTCTTCTCTCTTCCTTCACTGCCGTTGCTCTTCCTTTTATTCTTCCGAAGCTCCTTCCGAAGACCACTATAGCGTGCAGGTGACGCCATTATAAATCCCCCTCGTCCCGTTCTCACGGCTCTCGGCCTCGTCCTGCTTGCCACAGGGTGATGCCCCTGAGGTTTGAAATTTAGCTCCATGTTAACCTTTCTTGCTCGCTGTGACAACTAACCTATGCCACTCCCACACCATACACGCATCAAAGTAGCCAGAGCAATTTTTATCTATTTTCGGATATGATAAGACGAGTTAACGTAATTTCCCGCTAAAAACGGTGTAAAATATAAACACTATAGGCTAAACAAAGTGAATCAGAGTAAGACACACACATATTTTGGAAGAAGGATCGATGACAATGATGTCAGTGTACCTTTAATAATTTACAAAAATAGATTTTCACTAGGCCTAATGATCTAAGACTTCTGGACCCCACTGTACCCCATTGAAAAAATGACCTGCTTCAATCCAATAATTCCGTTGTACCAATAAGGAAACTGACAAATACATGTATAGAATTTCATTAAGCTAAAGAGATATCTTAATTAGTCTGTAGACATGCAAAAGAGCAAGATCACTTCTTAGTCCCTCTCCCCTGAGATAACACTTGATAAGCATAATTAGGTTTTTCTTGCATATTTTGAACTAACTGCACTGAAGGGATTTTGTTCATTAGCACACATATATTTTCCGTGGAGAAGTATAAAACGCAGCTCTTCCAAATGAAGAGTGAAAGCAAACACATGAAAATGTCAGAGGAAAGATGACCGGCGTGTCTCGCGCTGCTCAGTTAACGACCCAGCAGCTTTCTGACATTCAGAGGATGTCTCACAGGAGAGGAATGCTCATCATTAGCCTGAGCAAAGGATCGAAGTCAAACCAATAAAATGACATTAATTATGGATATTAGGGGAAGCTCTTCCTCTACTTTTTAGCTTTTATTTTTCTCTTCACCTTATCTCACTTTTTCACAGCTTAGAAAAGGTTAAACGAGACATAGAGGATCTTAAATAAAAATGTAATTAACAAAAACATCTTACAAAGACCAGTTCAACTACTGAAGTACCTATACAACTCTATACAATTATTGGGTATCTATGAATTAATTTTCCTAAGTAATTGCATGTACATACCTGGTATAGAAATTATCCCTGTAGAAATCATACTCAAACTCATAGCCACTTAAAAAAAGAGAGACAAATGTTATTTCAATCTTTCCATGTATACGGATTACAACGAGAGAGAGAAAAAGCACATCAGTTTAGGTGGCTCACCTGTATAAGGAGAAGGGACGCTTGGATCCTATCTTTGGCCTGTAAGGACGGGGCTCTCCAGCCATGTTAATGTCTGTGGGAACATTCAAAGGACATTGTGAAGAAAAAAAACAGCATATGCTTTCCTTTTTAATATAGTCTCCTTCAAATAAATGGCTAAAAATGGCCAGTGAATATAATGGACGAAGAAAAGCCTCTGCGCCCTCTGAAAGAGTAGGCATTATGCCAAAGAATAAATAACTGATGGCTCTCATCTGTCTCATCAGAAAGAGAGATGCTATCAGAGGACACACACACACAAACACACACACAAAATGCACAATCACTTCTGAGTGCCTTTCAAGGTCACCCGGCACGTTATCCAGAAGGACGGGCTGCCTGAGTGCCTGACTAAATCACAATTCGGGGCTTTAAGACATTTACAAGCAATTTAAACCTTCACTCGGATGAAGCACAAAACAAAGCACTAAATCTGTGTGGAAAAGTAGTGCACTTTCAGAGTTTAGATTAGTCTTTGCCTGACTGAGACAAATTCATTATGGAAGGATACAGACCTTTTAAATGGAGACAGTCACGCTCTGAATATATGTATGAGATTGAAGTTTCAAAACATTTGAATAAGAGGGTCACTAGAAGGAATATTGGAAATTACACAAACATATTGGAGAGCAAGTGAAAAGCCTGAGGAAAAACAGATGACTGGGAAGATCAGGTTTGTTTCATCCGCTTTAATTAGTAGTTACTAATTACAGCTGACCTTCTGCGATAAAGTTTGACGTTAACACAGAAGCTTTATATAAAACGTCACGGTGACAAAGTGTTTGAGGTTCAAAGGATATCATTGTGAGTTTGATGTCAGTTTCTGAAACTTGAAGGTATACTTCATCCAAAAATTTTAATTCTGTCATAATTTACTCACAAAAAAAAAGAAAGTCGTACATGTTTGGAAAAACATGATGGTGAATAATTGATTGATTAATATTTCATCTATTTAAAGGTGCAGTGTGTAGTATTTTTGAGGATCTATTAAAAGAAATGCAATATAATATACATAACTAGTTTTCAGTGGAGTATAAAGACATTACATAATGAACCGTTATGTTTTTTATTATTTTATAGCTTCTCCATGTGTTTCGAAAGGGAGGGGTGCAATTCACAACCTCACCACTAGATGCCACTAAAATTCACACACTGCACCATTAAGATCCTATTTCTGACCAAGCTGCAACCTCCTGCGGTCTCTCTTGAAGCCAATATGGAAGTGACTTAAACTGCAGTTCATCGACTGGCTCCAGAAGGGAGCAGAATCTCATTGAGCCCCATGTTAAAATGCCCAAATTTACAGCAGAATAAAACATGTTTACAGCCTGGAACAAATTGTGGTTTTGGTCTATTTTGCCCTTCATGATAACTGTGAGGGGGGTGATTTTTTTTTTTTTATAACTCATTCGTTTATATTATATAAAGCCTTAAAATTCTGCATAATTAAGGGCGTGTCCACTTTGAGTGACAGGTGGATAGCCGTTTGTCTGCTGTCTGTTCGTCATCACGTCACCTCAGCTCCGCCCACGTCCCGCCTCTTTGCCCATTTTCTGTTATCCGGGAGTGACTCGTGATGACGCTCTGCTAAGATGGCGACGGCCAGCTCGACTCTACTTTACACTTCAAAACTGCTCTTCAGAATCCTATGAGTGACTCACGGACACTACGTCCATATTTATTTACAGTCTATGGTTCTGACATACATGTTGCATACAAGACATACATCTTGTATACATGTTAAAAACAAAGATATTTATCAATTCATTCATTTAGTTGTTAATTTTAAATAATATAACATTTTAAATAATATTTTTTAATAAATATAAAATTATATTTTTTATTAATTAACAAAAAAAATCAAGATTCAAGCAAACATCAGAAGGTTAGATGATATTTTATTCTGCTGTAGTTCTCGTATCCTTTTGTGGTGAAGAAATATGCATTGAAAACTGATTTGAATGGGGTGAAAAGCAGTTTTGTGTTTATATTGAAAAGGAAGTCAAAAGGAAGGAGTTTGATCACAATGAGCTTGTTATTTTATACTCATTTTACATTAATGCTTTACATGATTTACATTATTAATGCATTTGGCAGACATATTATCCACTAATATGCATTTAAGCTATACATTTGTTTAGTCCATGCAGCTCTGAAACTAGTGCCATCCTCTATGGTTTGAGTTACAGGAACAGCCTCATTTAATCTCTTTGACTGCAAGTGCCTTTAAAACCCTCTATGGTACGCAATATGATTTCAATCAGGAAAAAATGATTTGTGGTTTGTTTTTCTTGCTTAAAATTGGACACTATAATAACAATAACAATTTAAAAAATGTCATACTTTTTTTTATTTACTTATTTTTTAAAAGTTTGTTGCCTCAAGGCAACATTCCACAATGGACAAACTGAAACATTTGACTTTTTTATGTAGAAAAAAAAAGAAATATATTTATTGAAAACATCAATTTCTTTAACCAGAAACCTGAAGAAACACATTTATCCAGTTTTTAATGTATTGCAAATTTCATATTTAATCAAAAGTAATATTTCAAATTCAGCTGTTGCTCTCAGGCAACAATGTACCATCGTGGAACATAAGTATTACCAAACTATCATATCAAGTTATCATATCCATCTTCATCCTCATCTCTATCTTCGATCTCTGGATTGTCACTATAACCTCATCTTCCTCATCACATGACACCTCATCCTCATCCTCACCCTCATCAACTGGCACTTGTATTTTATACCTTTTTTTGAAGTGATATAGAAAATATGCAGATCATAAAATGTGCAGTTTATAGTATGTGAACTAGTACTATTCCTATAAGTTCTTTATTTACCAGTGAAGATGACTCTTTTGTGTGTGTGTGTGTGTGGGGGTGAATAACTGGATGGAAATTAGTGAAAAATTTGAGAAAATATGGAGCCATGTGACCTGTGCACATGTGCTGAGACAGGACACAAAAGGACCCCTGTGACCAATGGTTTGCACTTTCATTGATTCATATTTGAGTTATTTTTCCCTGAAATAGGTTTGACCAATAAATTGGTGTTTCATTTTATTAAAAATAAACTAAAATAGACTATGTACCATAGAGGGATAAGTTCTCGACAATGATTTTGTGAGATCTAAATAATGGTTTCTTGGGAGATAATATGAACAGGCTGACTCATCCATATACACCAATAATAAGAGAATGGTCCCACAACACGCCAGAAAATTCACTCGATATGTGCCGACCATCTAAAATGCCACCATATTTCAGACACGGAGCCATATCAATACTTTAATCTCAGTTTACCAATGGGCCTTTTCTACTCAGTGCTGCTCTCCCGAAGGTCTGTAGAGAGAAGATTTCACTCTTAGTGATGACCTCCGCTTAATGTCAACGTGTCCGTCTATCAGCTTAAAGGAGTTTTTTGACATAACTCAAGACTTGTGCCTAAATGCCAAACTCTAAATAAAAAATCTGTTCAGATAAATATCAGTAGTGACTCAGGATATACCTGACTAAAGAAGAAAGGACTTCAAGGACATTTTGCAGACATACCCTTTATGAATATTATTCAGACACCTCTGGCATTTGTTGCATCTCTTTAACTAATGAGTGTTTTCCATACACGACCTACTTATCAAACATTTCTCTCACTTCCTTTATTCAATCCTTTGGCGTGATGTAATTCAGTGACTGATGTCCGCAATTGTCTGGAACGTTTTGTACACTTGAGGACATTCAGTGCCGATCATTATCCCCGGAGTCTTGTGTGCGCAACTACAAAACTTTTCTTTGTAACTTTGATGTGCGTCTTTGATTAGACACAAGCAAAACTCGGATGCTCATGGTTAACAGATGCAACTGGCATTCAAATTTAACAGCTTTTGGGATTTTGTGTCTTTCTGACAACATCTAATTTTTGACTACTTGGCCTGGTCAAGCCTGCAATCCAAAAACAAGTCAAAGAAGAAAATCGTGAAAGCAAAATCATGCTCAGCTACTGGAGAACACACACCGAACCCTCAGAAAGAATAAAGACAGGTTATCATTTCAACAGTTTTTAACAGATGCAGTTTAGTTTCTTATGTATTTCCTCCTTTAAGTGCTTTCAGAATAGTTAATAAGTCAAGTAAAAAAATATGAATCCTATTTTAAATTATATTATTTTGAAAACACTATAATATTTTAATCAACTAGTATTTTAATATTTTTACATTTTAATAACTTGGTTGCACCAAATAGCCTGAAATATTTCTTACAAGTAATTTTAAGTCATTTCAGATCAGGTAGAAAGAAGCACATTCTCAGTTTTTACAGCATATACTGTATGAAAGTGCGTTTATTTGGTTACTTGTCATTTGCCAGATGTTTTATCTCCACAGCATTATGTCCACATCAACTTGAATTTATTAATAATAAATAAACAGATTTGTTACCAAACAAGAAAAATATTTTATTAAAGAACTATAATATAATTGAGTAACACTTTATTTTACAGTGCCATTGTTACATATGTTACATGTAGTTAGTAATAACAATAAATTATGCATAATTACATACAACTAAACCGAAGCAATTCTAAACCTACGTGTAGTTACCTAATATAACTCAGTACTTAAATATAGAATTAGAGTGTAACAAAAACACCTTAAAATAAAGTGTAAGCTTATGTTGCATAATGTCATTATCACCAATTTGCACACAAAAAAGTCTTTTAGTTGACAAAACTGCAAAAGTCTTATTACTTTGTTATAATCAATTATTAAAAGCAAATAATGTGCATCTTATTTGTCTGTAAAATACTCACATCTCTGATTGTGGCGCTTCCCCTTATGCATTGCTCTTCTGTGCATGTCCATTAGGTTGTGCATATATATTTTGAGGAATAAATGATTCCTTTCCCTTGAACTCACTTCACTGTAGTATCACTCAGAGAGAACTGACTGAGTAGAGTTCAGCATACAGGCATGCACCATTCCAGACCGTACCACTGACACATGATGGGGGGGTTTACAAATATGTTTTAAAGACAATTCGAAATTAGAAATAATCTGGACCCAATAAATAGTGCAGAAATCATGCTGTTTTGCATCAATGTAAAACAAAAATGCATTAAGCATTATTTAAGAAAACACGTTTTGTATGATGTACTGTATAAGAAAAGAAGCTTTTACAAATGTATATGTATAAATATATGGCTAATGTATATATATATACATATATATATATCAACGATGCAGTTTATACTTGTCTCAGATTGTTTATCTGATCCTGGATCATATTGTATATATCAAATGCATCACACCGCTGCTGTCAGTCATGTGAAAATGCTGTTGACGTTATAAGCCCGGAGGCTATTCATGCAGGAATATGCTTTTTTTTTCCTTTGAATGAAAAAAAAAGGCTCTGAAATTGAAGACATTGTGATGCCTTCATATCTGTCAAAGGGTTTCAGATATAGAAAAACTAATTTTAGTGATATGAGTACACACGCAAACACTCACTGTGACATTGATATTATTATAAAAGCTTTTATTCAAGACAAGCATAAAGAAAATAATTTTGAAGATTGGGAAGTCTTAGAAACGCAAGGTCCTATTACTCCTTTTGAAGCTTGCATAAATCTTAAGTTTGAGACTGTATTGATTATTCTTGGAAGTGTTCTTTAAATATCAGATGATTCCATTTATGAGATGTTAGTATTCTTCTAGAGTGCTTTTAGTCTCTTTTAGTTTCGGAGAAAAAGCAATCTGCATGAATTGAATGGGGTCATGAGTTCCACAATAAGCCTTTCTTTGTCATTGCCACTGCAGTGGCATGGATGGTTATGCTATATATATATAGTGTGTGTGTGTGTGTGTGTGTGTGTGTGTGTGTGTGTGTGTGTGTGTGTGTGTGTGTGTGTGTGTGTGTGTGTGTGTGTGTGCGCGTGCGCGTGCGCGTGCGCGTGCGCGTGTGTGTGTGTGTGTGTGTTGCCATCTAGTGGCTGACATTGGTTTATTTTTTATTCAGTAAAATTACTTTTCTTCTTCTTCTTACCGGTACTTCCTCTTGCCAACAAAAGGGGGCAATAAAACACTGTAAATATGAGTCACATGAAAAAAATCAACTCACTTTCTACACCCAACAAAAATAGTTAGGACAGTTTAAATTCAATTTCTTCATAAAGAACTATGTTTATTTTTTACAAATACTATGGTCATCTGGTTACTAAAAATAGTATATATATATATATAACTTTCTTAGCAATGTGCATTAAAATGAGAAGTACTATCTCTCAAACTGACCAGCTGAAAAGTGCACAAACGTACTTACGTATTTGTCATCATCATTATTAGTAAAAAAAAATAATTTACCTGGTTGCCATTTTGAGTTAATACAATGAAGAAGCTTGGTTTAATAAATAGAAATTTAAAATATTATATTTTTACTGAACCACATTCATTATTTAAGTTGATTTGACAAAAGATAAAAAATTGTGATAACAAATCATGAATTTGTTTTTACAGTGTACTCTGTAAAAAAAATCTTTTTAAAGTAAGTAACCTGGTTGGCTTAAAAATTTGAGTTCATTGAAATTACAAATTTGAGTTAATACAATGAAGGAAATTGGTTTAAGAAATAAAAACCAAAGCCAAAAATAATTCTTTTTTTAAGAAATTCACGACATCACCCTTTATTCAAATATTTTTAAAAGATTTTGTAAGCCTATTGCGTAATTGTGTGTGTGTGTTTTATTTGTGATAACGCAGTGAAACATGTCAAATTGTGCTATTTTCATGATTTATCACAAAATTTTTTAATTAATGTGGTTCAGATATTTTGAGTTTCTGTTGATTAAACCAATCTCCTTCATTGTATTAACTCAAATATTTAATTTCAATGAACTACCAGGCTACTTACTTACTTAGCGTAGTAGTATTTATTTATTTATTTATTTTATGTGTAGATGATATAATAAATTATTTTCTTAGGTATTATGTGTGGGTAGAGGATTTTTTTTTTTTTTGAAAAGTGACTGGAGGGAAGAATTTGATGTCTTTATAAAAGAAATGTTTATTATTTTGTAAAATGTATTAAATGATTTTAATGGAAAGACTATATTAAGTTTTTTGGAAACTCTCCAATGTCGTTTGAATCTTTCATCAAAATACTTCTGAATTTAAACACAAGCTTTGCTGGTTACAAATGCCCAGCTCTGCACTGTGCAGTAAAATCAAGCAACTCATATTGTTTCACAAGGAAAGATCAAGTGGTCTGAAGAGGAATAAAACAACTTGTAGCAGTTAGAAAAAATAACAGTAACTTCAGAAATAACAGAAAATCAGTCCAGCACAAGAGACCCATCGGAGTTCAATTTAAGCCACGGCCGCAACAGGGACAGCAGGAGTTTCATTTTTAATAAAGGATTGCCTCTGTGCCTGCAGATCTCACCTCTTTCCTTCCTTTTCTGATTTTCTCCTGTTATTTTTCTTCCTTCCTCATCATTGCCATTGAAATCACTGGCATTTGTTTCAGTCCAAAATCATTTACATAAATAAAAAGGGAAATAAATATCACATACCCAAGGTCTGTCCAGCGAGCACCCTGGTGTTCTCACCAACCACAGCTGAGCGAGCGTTCCTCTCGCAGGCATACTGGACGAAAGCAAAGCCCTTGTGCACAGAGCAGCCGGTGATCTTGCCATACTTGGCAAAAATTTGTTCAATGTCAGTTTTCTTGACCACAGCGGTGTTGAGGTTACCAATAAATACTCTGGAATTCAGAGAGCGAGGATCTGTCTTGTTTGTTATATTGCTGGTTTGAGTTTTCCCAGTCATCCTTCTCAGGATGTCCTGCAACACACACATATACAAATAAATATTATGCTTTCAGATATAACTTTTCATTTAGTGTGTAGCCTGCAAAGTATCATTGACCAAAGTGCATGATAAATTGAGTTTGTTAAAGTTAGACATCAACCTTCTTAGTATTCCTCAATCAATTCATTATAAATAAGAAAAAAATCCCAATAAAATTATAAAAGAATGACCGTTTTCCCATTCTTTTTTTGTAAATATTGTAAAGGGTCGTTAATGACCCGAGGTGTGTAACAGTGTAAGTGTTTTTTCTGCACAACAATAATTGAAGTGCAGTTCACCTTTATTCCACAAGGTGGCAATGTCTGATACTCAAAGATGAAGTGGTGATTCACTCATAGTTACGGCAGGCAGAAAACAAAAGAATAGGAAGTGTTATCAGCAAAACTTGAAATGGCTCAGAGATTTAAAGCAGAGCAAGTGCTGAACACAGTCAAATATTAGTGTCACTGTCACTTGATGCTGGATCTGGTGAAGAAGCTGTCAGGGCTTAGTTTTGAGAATAACTTTGAGATCAGGAATATGATGCTGGGAAATGAGCTCTGATGATGACAGTAATGATGATAGTAGCCTACAAAAGCATCTGCTCAAACTGCTCAAAACAAGCTCCAACAGGTAAAAGAAAAGTGCTTTATTTTATTCTTCTGTAAGTGTTACTCTAATATCAGGATAGTTTTATACCATCACGACAGGTAGAGATCCATCCATGTTAGATATAGATCCGGGTCGCTAAAGACCCAAATATGTAGTAATGATAGCTGAAACATCCATGCATTTAAAGGGTTAGTTCACCCAAAAATGAAATTTCTCTCATTCATTACTCACCCTCATGTCGTTCCAAACCCGTAGACCTTCAGAACACAAATGAAGAAATTTTTGATTAAATCAGAGAGCTCTCTTACCCCTCCATAGTCTGCAATGTTACTGCAGCGTTCAAGGCCCCAAAAAATAATAAAGATATTGTTAAAATAGTCCATGTGACT
The DNA here is from genome assembly GCA_023029165.1 of Gobiocypris rarus. Classification (NCBI taxonomy): domain Eukaryota; kingdom Metazoa; phylum Chordata; class Actinopteri; order Cypriniformes; family Gobionidae; genus Gobiocypris; species Gobiocypris rarus. The sequence continues at coordinate 36,453,714 of CM040915.1, read as the reverse complement.
ATAGTGGATCAACGTTAATGTTATGAAGCGACGAGAATACTTTTTGTGAGTTTATTCAACAATCTCTACTCCTCCATGCCAGTCTCCTAAACGATTCATGCATGCATGTGATCATGTGATTGTGCATGGCCAATAGGGAGCCAGTGTTTTGTCGTAAAACCAGGAAGCGCTGTACTTTGATGTGAATAGCATAACAGAGTTAAAGGGAAGAGATTGTTGAATAAAGTCGTTATTTTTGTTTGTTTTTGAGCACAAAAGTATTCTCATTGCTTCATAGAATTAAAGTTTGACCCACTGGAGTCACATGGACTAGTTTAACGATATCTTTCTGGACCTTGAAAGTTGTAACGTTGCAGTCTATGGAGGGGTCACAGAGCTCTCGGATATCATCAGAAATATCTTCATTTGTGTTCTGAAGGTCTTTCGGGTTTGGAAAGACATGAGGGGGAGGAATTAATGACAGAATTGTCATTTTTGGGTGAACTAACCCTTTGAGGGATGAGAGAGGTTTAGAGAATCGATCCTTAAACCATTTCAGAGGTGATGTGCAATGTATATTATGAGAAAATGTAATTGTTTTTCGACCTTGGATGCATGTAAATCTGTTGTAGCAGACCTCCAAAACAAAAACAGGAACATTTAAAAGAGTATAATGGGGCATTTAATTTTTTTTTTTTAAAGTAAACTTGTTCATTCTCTCTTACGTCATTTGAAACCTTGACTTTTTAATAGTTTTTTTATTTAACACTATAACTAGATATAATATTCAATCCTATTAACAAATCTGGCTACACAATATGTATAGAATATTGCTTTGTGTACCAGTCCATATCTAAATTTCATTGCAAATATGTATTTTTATATTTTATTTATAAAAGCTGATTCAAAGTACATGTATTGGTGAAATAATGAGTTATTCAGGGGGGTTTAAACAGATACTGACTTATTCATTACCTGCCCATTTCCTATCGCCATGGAAACAGACATAAAAGTTTATGGTCAAGAAAGAAAGTTATTTTCAGATACTGTACCTACTCCATCCATTCACACCCTCTTCCCGAAACCAGACACAAACACTAATACAGCCACGTCTAAACAGCACACCAGAATGCTTCAAGTGCATTTTCAAATCTTCCTCAGCACTGCTAATATTCTGACCAGATGTTTTGCTGAGCACTATTTATACATGATCCTGTCAGATCACTCTTTTCATGTATACAGACACTATACATCTGGCTGGATGTGGCAGCAGGGTTGACACCAGAGAAGACACTAGTCAGGATGAGCTGTGAGGAGCACTACAGAGTGTGATTGCTGAGACGTGTGAAGTTCACACTAAAAAAAATTCACATATAAGGCTTCTTCTGTCTTTTACTGCGAGTGATGACAAAGCATATCTTCAAGATTCCCACCTGCATTCCCTCACATACATTAAATGTAAATCTAACCAATAGTGCAAATCATTGTGTTGTTAAGAGGGTTCCTGCTATTCTCGCTAGACTAACGGCACTGTCTTGACTCCATAGCAGATTTCATTAGCCAAGGACTGCCCAAGAGGATGTCAGACCGACATGTACACTGTCAGAAAAAAAGGTACATTGCTGTACCCTAAGGTACAAAACCGAAATATGTACATTTAAGGTAGCCTACTAATACGCACTCTTAAAGTACTGATATGTACCTTTTAAGGTACTAATATGTACCATTTAGTTGTGAGTAAGGTACAAAAATGTACCTTTTCACTTTTGTACCTTAGGGTACTGCCCCAGTAACAGCACTGTACCTTTTTTATGAGAGTGTAAAGCGACCAATCACAATTAGTTTTGTTCCGCGTCATGTTTAAAGGCGTGAAAATATAAAGTTGATGTCTCCACAATAACAGACCAGCGTGCAGTTCGTTCAAAAACGTTGTGAACGTTTACTGCAACAATGGTGCCGTGAGCTTCAGATACTTCCAGCGTTTAGTTGATCCCAATAAGCACTCATTGTCACAGTTGTAAACACGATACTTTCTTCTTCATGGGGGGGATTGGTGACACGGTGGCTTTGTTTCCATGCGGACCATTGAACGACATACACGTGTCCCGGATATCCTGCAGAATTCAACCAATCAGATGGCGACTTCGAAACTCCCAAAGTGTTTCCCATTTTGTGTGTTATATCCATCAGACGTTCATTCAACGGTCCATGGCCGAGCGTAACATCTTAGGGTTCAGCAAATGCTATCTCAAAATCAATTTGTACATATTTTACAAGGTAGCTAATGTGCACAAATTCGTATGATTTGTCTAAACCGCAGTGAGGGGGTTTAGGGGCGGGGTTAGGGGGTAACTGGGTAACTTTTGTAATTGAATCGTACAAGTGAGGTCGTACGAATTTGTACAAATTAGCCACCTCGTAAAATACGTACAAATGACAGGAGATCGGGTTGGTTCAACTATACGAATACAAAACAACACAGACTTTATGAGTTCTATGACACATGAGTTCAGCTAAAATAAAGAAAAAGCAGGTCTGAAGCAGTGACTTCAGAAAAAATCGAACTTTATCATGGTGGGACTGTTTCAAATGTGAATTCAGTTTCACCTACAATTATGAAATCAAAATCTGAGTTTTGTGGCTTTTAGTCTGTTAGTTTATACCATTCAAAGGTCTTGGGGTCACATTTTTGAATGTTTTTGAAAGAACTATTTTGTAGAATTATTTGATAAAAATACAGTAATAATGTGAAATATTGTTTAAATTTTCTAATATATTTTAAAATGTAACTTACACTTAATTTATTACTCCACTCTTCAGTCTCATGTTATTCTTCAAAAATCATTCTAATATGATGAGTTGGTGCTTAAGAAGCGTTTCTTATTATGTTGAAAACAGTTGTGCTTCAAATTTTTGTGAAAACTCTGATGCAGTTTTTGATTAAATGAAAATGAAATGAGATATTAGGCATTCATTTAGCACTTTACTATGTACTACTGTATACCCAAAGCCCTTTACAATCACCTCAAGGGTCTCTCCTCAACCACCACCAGTGAGCAGCAGCCACAGCACAACGGTGCCAGTCCACAGATGAACAGATTTTATTTTCAAACTTTAGAACAATATATGCTAGTTGACCTAAAAGTTAAAAAAAACTTTACTTTAGCATGCATGTGCATTTAAAATGTACATTCGTTCACTGCCTGACTCGTTCTGCACTCCTAAGCTATTTATACAAATCAAATGTTGTCCCTCACATTAAAGGCTGGTATACACTACAGAAAGTTTCCCCAAAGTTTTGACACAATTTGCAGTCTGGACGAATTAAAGTCTGAGCCAGTCTGGAGATTTTGTCAGTCTGATTTTTTTTTTGCTTTATAGAGTACTATGTTTCCATCCAGTCTGAAGATATCAAACACTATTTTTGAGCCAATTTAATAACACATTTATTTTTCATTTGTCATGCATTGCCCAGCAACAGAAACATATGTTTCAAGATGAGTTTGCAAGTGGTGCTCACTGCAGAGCCAAATGTCCACCTCCCCCTCTCTGGACATAATGGGTGGAGCTTGACGGTCCAGCCACACCTCTACCTTACCCTATCCATAAATCTAATTAGGTTAAGCTCCACCCATTGGCTCTGCAGTGAGCAGCTTCTCTGGGGCCTATTTTAACGATCTGAGTGCATGATCTGAAGCGTATGGCACAGGTGCACTTAGGGCATGTTCGAATCCACTTTCGCTAGTTCAACGACAGAAAAACGGTCTGCGCGTGGTCCAAACAGTTATACCTAGTCTCTTAATGAGCCATGGGTGTGTTTTGCTTGCTTGCTTACAGATCCATCACAAACTCCGCACTCTTCATGACAGATTGCTTCCTGTGTTCCTCAGTTGTAAGTGGCTTTGGATAAAAGCGTCTGCTAAATATTCTTATCTCCTTTAAAAGCCAGTTGCTCTCGCACCATGGCGGATTCGCTATTTACATGCCGGATTTTGTGAGTGGAAAGACTGAATGCTTCTCCAGAGAGGAATCCTTTTATTTTTAATATTTAAACATGCTTGTGTGCTGAAATCCCTTTCTCTGCATGTGTAAGTGTACGCGCGTTGTGCACCCGCCTATAGGCCCACATTTACTAACACACCCTTTAAATAACACAAAAAACACTGTTGCTATTATGAGGCAACTGAAAATGACTGCGCCATTGACCAGCAAAAACCTGGTCTAAAGTCAATAGCGCAGTCATTTTCAGTTGCCTCAGAATAGCAACGCACAAACAATGTGCCTGAACACATGGTTTTCAGACTAGCATGCCCATGGGCGAACAGATGCCAGTGAATTTGCTATTTAAACAATGTGGTGCTGGACGTGAAAATGATAACTGCGTCCGGCAAAACACACTTGCGTCGCGCCGGGTGTATGATAGGGCCTTTTGAGTTTGTCGTGTTCAGAACAACTTGGTCAAATCTGGTAGTGTGTGATCCTCAGTCATTTAATGTACGATGCACAGTTGCCTACTAGTGTTGTAAAATCTGTTCAGATTTTAAAAGGCATGTAATGTACAGCCTTACTGCCTACTTTTGACTACCAAATAGCAAATCAAAGCCTAGCTATTATCTCTGTTTAAAGTAGGATATAATTTTAGAAGGAATTCTACAACTTCTTCAGATTCCTTTTCAAATGATCTACCATTCAAAACAAAAGAGCAGGAAATCAGCAGACCAACACAGACTGATCCATTTCATCTGTGAGACAGTGAGTCAACCCTCTGACTGATCCTCAGCAACACCAGCGTCCTCCTCTCAATACACACCATCATTTCTACCGAATCACTGATGCATGAAAACCTTTTGCTCCCCTGTGTTAACAATAACCTCACCTCCTTCTCTCAGGTTGACAGGCATGGCAGAGCTCTGGCATTGTGAATGGACATGACATTTCTATTCTCATTCGAACCTCATCACGTCACCAGCTCCACTGAGCCCATGCACAATGATGTCTGTTATTCTATTATACATTCCCCATTCAAACACTCCCTACTCCTCACACAGTACAGTACTTCACACTTCTCCTATTTCACAAGTTCACACTTACAAATAAGTCAGATAATGGTATGCGTATTTGGCGTGCTATCCGAAGAGAGGGCTCTGAGCTCGGTATTTGGCCCGAACCCAAAGTACTCCTGGCTGTGGTAGGAACAAGCCAAGAGTGAGGAATCGGGTGGTGGAGGGATGCTGAAAACTGTCCAGGAATGTGGGTGAGTTGACTGTGTGTATAGGCTTCCTCTCATTAATTGCTGATGACGATTTGTTTGGATAGATCATTTGAACATGCTCCTCCCAAACTTTGTTAATAAAACATCATTTGTTGGTCAGTGCTAAAATTACATGACCAAAAAATCTAATAAAGATGGCGTCAAGCCATCTCTGCTCTCTATCAGCATTAGAAACATCCTACTAATGTATACACATTTTAATAGTTTAAATTTAATGATGAATTAAGTCAGTCAACTCGATTTCCTTCCGAATTTAAAAATGATTGTCAAAAGACAAACAAATGAATGAATTTTATGCTGATGTACTTAGATTTAAATATAAGATTACAATTTTATACACTGTAAATATTAGGCTATTACATATGGGGCTTTTCAATTGTTTTTAAATGTAAAACGCGCTAGACTGTCGTCTTTAACCATTGCGCTCGAGTCTTTTGCAGCGTCTCATGCATGACACGTCATTCTAAAAACACGCCACTCAGGTTAAAAGAAGTTCAACTTTTAAAAAACAAATCTCTTTTTTTTACAAGATTTTAACAGCAAAAACGTGTTCTGCATGAACCAGCCCTGAAGCTCCTCACCTGTCTGTTTAAAGCATTGTTTGTTTTTAATTTATCAATTGCATTGAAAATGACCTTTTATTCATATTTCTGTAACATTGCAGTGTCCGTCTTGATGCTTGTTTTGTACATTGCAATGGACTCCTTTGATTGTGGAATATAGATTCTAAAATTATTTAAAATCAAAATCAATATTTAATTTCCACATATTTATTTATTTGATGAGTAACCTTGTAATAAGTGGAATAATATTTGTTTAATTTTCTTAAGCAGCTTCTGAGTCTAACTTGGTGTATTTGATATCTCTTTATTGCTGTACGTTCCTGGTGCTGTGCTTTCTGCATGAACGCTATTAGACACTAGCCTGGTTAAAAACAGACCATTCTCAGTAGTAACTGAGTTATGGTCTGGCAAAGCTTCATAGACAAATCATTTCCAAAGGGAATGTATAGATCTAATTTTTTCCGTCGGAATGTATAGATCACCAACGTATAGATCTAAAACCAATGAGAGCGCTGAAGGAGATGACGTATGCAAAGCTGGTATATCAGACTTTTGCCGAATCCAGTCGGTAAGACAGCGATAACATCTTTTTTTTTCCGAGTGTTGTTCTTTGCTCTGGTTTTAACGAAAAGGAAAAGTTTAAATCACTTAAAACAGACGTGATAGCTGATTTGAACGAGTGATGTTCCACGGCGGCATCAATCTTTGTACTGTATATAATCTGCTTCAACATCACTGCGGTGTCGTCATTGTGTAAAGCCCCAACGTTTCTGATTGGTGCCGAGATTTCGACGCATCAGAAATGGGTTTGAATGAGAGCAAATCTAAATTTGCCGGAAGATGTCTGGGTTTTCCCAAACTAATCAGACACTTCACACAGAAGAAAACTAAACATCACAACTGATCCTATTGGTGAACGTAATTTCACTAAGTGAAACATGTTCCTGCATCCTGGAACCACATTCCAATCGACCAATCAGATTTGAGGGTTTACAGTTACATCAGAAGTTTACAGTTTTTGTCAACTTTAGGCTTCAACATCTGTTATTCATCTATCATTTCCCTCTGATTTTAGGGATTAATTATGGGTAGGGTTAGATTTAGGTGATAGGTTTAGGACTCAATTTTCAGACAGGAATGTTGTTCCAGGATCAACATCCTGCACATGTTGATCCGGGAACATGTTGCAATTGGCAAAATCACAGTGACCAGATCCTACTTTACAGTACACCTCTCCCACACTGTGGGCTCTGTTTTAACGATCGGAGCGTTTGGTCTAAAGCAGCGGTTTTCAATAGGTGAGGCGCGCCTCCCCTGGGGGGCGCCAAAGAGCCACAGGGGAGGCGCGACGTGAAGAAAAAATAAAAATAAACCATATACTCGAGTCGCGGTATACTGGGTAAAAGCTACGCGGGATACTCGTAGTAATGCTGACAGATTAAGCAATGGCTCCTTCTGGCTCAACGTGTGCACAGGTGCTCAAACAATAGGCCTACTCGAAAACTGAAGGATTTTATGAATGGCACCTGTTTTCAACACAAACACTCTACGCAGAAAGAGTGTTTCTTGTACTTAGAAAAAACTGCAATACAATTATTTTTTTAAGGGGTAGGTAGGGTTGTGCCGATGGACGATATCATCGTCTATATTAGTATAACTAAAGCATATATGCTATTTTAAATACTGTAGTCTATGCCAGATATATAGCCTACATTTTTAAATAATCCATTTCATAAGCATTTGTTTATTTTAGCTCTTCCGTCAGTGAAACAACACACTACAGCCTGTAAAACATTTAAACGATTATCAGTTAATAATGGTAACATAAAGATTAAGACAATTAAATATTAGTTTAAAAAAAGATTTGTTTTATTTCCCCGCAAAGATGCCTCATGCTTTGAGATAAATGTGGGACACGAGCTAAGACTCCTTCTCGAATATCTTTGTCTTAATGTTTTCTCCTGATGTTGCAAAGCAACACGTGTTGTAAAACGTCTGAAGAGCGAATTTTATCTTCCACAGGGTCAAGACATTTAGGCTATGTTTGGTTATACACTGCCAGAGAAAACGAAATTAAAATTGCCGGTGTGTGTGTGTGTGTGTGTGTGTTGCGTGAATTGCGCTATTCAAATAAACTTGAAGCGCCAAGTCTAATAAGAACAAACTGTGTTAAATTAAATTGGAAGTAAAAAGGTTTTCGTCCTACAGTGTTTTTTTGTACTTCACCACAGTAAAGCATGTGAATGGGTAGGCTATAATAGACTTAATTATAAGCAAACGAAAAGAAGAAACGTTTACAATTCCCTGCGAATGAGTGTGACGCGAGTGAAGATTTATGAAAAGAAACGTGATGTCCAGTGGGATAAAATTGACTAACTGTTAGCCTTTTGGTTATGCCTATTGTTAAAGTTCACGGAAATCGGAAAATCGGGTACAAACATATTTGAAAAGCTGGCAAATCTTTAATTGGGCTCAGCCTCCCTCTCTCATTCGGCATGAATCCATATGTTTTCATCGCTGCGATGTTACTGCAAATTTATTTCCTTTGAAAACAAAGCTTTGTGCTTCACTCCTGTGGTAATATATTCACGTAAAACAGCATTCACATACAAAACATGGGGATAATAACGAAATTATAGTTTAAAATAGAAAATAGTATTTATGTAAGGAGGTATATTAAAATAAAAAGTGCACAACTCTTTACTTTGTTTCCCCTCACTGCAACCTAGCGCGGGTGAGTCCTTATTTGGGTTAGCAAAATAACGAAATAGAAAATAGTATTCATGTAAAGAGATAGTAAAATACAGATATAGTAAATTATATATTTTTATTTAAAAAAAAAAACGACAATATCATCGTCCATCGCGATGTTTTACTGTAAACATCGTCAACTGCCAATTTAGGGGACATCGCCCAACCCTAGGGGTAGGCTATGTTTATTTTTTTCAATCATTTTAAAATTAATTGGAGAATGAACTTGAATGTGCCTAATAGCCTATGCGTTGTAGCCATTAAATAAGCGCATTTAGTTTCATATGTTAAAATATTATATGTTATTTTTTTCCATCTATATGTTGATTATGAAAAGTGAACACCATCAAGGCTGCAGGTGGAGGACGACTTGCATTTATTTCTCTCTGCAGTGAAGCCCCACATCGAACACCTCTGCGCGTCAAAAGCGCGTCCTCATTGTTCCCACTGATATGTGCGGTTATTCAAAGTTCAAAATTAAAATTCAAATGATGTGAATGACACGTGCAAATGACGTGAATGGTGCATTTTTGTTTATTGTTTAAATCTGAATGTATGATTTTAAATAATTTTAATGAAAAAATGAAAAAATTGTAATGCAAATCTTTTTGATCTGATAACATGCCCTCAATGCAGTTGACTGTGTTATGCGCTACGTGAACAAAAAGCGTTGTCGTTCATTGATCAGAGAGCTGTCCATTGTGCTGATTTTGTTTGAGACGATGTGCATTAAAGCTACACTGTGTGATATTTTCCCCCATCTAGCGGTGAAAAGGTATATGACAATCCAGGGAATATTAGTTTCTGTTCCTCTCAATTCCGATTTCGTTTTAACTCCTACGGTGGCCGATTTAGTCCAAGATTATTATGGCTTCCAGTTCGATCAAGTGATGACGTTACTTTAGAAAACTATTATAATTTGCAGTTATTTAATTTGTCAGTTAACATGTAGGTTATGACATCTATGTAAAATGAATAATAGTTTTACCTTTTCGTTATTTTTTACCATTTCATTGCTAACCTCAGCGATCAGGTTCCCAGACGAATGCAAGCTAATCTTAGTAAAGTAACTTTTATCGGTGCTATCTTTATTCTGTATATTGTACGACATCACTAGCGTAAGGTAAAGTTTACATTGTAGGCTATATCAGTCTCAAGCAATCCCCCTCTTCACATTCGACACGGTGCCATCGAGTGTTAAAACGCGTAAGGCGAAGCTTGAATTTACGGGTATGTCCCTCTTTGGCTACTGTACTTTCAAGATGGAGGGGCAACATGGCGACGCGCATTCGAACCCCTCACCCGTATGTATTTTCAATGGCATATTATACACTTACGAGAATACTTTATTACTTGAAAGAAGTAAATATACATTAATGAGCACATATATTTTTGAAAGAACTAAGTGTTTTTAGCTAAGAATAAACTAAAAAAGTTACAGTGTAGCTTTAAAATGTGCGCTTAAAGAGATTCTGTCATCATATACTCACCTCCATAGTATATATATTTTTCTTACTATGGAAGTCAATGGGACCAGTTAACTGTTTGGTTACTAACATTCTTCAAAATATCTTGCTTTGTGTGCAGCAGAAGAAATTCATACAGGCTTGAAACAAATTGAGGGTGAGTATATGATGACAGAATTATCCCTTTAAGACCGAGACACAAGTTTCACACTTGTAACATTCACATGTTAAGCATGTTTTGTTGACTTATCGTTAGGCCTACTGATGTTCTGTGATTTTTAAAAGTAGCCTCAAATAGGCCTGCATAAAGTTTGAAGTTATTTGCTGTTGCAAAGATTTATGAATGCACTTCTTAAAAGAAAAAGGAAATAAAATACAATATGAGAAAATATTTACATTTTATTAGTTGTTATTGAAACTCATCATTGCCAGGAACACACAGAAGATGGCATTTACTGCCGAGGTGTGTGTTGGTTAGAGCAGGCGGACAGGATTTTGGGTAAGGGGGCTCGGCTGTCCTTACCTACTCTAAGGAGGCTCACATTCACCCAATTTGAAAACCCCTGGTCTAAAGCATATGGCACAGGTGCATTTACGGCGTGTCCAAATCCACTTTTGCTAGTTTAACGACGGAAAAAAATGGTCGGTGCTCTCGGCACATGGTCTAAAATGGTTGTACCTATAGTCTCTTAATGAGTCATGGGTGTGTTTTGGACATAACGAGCAGTAAACGAATCAGAGTCTCATCTCAATTCCCTTTAAAAGCCAGTTGCGCTCGCATCCTGGCGGATTCACTATTTATGCGAGCGGAAAGACTGAACGCTTCTCCAGAGAGGAATCCTTTTATTTTTTATATTTAAAAAATGTGTGTGTGCTGCTGCACGTCCCTGTGTGTGTAATAAACAGAGTGTATGTGCGTTGTGCACCCGCCTACAGGCGCATATTACTAACACACCCTTTAAATAACACAAAAAATACTGCACTATTGACATTAGAGCAGGTTTTTATTTGTCCATGGCAGTCATTTTCAGTTCCTCAAAATAGCAATGTGCCAACAATGTGCCTGAACACACACGGTGTTGAAAATGATAACGGTGTCTGGCTGAAACTAGCAAAACTCACTTGTGTGGTGCCTGGTGTTGCAATGCGCCGGGTGTATGATAGGGCCCTGAGTATTCACATCTACATTTATGAGACACAGGCCTAATCTAAGATCATTTGAAGGTCATAATGTTCTTATGCAAAAGCAATAAAAAATAAAAATGTGTTAATTATTTAGTGCCATGACAATCTTTTAAAACCCATACCGCTAGCATTAAGGAGACTTATTTATCTCTTTCTCCCTCTGTTTTGTGATCCCAAATACAGAGTAAATTCAACCAGGCATGTGTAAGTGGGTCACTAGAGCAGTGACTGATTAGCTGGTAACACAATGAGCTGCAGTTGACATGACAGGTGGCACTGCTTAGACAATACAAGGTCAATTCAAGGTGGAAATCCGTTCACTTTTACATGAAAAGTGAGGATGATGCCATCCAGGGTGCTAAAATAGAGTCAAAACATCTCCCTGTAGTCATACTTGTGTCATCAGATGTATTTATTTTCACTGAAGTTTGTTTAAATGATGCATCCCGCAAAACATCCAAAGACAAACTCATGCAAAATATTTTGATCAAGCGAGAAACTTCTACAAATACTAAATGAACTGATTTATGGGAGATTTAATCACTGTTAAATGGGTTATAGCCTGTTGGTACAATTACTGCAGTTCTTTTTAACAAGGCCTAGTTCTTTTAAATAAAAAGGTAAATGGAATAATGATGGCATATTCTGAGTACATGCAGACTCCATTAATCTCTTTATCTCTATCAACAATGAACTTCTAATCAAACCGGATGAATTAAATAACAATAGGGCATTGAGAAGACAGAAGACCAAAGTGGCTTCGGTGTAAAGCCTATGGCTGTGTTTCTAAAATAACATGACAAAATGAGGTGGTTTATACCATCGTCTTCCTCCCACTCACATTTTTATTCTCATTTAAACTAGAGAGAAAATCCTTCAGTGTATGTAGGTGTCTACAATATAAAACTTTGCTGGGAGAGATGTCCTGCATGGGAGTTGTAAGGATTAGTTAGTTCACTTTAAAATGAAAATTTCCTGATAAAATACTCATCCCCATCTCATCCAAGATGTTCATGTCATCGAAAAGAAATTACATTTTGAGGAAAACATTCCAGGATTTTTCTCCACATAATGGACATCAATGTGGACCAACGGTTGAAGGTCCAAATCAAAGCAGTTTCAAAGGAAGGGCTTCAGAGGCTCTGCACCATCCCAGACGAGACTGATACAATAAAAACTCCATCTCCAACTTCAAAATCGTCCGACATCGTTGTTTAATCTTTTTTTGCTAAAGGATGTTAGTATTAGTCTTCATGAGCGCATTGTAAAGATCGGGCTGGTACTTCCGGCTACGTCTAGCATGTCCTTTTCCAATGTGATTCCGCAATCCATAGTGTGTCGCAGCACAAGATGAGCAATTTCGGTTAAAAAGTATATATATTTCTATTTTTATTTTAGAAAATGACAGATAGTTTGTCTTTATAAGACCCTATTCCTCAGCTGGGATCGTGCAGAGCCTCTGAAGCCCTTCCTTTGCATTGATTGAAGTCCAGTGTGTGGAGAAAGATCCTGAAATGTTCTTTTCTACTGAAGAAAGGAAGACATGAACATCTTGGATGGCATGGGGGTGAGTAAATTATCAGGACTGAAGTGAACTAAACCTTTAAGGTATCCTAGATAGAGTTATTCTGATCTATCTGCCAAACTCTAGAGAAGCATATGGAATGATACTTTGTGACAACTTATCCTGCCATTAAAACTGGTGATGATGAATAAACATACTTTTATCTTCATTATCCGTATTCATATGTGTACGCAGAATGTGGGGCTCTGAGGAAGACTCAGGAATTCTGTCCAGGTATCGTATGGTTGCTTCCATCCCTCCTAGAATTCCCAATGAGAGATAAGCCTTACTTGGGGAAAGGATATTTCACGGCTGGCCTCCCCCACCTGTCCCTTGACTGACACAGTCTGAATAGTAAATCATTCTTTTTCAGAATAACATACATCTTCAGCACTATCATTCTTGACTCGAAAAGAACAATATTGATTAAAGAAAAGGCTTTTGCAAGAAGACTGTGAGTATCATATCTAATTGAGAGCTGGTTGACATAGACTATTAGATATAGATTATAATGCTTTGGGTGCTTTAAATGAACGAAAGAAATATTGCAATTGGCTGGATACAATGAAAGCTAACACTGATAGCATGAAATGTTTATATTACAAAGTCACGTGATACAAGACTTTTTTTGTGTGCAAACTTCATTGGAAGTTTTATTTTCAGCAACCCCTCAAGGACAAACCATTTCATATGATTTGAGTAATGTCATGACCAGTAATAGCTATATGCATGGATGCAATGAATGAGAGGTCCAATGTGAAATGCAGCATAGATAACGAAAGTGACAAACGCAGCCATACAATGCAGATTCAAAAAGTTTTTCATTTCACATTAAAGCTTCTTCAAATAAGTGTAGCCTATTGGTTTAAAGACCAATGATTTTAAAGAACTATCTTGCTCCCCTTTTTTATGAATCTATATCAATAAAATAAATCAAATCCAGCACGAGGTAGTGCTGCAAACTTCGGAACTAACCAGTCATATATAAATCGAAAACAATGTTATAGCCTATCTAGACCTATGCATTGCTCATCAAACAGCCTAAATAATTAAGTTTGAAGTTAACGCGACGTCAAAATGATAGGCTATTTTTAAGACATCTAACGAAATTAAAAGTAGGCTATAAGCACCTCTTTAAAAAAATGACCTCGGGAAATACACGAGTAAAAACATTTGACAGCGATGAAAAGAATCCAGATAAAACACAGGAGCTACTTACCAATCACAAAGCCCGAGCATCAGATGAGATGGAGAGCGAGTGCTGAGCTGCGCTTCTGGATCGCTCAGATCGCAGCCTCACTGGATCACGTGACAGCAGCTCCTCATCCACATATCCATACTGCATCCTCTCATCCACAGCTGGCGCACTGCCTGCAACCTGTTTATTCAACTGGGCTGTTTCTCCCCTTCTTCTTTTTCTCACAGGGTTTGAGAGAACTGAAACAACCCCCCTGTTTAACATCCTCGTTTATTTCTGTAACTTCCAAATGCCTTTTATGTACAGATTTTGTTGTTTTACTCTTCCACCAGACCCAGACTATTAATGTTAAATATCGGCTAAGAAACATAAAAATATGCATTATGGACTTTTATATGCATGTTTAAAACTAATGATAAAAAAAGTAAAAAATAAAATAAAATAAAAATGTGTGAAATTCGGTCTGTCCCAGCTTCATTTGACCCAAGATTTTTCAACCTCTACCCTCTACCAAGGACAGTATCAGTGAAGAGCTGTTTGATAAGAAATGTGAGCCGTGTGTGAAGAAAACAAAGTGAAATCAAGGGAAATGTCACTAATTATTATTTAATAGTGTGTATTTAGGTTACATTAACTAATTTAACCGTAGCAAGACAACAATGTTTACTGTCTCATTTCCATCACAGAACACTATCGAACGCAATTTGTCATGAAAAGTAGTGGACACTGGGGTTAAAAAATATATTTATGACACAAAAATGACAGCTGTGATCCGTGTATGTCCACTGTTACACTTCATCAGTGTGAAAACACTTCATGAGTGTAAACTGGGGCTTTAAAAGCCCACCTGGGTCAACAGTGTCCGAAACCACAATATGTATAACTATATCTGTTTGATATCATTGGAGCGCATTATCACTGTACCTAATTACGACAAAATCAATATTTGGGACAAATCTTTTATTTTTGTTCACGTTAGTCTCTTTTATAAATCATTGTATAAACTGTGTTCTGCAAGTCCACAGCGTTTCTGTTCTCAGTGCAACTTTCTCTCCATAACATTCCCCAAAGAAACATCAATGATCTGAAAGTGTGTCACCCAGAGAGATTAAAGTATTTAAAACTGTTCTTGTAACTAGGGCATCTCTCATTTTGGCAAAAGGTCACCTTCAGTATATTAGCCAACTTAAAATGGACAGTTTTAGGTAGATATATGACCTTCGTGTGCATGTAACATCTGGTTTGATAATCGTTGTCAGACACAGCTCCTTTAGGGCTAAACATTAGTCAAAGTCAAACTTTATTTGTCATATGTGCAACAGCACAGCAAACAGCAGTACATGTCAGTGCTTTAGTTTTACAACTATATTGCCAAAAGTTTTGGGATGCCTGCCTTTACATACATGCAATTTAATGACATCCCATTCTTAATCCGTTGGAGTTGGCCCGCCCTTCCAGGAAGGCTTTCCACAAGGTTTAGGAGTGTGTTTATTCTAGAAGTGCATTTGTGAGGTCAGACACTGATGTTGGACGAGAAGGCCTGGATCGCAGTCTCCGCTCTAATTCATCCCAAAGGTGTTCTTTCGAGATGAGGTCAGGACTCTGTTAAGGCCAGCCAAGTTCCTCCAAATTCACTCATCCATGTCTTTATGGACCAACGCTTTGTGCACTGGAGCGCAGTCATGTTGGAACAGGAAGGGGCCGTCCCCAAACTGTTCCCACAAAGTTGGGAGCATGAAATTGTCCAAAATATCTCGGTATGCTGAAGCATTAAGAGTTCCTTTCACTGGAACTAAAGCCCAACCCTGAAAAACAACCCCACCCCATAATCCCCCCTCCACCAAACTTTACACTTAGCACAATGCAGTCAGTCAAGTCCCGTTCTCCTGGCAACCGCCAAACCCAGACTCGTCCATTGGATTGCCAGACAGAGAAGCGTGATTGGTCACTCCAGAGAACACGTCTCGTCCAGTGGTGGCGTGCTTTACCCCACTGCATCCCATGCGCACTGTGACCCTCAGCATGCGCTGACCCCTCTCTGTGATTTTACGTGGCATACCACTTCGTGGCTGAGTTGCTGTTGTTCCCAATTGCTTCCACTTTGTTATAATCCCACTAACAGTTGACTGTGGAATATTTAGTACAGAAGTAATTTCAAAAATGGACTTATTGCACAGGTGGCAACCTATCCCTTTAAGCTTTATTACAAATGCAAAATCCCTTGCACATCATTGCATTCTTTATGAGATGGTGGGTTGGACATCACTAACATTTTTATTTATAAAGCAATGTCCCCACAAAGATAGTGAACCAGACGTGTGTGTGTGTGTGTGTGTGTGTGTGTGTGTGTGTGTGTGTGTGTGTGTGTGTGTGTGTGTGTGTGTGTGTGTGTGTGTGTGTGTATATATAAATATATATATACAGTTTCTACTGATTTGTCTGTGGTCAGCTTACAACACTAGCTACTAATCATGATTCTGCTTCTGACTATGTGTAAATGTTTACAAAAATACATTTATCAGTGACCACATTTCACTGTGCAGAAGTGCCATCAAAATAATCCAAATCTCTGTTCAAGGCCAGATCTGTGACTTTCAAGAATACAGTGTTTCAAAAACAAATTCACTCACTGACCACATTAAAATGAAAAACTCTGCAGCGCTGCTGAATACAGCACACAGAAGTACACTGCTAATTTCTGTTTGCTTATGCAGAGGACATATTTACCCTCATTACCATTCAGGGCCCTTTCCCATCCACTTAATGACATTCAGCTGGTCCCACAGGTATGCAGGCCATGGAGAGGTGCAGTCAGCACAAACCGGACTCATGCTGACTGAGGCATTAAGCAACAGTTCAAAGTCTCATAGCCTTTGCTCAATCCCCTCTCAAAGCCCAT
Organism: Gobiocypris rarus; assembly: GCA_023029165.1. Taxonomy (NCBI): domain Eukaryota; kingdom Metazoa; phylum Chordata; class Actinopteri; order Cypriniformes; family Gobionidae; genus Gobiocypris; species Gobiocypris rarus. The sequence continues at coordinate 36,436,837 of CM040915.1, read as the reverse complement.
CTAAGGCCAATTAGGCAGTAAGGAAAGAACCACAACAGACGTGCCAGTGGTATGAACATGCAAAGCTGCTGAGTCAGCACCTGGGAAATACATCCCCACTGATTTCTAGTACTCTTACACAAGTTGCCTGTCAGAATGAATCGTGTCAATAATGTGTGGAGAGAGTGTTGGAAAATACAAGGTATTTTTATGTTTTGTGTGCTTTATCGGTTCCCTTTTAGGTAACGTAGATTTGCCCGCTGAGGGACCTTCTAAGAGGGGCATATTTACAGTGCACTTGCAGTTAATGCATATTTCAACATGTTCACTATCTGTGTGAGTAGTCATTAATGTTACTTTTAAAACAGTCATCAAGTGCACTCAATTTTCATCTGCCTGAGGGATCTTTTGGCAGAATGCTGTTGTGGGTGATTTAAATCATGCTTTTACAATGAATGGCATTTCTATTCCACACAGACTTTTTTTTACTGTCTACAGAAGGCCTATATATTGCAGTGCAAATATGTACTTATGTACTTATGTAACTTGGCATGCAAGTTTATATTGTGAATGACTTACTTATTTATCCTCAGGAGATATCTTTTTTTAGGGCTTTTTTTTTTCTCGACCTTTCCTGGCAATTTTGGGTCCCTTAATATGCTCAAAAACTCTTGAAACTTTGCACACATGTTGGAATCGTCGACCATCAGGGCCGGACACAAGTTGTCATGAGGGGGTTGTGGGGGGGCTCTGTGGTTCACCCTTTTATATGGTTGTATTTGAGGGGCTCTGTAGCGCACCCCTTTTCACCTACAGTAACCAAACTCTTATCCATTACAGGTTTAGTTCACCCAAAAATGAAAATTCTGTCATTAATTCCTCACCCTAATGTCGATCAACACCCGTAAGAACTTTGTTCATCTTCAGAACACAGATAAAGATTTTTTTGTTGAAATCCGATGGCTCAGAAAGGCCTCCATTGGCACCAATGTCATTTCCTATCTCAAGACCCATAAAAGCGACTAAAGACGTATTTACAAAGTCCATCTCACTACAGTGGTCCTACAATCATTTTATGAAGAGACGAGAATAGTTTTTGTGTGCAAAAAAAACTAAATAACGACTTGTATAGTGATGGCCGATTTCAAAACACTGCTTCCTAAAGCTTTGAAGCGGTATGAATCAGCGTATCGAATAGGGTGACCATATTTTGATAACCAAAAACCAGGACACCCAGCAATGAGATACTCAAATGATAGATCCCATTGCTGGTGGGGCGCTGTCTCTTCTTCTGCGGCGCGCGAATCACACAGCCTCTTTTTCGTTACTTTCGAAATAGATGTATTACACATGGGTGGGTGAGCGGGCGGTTTACTTTAACGCAAATCAAATGCATCATGTGCGTGGTGGGAGCGCCGACGCTGCAACTGATACTTGCGTGCCGGTCAATTTAATGGCCCAATGGAAAATTATGAAAACCAAGACATCATCACTTTCTAAAAAACAGCCAGGAAGGCCAGGACAGGACTTGAAAACAGGACATGTACTGGGAAAACAGGACGTTTGGTCGCCCTAGTATCGAATCATGATTCAGGGCGCGTGCCCGTCATCGTTGCTTGCAGCTATATATTTTTTTAAGTTGATTCATCTTTCATCTGTTTTCCTGCTCCCTTTTTAAAGCCATGAATTGCATAACACATCATCTTTACATGTGTTGATTCTGCAGGTGCATATTTCAGATAATATTAACAATTCAATACTTTCGTTTTTGTCATAATAGAATTAAATGTATAGATTGCCATATATATATATACAGTAGCCATTTACTCATGTTACAGTAAGTTTTAAATGCATACTTCATGAAGAACGGAAAAACACCTGTTTTATTTCAAGTTTTTTTTATTGAAATAATGAAGCATAAAATGCAGAAGAGAAAGACATTGTGGGTGGTTGAAGCTACATTAAATATATATAAAACTAAATAAAAAAAACTCAATAAAATTTAAGTATCAGTTGAAGTCATATATTTAAGTACCCTAATCCTACACTATTTAATACATAAATACATACTATTAATTCACATTACCAATAACAAAACCCCCAAATCTATTGATTTATAGAGTTTCTAAAACATCAATGCAAAAAATATTCTTAGTGATCCTGAATTGCTTCTCTTGCATAGACCTAAACTTGTGCTAAATTTGTATAAGCACGATTTAATTATTCTGCTTTATTTCTTTCTTCTCATTTCTTGTAGCCACCCATATATCCTCTCAGGAAGTCCTCGAATCGTGGAACTGGATACTCAGGAGCCACGTATTCAGGGAGAGGGTTGCTGTAACCTTCTTCTTGCTGGGCCGGCTCATCTTTGTGTTCTTCACCTGTGGATTCTGCCCTGCGCAGGCGGCAGTTGTAATCGATTTCTGGGTCACAGTCCGGATGGGGCTCAATGATGCCATCTTTGACAGTCTTGGCTGCCTCTGCTCGAGTGGACGGATGAGCGGCAAACCTTCCACAGTTGGGGTCGTACGGGTGGCAGTCTGGTTTAGAAAAGGCAGCACTGGCCCTCAGGTTCTGGTTCTCCACCGGGGAGCAATCCTTATCATAGAACATGTAGCAGTCATAACCTTCCTTAGTCTTCCCACGGACTCCCAGACGGTGACGGGTCTGGAACTCCGGGAGAACTGGAGGGGGTTTCCTGAGAGCAGCGGCTCCACCCATCAGACAATAAGGATCGTAGCGAGGGTCGCAGGCCAGGTTGAGAGGCGCAGGCTCATCTCGTGGAGCATACTCCAAGACGGGCTTTTTGAGTCCAGCTAGTTTGGCAGCTGTAAGGGGGTTGCAGCCCTCTTCAAACAAAGGATTGCAAAACTTCTCTTTGGGGGTTTCGGCGTCCTCTGCAGTTTGGGCTGCAGGTGCAACTACATTGGTGAGGCAATGGGGGTCAGTGGCGGGGTTACAGCTGGGGTACAGGTGATACAAACCTGAGGGTGATCTGGCCACCAACTTGGGCTGGCAGTAAGGATCTTTGGTGGGATCACATCCAAGGTGTGCATAAGAGGGCAGAGGCCCGATCGAGGGCCTGTAACCATAAGCGGCACGCAGGTGGTACTGCAGACACTCAGTGTCCGAAGGGTTGCAGATACGCAACAGCTCTGCTCTTTGCTCAGCTGTCAGGAAAGGCTCCAGGACCGGAGCAGCATAGTAGTAATGAGCCGGTGGGGTTTTCATAGGCAGAGGGAGCAGAGGAGACAGAATCGGAGCAGGGACCTTTGCTGGAGCAGGTGAAGGCTCTTCTGCAGCATTTGGTCTAACAGCATAGAGGCAGTATGGGTCGAGGTAAGGGTTGCACACCGCCACAGTAGCTTGCCTCACGGGAACAGGCATGACAATCTTGGCTTTGGGTTTGCTAGTGGATTCTGCAATGCAGTCTGGGTCGTCGGAGTTGGCACAGGCTTTGTAAATTTCGCTCAAGTGCGTGAGGTAATGGTTATAAGAGCGGCCCTCTTCAACTCTGTGCTTGTTCTGCAGGTAAACACGGTACATGTGATCCATGTCCTCAACCTTTGGAGGTAATCACAGAGAAGCAAGATTGGGCTAATTTAATTATACTTTTCTGAAAACATCTCTCAAGAGAGTTGTTTAAAATTAAAAAGTCTCAAAAAGACTGTGGCCTATGCTTTTGTTACTCACTCCCTCCTGGTTGTTGGTCTCCATGTAGTATTTATACCAGACCCAGAAATCCGGTTGGCTTCTGTAATAGGCAACATTCCTCCTGCTGCGGACCAGCTTCTTCAGTGATGACATGCTGTCTGCCGTCACCTCTATAATTGAACCAGCACATGACAAAAGCAACTATCAACATATAGACATCTCAATTTACTGTATATTTTTTTGTGTGTTGTGGAGTTTTTTGGAAATGAATGGGGTTTTACCTATTTTGAATTATATATGATACATTTTTATGGGTGCTTCAATTAGGCAGAACTAAAAATATGTTTTACAAAATGGCACAATACCAGTTATTCTTCTTGAGGTTTTAAAAACATTTTTATCTAAAGGCTTAAACCCTATACCAAGTAGTTTGGTATAGAATTTAAATAGAAATTGCACCAACATATGAATTTCTTCATATATATATATATATATATATATATATATACTAGTATAAAAAGGTTTGAGGTCAGTAATGTATTTTTTTTAAAAAAAGTAAAAACTGCAATATTGTGAAATATTATTACAATTTTAAAAAGTTATTTTCCATTTGGATCTATTTTGAAATGTAATGTATTCCTGTGAAGTCAAAGCGTCTTCATTGTCACATGACCCTTCAGAAATCCTTCTATGATGATTTGGTGCTCAAGAGACATTTATGATTATTATCATTGTTGAAAATATGTATTCTGCTTAATATTTTTGTGGATACACACTTATTTGGACTTTTTTTAATATATATTCAAGGTCTTAAGTGTCATGTTTGATCAATTTAATGTGCACATGCTTAGTAAAAATATTAATTTCTTTAAAAAATAATAATATTGACCCCAAACTTTTGAATGGTGTATTTTATAAAATAAGAGTATTATACTACATAAAATATTATATCTTACATATAAGATATTTAGATTAATTGAACAAATATTTTAGACACACATGTGTAGTATGTCTATAGGCCTACATAATTCCCATATTTCCATGTTTGTTATTTTACAGTTTTAACACCTTCATTATTATTCAAAAATACGAAAAATATTGATAATAAATAATGAGCAGAAAAGCTCTTTGACTGGCAGTGTACAGGATGCGAAATACGAATGAGAAAGATTTAATTGTGGTGATTTGATTGCAATATTAGAAATCTTTGGATTCTTTGCTTTGTCAGTGTATCACAGTTCATACGACGTGTTAACATTTTCTAAATGTATAACCTAAAAGGATATGTTAAGAAGAAGGATGTTCTGTTTTAGAGCCAAGATGTAGAGAAGCTATATATGAGACGTTGAACCACTGCCAACATAATAATTCATGTTTAATGGCATTATCTCACATTAGAGTATTGATGTCGCTGCCATTTACAGCTGATATAATTACGCACTAAAGTCCAACTCACCGTCCTCTGCTTTATTGTGCCCTACAGGACCAGCATTCAGAAAGTCTGTCAAACATTGCAAACAAAAAAAAATTATGTTATGAACCAAAATGTCACACTTCTGAAATGAAGGAAAATGCCAGCAGACTAATACGCTCCTGTAGGTGCACAGCAGGCACTTTTCCCGTCAGCGAAGGCTATGTCTTATTCTTGTGATTACTGGTCTGTCTCGGCTCTCTGAGAGCTCTAAGTGCTTTAAAATGCGGCTTTAACATCCGGGACCCCCTGCAAGTGTACCTGTTAAACTACAAAGAGAGTGGGGAACCAGCCTAGAGGCTGCTGCTATAATTGCCACTGCTGTAAAATAAAATGAAGGATGTAAAATGTTCTGTACGTGCAATGTTATTTGCAGCATATCTGCACCTCCAGTTGGTCTCTTTAGATGTTTATAGCTCATGGAAAAAGTACAGTTGGCTGATAATCGCATAGCCTCCCTATTTTCTCTATGGAGCACACTGAATATTAAGTTTCATGCAGTTACAGTTGTTTCAGAGCTTTCTGATTCATTTGGTTCATGCTTTCTAAGTGATTTACGTTGTGACGTAATGTGAGATATGAGCAGAGATTGAACTGTATCATAAAATAACCGAATACTTTGTTTGGATCAAAACGGATTCTCACCTGACATAAAGACCGTTGCAAGAGCCATTCCACAGATCAGAACAGATAGTGTAAGTCTGGCCATTTTTCTTGGTTATCGAGTCCTGAAAACAAAAAGTGTCACTTGAGAGAGTGGCCGTATCAGGGACAGTCCAATAATCAAAATATTGGTTGACCATGAGGTTTTTCAATGGTTGATTCTTAAATGATACTGAGCTTTTAACTATTTAAACCATGCATGATTTTGTTAATATGACCAGTAACTTAATGACACTTCCCTGTAAAAAAAATATTTTAAAAGTAAGTTACCTGGTTGCCTTAAAATTTTGAGTTCATTGAAATTAAAATTTTGATTTAATACACTGAACATATTTCAGAATTGACATCCCTTTATTCAAATATTACTAAAAGATTTTGTAAACATATTGTGTGTTTTATTTGTTATAATGCAGTGAAACATGCCAAATTGTGCTATTTTCATGATTTATCAAAATTTTTATTTGAAATTTATGAGGCTCAGATACAATAATATTTTGAGTTTCTATTAAACCAATTTCCTTCATTGTATTAACTCAAATTTTTTATTTAAATAAACTCAAAATTTTAAGGCAACCAGGTAACTTACTTTTTTAAGTTAAACCAACCATATTTTTTTTACAGTGTTGTTTATTCTTGTATCTATTTAATTGACAGACTGCAATTCAAAGTTCTTGTAGAAATGTGTAAATTAAAAAGCCAAATCTGAAAAGTAAGAATTTGTTTGAGAATTAAGTTTTTAAAAAAAACTTTTCATATTACATAACTGTTTTACATATTACAGTAAATAAAGTGTTTTTTTTTTCATATAATTGTCAGCAAATTATTATTTGGCTTTTCCCAAAAAGTTTCTTTTTGAATATTATTTACTATTTACTCCTGTCTTATTTAATCCCAAATTGTGTTGTTTTTTAGATGCAACAATAACAGAATTAAATCTTCATATATAAATCTTTATATTATTCATATTGATTAACAGATATGACAATCCATATGAGATACTCCATCAAAATATCATATCAGTGGTCTTAACTCATCCTTGCATTAATTTAATAAGAGTATTTTGGAAACTTTCACTGCCAACTATAAGGAAAAACTTGCCCTTACCTGTTCCAGCAGAGATGTTTGAAGATACTCATAAGTTGCAGGTGGGCTCTGAAGGGGCGTCCTGAACTCTTCACACAACCCCTGCACTCCCCTTCCAACCCTCTGAGCTGCTGTGGCGGATGGCAACGTTTTTAAGGAGCTCCATAAGAGCAAAAAGGCATGTCATATGTCAGGAGCTTGCTGTTAGCCCTATTGGGATTGGCTCTTGCAAAATCAGCTCATTGACCAATATAATTAGGAAGAAAAGCAGCAAGATCCAGCTTGGAAAAAGGAGCCGGAGGGATGCAGAAATAATCAAAGATATATCTTTTTACTGATTGATGAATGAGGTGCCACATGTGCCACAGACACAAACATGTCAGGAAAAAACCCTTCAGAACTGAGCCTGACTTTTTATACATTCTGCCGTAAAAACATAACCATGTAGGCAAAATATTCTCCAATTTAAGATTTGTGATAGAGTAACTGGTCATATCTAAATTTTTCAGTTGGCCAAATTGAATTTCTGTGAATGTATACAATTGACTAGTCTCTCGAACATTTTTAATTTGAATTAAATTAGTTTTTTGTATTATGACTACCCTTATGAAAAAGAAGTATACTTCAAATTCATTTTATGAACACTTAAGTAATGTTCAAGTATATTTTTAAGTATACTTTATGTATATACTAATATCAATGTGTACTAGTAGTAAACGTGTAAGTGTACTATTTCAATACTGTTTGGGAGTAAACTGGCCCACTTTTAGTATATAAAATGTTTAAGTGTACTATAAGTGTAGTAAACTTAAAGTGCACAACTAGATTTCTCATTTGTACTGCATCTTGAACTTAGTAGTTTGCAAGTAGGCTAGTACGTATTTTAGTTTGAAGTGTACTCTGTGAACTACTAGTAGTTTATACTGCAAGTGTACTTGTAAGTTTTCTTTTAGTGAACATAACATTATACTTATTGTTTACCATTTATATATTATTTTTGCACTTTCAGTATACTATATGTCTAAATGTAGTTTTTTTTATATTTGAAACATACCTTTAACTGTACTTAACTAATTTAAAAAAAAAATTATTATAGCTGCATGCATCCTTTTTTTATCAAAACTTGAATGAGCATTTTTCGCATTTTTGTCAAAGCCTTGATCAGATCGAGAGCGATGATCAAAACACAGACGGAGTCGATTGAGTCCAATAACACACCCAAAGCTTCACAGTCGTTTCCTCTTCATGGGTTCAACATTTCATTCAGTAACATTAGGCAGTTTTGATTTACCTGCTGTTTAATGTTTGATGATCGCATTATTTTACATTTGCGTGAGCGGTCTTCTATCACTTGTTTCTGCTTCGCCTGTGTTTTGATCAGGAGATTCTGAACTACAAGATGTGTCATAGCACCCCCCTTACCGTATTACAGTGAAAATATGGATAGTCGGAAAAAATTCAGTCAATGGCAGGGAAATAGTATTTTATGTAGGATCCTATGTACACTACCAGTGGACTAGCCCACACAAAAATCAGATACGCAGAATTAGGAACATATATGTTTTATATCAATATTCTAATCAATATTTTCAAACAATGTAAGTTTAATTATATGTAAAATTATGTAAAAAATGAATAAAAAAGTATATTTAATAAGCTTCTCAATCAAAAGATTAAACATATTTACAAGCCAAGTATACTTTCTTAATTATACGTTTAAGCATATCTCGATCTAAAGATTGAGTACAAATATAGGCCAAATATACTTAGACTTTTCTGTCAGTACAAGTCAAGTACACTTAAGTGCAAGTTTAAGTATATATCTGAGAAGTATATAAAAGACTAAAAGTATACTTTCTTATTTTTAGTTGAAAAGAAGGATACTAATAGCACACTTGAATACAGTTTTTACCCCTTTATAAGGGTAACCTGACTATGTTACAACAATTAAAATACATTTTGTGAATCAATTGCTTGTATTGTTTTTATTTGTTTTGTTGCATTTCTTCTGAACATACATTCATTATTTTCTTAGCATTTGTTTGTATATGGAAGCCATTGTTAAAACCCCTGCATCATCTTCCACATTCAAGATCATTTAGTCTAAAGTCTGAAATAAAAAATGTGTAAAATTGAGCTAAAACTGTGTAAGCTATTAAAAACCAGACCATTGCTGTTTAAAAAAACCCTCTCCTCAACAAGCGGATTCCTGTCAGCAGCTTTCCGAAGGTGTTATCTGGCAGATTCTTCACACTCACTAAAGATTCCACAGGAAAAGCTGAAAGTGTCGACCACTGTCTTAAAAAAACCAAAGGCAACTGAAGGCCAGAAGGTTAAAGAATGCTATAAAATATCAGAGATTACTGTTTTTCATGACCAGAACATCATAGATCAGAATAATGGCCTGTCAAATATCTTTTTAGGCGATTCCTTCCAACTAAATACAGCAAACGTATAGTTGAAGCCACTATGTGGCTGCTTTTGATACAGAAATGACAACTATAACTATAACAACTCTGTATGATATGCGATTGAATGTTTAATGGTGTCCACTAAGATCCATTCATCATGATGATGGGACAGCCGGATCAGCACGTCCAGTTACACATATATAATTAAACTTCAGGCTTGCTGCAAACAGGTGTTTTACATAGCACATAAACCTGCAATCCAACCTGGAAGCATCTGAGCACACAAACACGATATGGCCTCATAATTTCAACATACCACATGTAGAAGAATGTGATGTTCGCTCAGAAATTTTGAAACACCTGGCGCCAGAGAAGACTTTAAAATCACTTAGAAGTCAAAAAAAAAAAAAAAAAGCTGAAGGTATTTTGTTTGAATGAATACATACATTATCTAAAGAAAATACTCAACATCAAATCATCTACCAGCCCTATTTCACAAACTTTAGTCAAATAAGTGTTTTTCTGACAGTACGAATGTGGCAAGGAAGGTCAAGGTGATAAATCTCTGAGGAGTTCTGTTTTTTTATTTCCTTTTTTATTTCACAGTTCACCTGCTTGTCTCTCTATAGTTTTACAAGACTTGAGACAGGCCAGTTTTCACTTCTTCCCAGGTAGCAACCATTAAACGGCAGAGCGCTATTCCTTTGCCTCCACACAATGGCTCCCAAAACAGCTTTTGTAGCTACTCAAGTCACTCCAAATGCACAAATGTCATTACATAAGATAGTACAATATTAAACCAAATGGCATTTATTTGGGTTTTTTTTTTTGGTGGGTTTTTTTTTTTGGTAAAAAAAAACAAAAAAAACAAACTCAATTTCACATGCTAAAACATGTTAAAACAGCAGTTTCTGGTTGTCGAACACACGTCTGTAGTCTCTGAGTGAGATGTTGTCTCATGTAAAATAACTATGCTCCTTGCATTTCCCAAACCAGCCACGCGATTTGTAAACAGCATTTTATGGAAAAATAAAGACCTTCCTCAAAATAATTTTTTGACTTGTTTTCATGAAAAAAAAGATATGTATGGCATCATATAATTTACATGCCAGAAACGACACAACTAAATGTTTAATGTATAATTTCATATTGTAAACCACTTTTGGAAATATCATTGGATTCTGCTGCCTAGCCAAAAAAATTGTTTGATTTTCAAATAGGCATAAGAGTTGGGATCATTATTGCAGTGATTATTATATTATGCAAGATCTTGACCAATTGATGCACTTTTTGTTGGATATAATATCACAACATAAACACCACAAAAACGGTCTGTTTGTACTTCTCAAAACGTAATTTTGAATTAAACCGATCAAATGTTTTTACAAATGGAGTAGAACTTGATCTTGTTCCAGAATTTAAGTACCTTGGGGTTTCCCTGGATCCAACATTGTCAATTAAATGTCATGTAAAAAAAGTAATTAAATTCAATAATCATAATTTTCAACATATTCAAAATAATCTAACATTGAGTGCCGCTAAAACTTACTTTTACTCCATTATAATTTCTCATATGGACTATTGTATGACTATCAGTTGGTCTCTTGCTTGTCCCACAACACTTAAAACCATCGAAAATCTTTATAAAAAAAAGTTTTAAAATAATTGATAAAAAACCCATTTCTTACCATCACTGTAATATCTTGAAGAAGCATAGATTACTGGATCTTAATAACATGATTAACCTTAAAAGAGCTTGTCTGATTTACAAGGTTCTACACTGCCTCCCTCGCACCACCACCATTGAATGATTTTATTAAATATAAAGATGGTTGAGAAAGGATCACGCGAGCTACTACTAGAGGTGACCTGGTAATACCACACAGACGCACCACCTTTGGACAGACTGTGCTGTCTGCTCATGGTGGGAATCTGTGGAATAGCCTTACATTAGCTTTGAGAGAAAGTTCTACTTATGATTCTTTTAAAGCTCAGATGAAGAATCGACTCTGGTTAAACCAAACTTCTCATTTTTAGTAGCAATCTACATTTCCATTTAAACTTTTTATTAAGACATAACTGCATGTATGGGCTGATTGTGTGTGTGTGTGTGTGTGTGTGTGTGTGTGTGTGTGTGTGTGTGTGTGTGTGTGTGTGTGTGTGTGTGTGTGTGTGTGGACTGGTAATCCCTACGTTATGGGGACAAAATGTCCCCACAAAGATGGCAATATCCAAAATCCTTGTCCTTGTGGGGACATTTTTGGTGATGTTTTTGAAAATGTAAAAATGCAGCATGTCTCCTGTGATGGGTAGGTTTAGGGGCAGGGGCAGTGTGTGTGTGTGTGTGTGTGTGTGTGTGTGTGTGTGTGTGTGTGTGTGTGTGTGTGTGTGTGTGTGTATGTGTGTGTGTGTGTGTGTGTGTGTGTGTGTGTGTGTGTGTGTGTGTGTGATGGGTAGGTTTAGGGGCAGGGGCAGTGTAGGGGGATAGAAAATACGGTTTGTACAGTATAAAATGCATTATGCCTATGGAATGTCCCCATAAAACATGGAAACACAACGTGTGTGTGTGTGTGTGTGTGTGTGTGTGTGTGTGTGTGTGTGTGTGTGTGTGTGTGTGTGTGTGTGTGTGTGTGTGTGTGTGTGTGTGTGTGTGTGTGTGTGTGTGTGTGTGTGTGTGTGTGGACTGGTAATCCCTACGGTATGGGGACAAAATGTCCCCACAAAGATGGCAATATCCAAATTTTTGTCCTTGTGGGGACATTTTTTTGGTCCCCATGAGGAAAACATCTTATAAATCATACTAAGTGATGTTTTTGAAAATATAAAAATGCAGCATGTCTCCTGTGATGGGTAGGTTTAGGGGCAGGGGCAGTGTAGGGGGATAGAAAATATGGTTTGTACAGTATAAAATGCATTACGCCTATGGAATGTCCCCATAAAACATGGAAACACAACATGTGTGTGTGTGTGTAGAAATTGTATATTATTTGAATTTTGGTATTATCCTGACTGCATTATATGTGATTGCACAATAATTACGATTTGTACTATAATAATGAGTTATGAGTGTAGTGTAATGAGTGGATTGTGCAATATTGTGAATTGTGCAATGTGAGTAGTATGTAGCTGTGTGCAATAATGTTGAGCGTGTAGATTAAGGAAATGCAATAATGTTTGATGATGCAGTGGCCCTCTGTGACCCCAGCCCCTGGGACAACGGATGGAAATTAGCCTTTGCTACAATCCGGTGTGTTTACATTCATGTATAATCATGTCTGTTCATTAACACACACTGTCCCTAATAAATAAATAAATACATTTATTTATTTCAATCAGGAGGAGCGTCAGTTTTTGGTCCAGATCTTGAATTGGAAATGCAAGAGTCCATCCCTCTGTAAAGTCTCCTCCAGCACATCCCAAAGACTTTCACTGAATGTAAGATCTGGACTCAGAGGAGCTGATTCAAGTGTGAAAATGATCCTCCCAACCATTCTTTCACAATCTGAGTCTGATGAATCTTCACATTGTCATCCTGGAATATGGCCATGATGTGTCTTCCTACATGGCTGTTAAAGAGTTGAAAAGCTACACACTCCATCCATTAGGATATAACATGATAGAAACACAATAATCGCTGATCCAATCATTAAGAATTTTCCTATTTAAATCCAAACAGAGACTTTTTTTGGCCGGGCAGTGCATAAATAAAACACTGAAAGACCTCTTTGGGTGACATAAATCAATGCAAATAATCTGTTTATGCAACATCTTACATGGCTATCTATCTATCTATCTATCTATCTATCTATCTATCTATCTATCTATCTATCTATCTATCTATCTATCTATCTATCTATCTATCTATCTATCTATCTATCTATCTATCTATCTATCTATCTATCTATCTATATCTATCTATCTATCTATCTATCTATCTATCTATCTATCATCTATCTATCTATCTATATATATATATATATATATATATATATATATATATATATATATATATATATATATATTGATAAGCAAAATACAAAAGGCCTGTCTGTGCTGTCAATCTTTAGTTATTTTTCTCGTTATATGAAGCATATTCAGATGCCCTTAACAGAGGGTCAATTCACAACAAGTGCAAATGTTGTTCCTCGTTGGCAAGTGCTATTCGCACTAGCTCCGCCTAACAATGCCTGGTTGGGCCAAACAAGATAAAAAAAAAAAAAGTGGATATTTCAATGTCTTCAGTGGCGTAGTCAGTAAAGCGTAAGGCTTAAAGATCTACGTTTTGATGCCATCGACCCGGATTCTAATCCGCTTTTTGCCAAGTGCGCTTTTCTCCCTTTTCCCATCACATATCACATCAGAAAGGCATTTACTTTCAATAAAAAAAAAAGTTAAATCTAAAAGTGTAAATTAAGTGCCTAATGAAAGGGTAAATATAATAAAAGTATTTATTGGGTAGGGTTAGGGGTCGGTGTAGGGAGGGCTTTTATTGTCACATTAAGGCGGCATCCATTTAATAATTTTAATAATTATAATCATTTACACTCCTGTTATTATTGCATCCAGTTTATGTACAACAATACTGAGGTGCAAATAGTATATGTATCTGTCAAAATAAAGTATAAATAGCATCTAATTACTATTTACACATATTGCAAAGAACTGCTACTTTTACAGTAAATATAATATATCACTGTGTTCACTTAGTATGCTTTTTCACTAAGTAAATAGCATCTACAGCTATTTGCACTTAGTGTAAATATCATCTATCACTAAGAAAATATGTTATTTTCACTTGGTGTAAATAGCCGCTGCCTTAAATTAATACGGGAGGCAAAGTAGCAACTTTTTCGTTTGATTTTTATTTTGGCCCCAAGACACAAATCACACCACATTAAGCCACTCACTTCATAAAGAAATGCAGTGGTAGTAAAAACATCTCCTGCTGGGCCTGAACCTTTAAAGGACCACCAGACGCAGAATTATGGAAGAGGTTCTTTTTAATCGTTTCAGTGTGTTTAGCTATAATATAGTACCGTATGTTGCATCCACTCAGAAACGGTTTGTTTTACTCTATTGCAATTGAAAACATTGGTGTTGTTCTTTCATGCTTTAATCATAAAATACTTTAATGTTGTGCTGTTCATACAGCTCATTATAAAATCCCATAGTGATTTTAGTTACCTATAGCATTAATCATACACTTTGAAACATGACTTTATTTTGTTCTGCTGACTTGAGGAAACGTTAGGTGATGTATGGATGGCGCGCTTTACAGGTGGAGTATGAGTAAATCACCTGGTGTCAGATTTATGAGGACGACTGTGCCTCCCCTTTATCTGGTAAACCTGCAAACAGTGAAAATACCAGTGTAGAATACATTTATTATCTGGTTAATCATGCATTTGGTGACAATTACCTACACATTGAGGTACAAGAGTATGAGATCATAAGTGTTTATTATTGTAATTAATATAATATTTGATATAAGTAAATTTTATTATATTACAATATATTAATTTAGATATATTTCATATAATTTCTTAAAGCATTGTTTATTTCCCAGTTTAAAGGTGCAGTGCGTGAATATTAATGGCGTCTAGTGGTGAGGTTGTGAATTGCATCCCCCAGCGCTCACCCCTCCCTTTCGAAGCACATCGAGAAGCTACGGTGGCCGACACAGGACAAAAATGTCATCGTCTGAGACCGCAGAGAGTGACTAGCGCTCTGTAGAGAAGTTTGTCCCTTTAGGGCTACTGTAGAAACATGGCGGTGCAAAATGCCGGCTTCGTTGTAAGGGGACCCGTGGTGTGTGTAGATAGAAACGGCTCATTCTAAGGTAATAAAAACATAACGGTTCATTATGAAAGGTCTTTATACACCACTGAAAACATAGTTGTGATATTATATTGCATTTCTGTCAATAGATCCTCATAAATACTACACACTGCACCTTTAACTAAAGGGGGAAAATTATCAGATTTTTAATGTGATATTTGAACCTCATTGTATATATTTTGACCATAGACTGTAAATAAATATGGACGTAGTGTCTGTGAGTCACTCATAGGATTCTGAAGAGCAGTTTTGAAGTGTAAAGTAGAGTCGAGCTGGTCGTCGCCATCTTAGCAGAGCGTCATCACGAGTCACTCCCGGATAACAGAAAATAGGCAAAGAGGCGGGACGTGGGCGGAGCTGAGGTGACGTGATGACGAACAGACAGCAGACAAACGGCTATCCACCTGTCACTCAAAGTGGACACGCCCTTAATTATGCAGAACTTTAAGGCTTTATATAATGTAAACGAATTAGTTTTTTTTTTTAAATCACCCCCCTCAGTTATCATGAAGGGCAAAATTAGCCATTTAGACCAAAACCACTATTTGTACCAGGCTGTAAACATGTTTTATTCTGCTGTAAAGTTGGGCATTTTAACATGAGCTCAATGAGATTCTGCTCCCTTCTGGAGCCAGTCGATGAACTGCAGTTTAAGTCACTTCCATATTGGCTTCAAGAAAATTCGGGGAGGTTGCCGCTTGGGTTTTGACCCCATTTAGAATCTGTTCAAAGTCACTTAGATATTTTTCACTCCACCTCATTCAGAAAAAAAAAAAGAGAGAAACCACCATCTTTGAATCACATGTTTTTAATTACATTCTTGAGATTGTTTATGCTTATTCTCTTCTGCTCTGACAGACAAACTTGCACAGGCATATAAGTCAATCATATGTGCGTGGCAGCTATCTAATAGGTGATATATATATAGGAATAAATAATATTTAAATAAAAAAAATGATCAAACTGACACCTGATTAGAATCATTTTTGAAGAGCAGTCATAGTGAGTGGCAGAAATTCATATTCAGCTACGTTATTATAGAAAGCGGTTGATACATCTCAAAACAAAATTCATAATACATCAGTAGTTTGTTAGAAACACTAAATTTAGATACACACCAACCACCACACTGTGAACAGAAACAGTCTTGGTTATATGTGCCTCTGTACTTACATTGATGAAAAGGCAATTATGAATGATGGGTAAATTGATAAAATACTTTCTTTCTTGCAGAAAGCAAACAATGATCCCCAAAGAGACATTTTGATTTATATGATTGACTAAAAGTGCACTGTTCTTAGGGATTAAATACATTTCACGTTACTTTTGACTGAAAATGAATGTTAAGGTTATTTGTGTATATTAAAGAGATAGTTCACCCAAAAATGATCATTATTTACTCATCCTCATGTCATTCCAAACCTATTTTGAAGAATGTTTCAATTGATTCTATCTATAAAATGAAAGTCAATGGGGTCCAAAACAACATTAAACACCACTGACAGAATATTCATTTTTTGGGTAAACCATAACTTTAAGCACTATTTGATGAATATTTATGAGTATAAAACATAATCTGTTCAACTTTGGTGCCTATGTGCTCTAGTGCCTAGCTGGTTCACTCTAAAAGGTGCAAATAGAAACAAACATGACTGTCCATGCAAAGTATTACACTAGGACCACCGGCTTTTAAAAAATCCTTCATAAAAAAACAAAATGTTTCAAATAAAAATACATATTTACCACATCTGTACTTCACTACAGTGTGTTTCTGTTGCTATCCTGATTGTCAGTTAGTGGAAGGCCCTTTCTTTTTGGCCATGAAGTTTTTTTTTAGTTTTTTATTTTTAGGAGAAATTATAAGTTGAATAGAGAAAAAAAAATAATTGGCAGCAAAAAAAAAGGAGCATCCTGCATTTTACCAGCCCTTTAACAACTAAACTACTCTGGTCCATAACCCTCTGGCTATTGACGGGTTGGAGGTTGACAGGAAACATTGTGAAAATAATTTCCTCCAATGACCCTCTGAGATGGAGCTACGCCAAAACCAGCCACTATCACATTCCCCATGAAATACACACCTAACCTCCCTTCCAAAGATTGACTTTGTTTTTTAATAGCAAAACAACTGAATCACACCAGCAAAGTAAAACAATGGAATACCTTCATCACTCTAGACCTTTCCCTGTAAACCCAGACATTTATCCTCCCACCCACATCCCATCACAGAGGGAAGCGGACGCCCCTCTGAATAAGATCAGTGGCGCCCCAGTAGTTTGGACAGTAAACCTGAAGAAGGTTTGCTAGGTTTAGATGGCTCTGGGTGGCTCGCCCGGTCCAGCCCCAGCTCGCCTTCCAGCTGTTCCAGCTCTGATTGGTCCAACAACTCAAAGTCCTCCGCCTCGCTGTCTGATTCCTCATCCAGGGCCTGGACCAGCGCAGGTGCGATCGCCGCCTCCAGGCGTTCCTGCATGGCCGCGGTGACGGCTGCCGTGATTACGTCTCCAGCCAGCCTCTGCACGATCTCCAGGGCCTGGACCGCAGGTTCCTCCTCTGACTGTGTAGACCCGACCCTGCTGGGATGGGCTGGAGGGGTGGGCATTCCAATGCTCAGGTCTGCATCGTCCTCTCCGTTTGTCACCAAGCCATTGTCCAGGGAGGGAAACTCTGGGAGTCCACCGGTAAAGACTTCCTCGTCACTTCGCGAGTCTGTATGAAAATTATATAGAAAACACATTTTTAAAAACTGAATGTTGAAATTTGCATGCATTCAACTGGAACATAATTAGTCTAATATCTAATATTCAATGTCTCAAAAACACTATAATATTTTAAATTGTTATAAGCCCTATTCAGACGGTAATCGTTTCTCACGTGGAAGTCGTTTAAAATAAATGTGCAGCCACCTCAGTGATAAAACTCGTGCATTCGGATGGTGATTTATGCACGGCGAGATGTGATCCTGCGCACCTGGGAACCTGCTCACGTGGTCAATAACATGATTGTATGCTGGAAATAAAATGTCATATGCTTGGTATATTAAGAATAAATGCATATTTAATTTATTAATAGGAAAATAATATCCTAATTATAATTTAATTATTTAAATCTGTTTACAAATAGGAAGATATATAGATGCACATTATAGTTCAAATGGTTTTCTGTCTTGTATTTTATCTCAAAATAAAGGATGTCATTTTATTCCAAATGGAAATGAGTGGAAAATGCAATACAGCCTCGTATTTACATGAGGCAAACATAATGCTGCTTGGTTATTTTAACATACAGGTCCTTCTCAAAAAATTTGCATATTGTGATAAAAGTTCATTATTTTCCATAATGTAATGATAGAAAATTAAACTTTCATATATTTTAGATTCATTGCACACCAACTGATATATTTCAGGTCTTTTATTGTTTTAATACTGATAATTTTGGCATACAGAAAATCCAAATCTCAAAAAATTAGCATATTTCATGCGACCAATAAAAGAAAAGTGTTTTTAATACAAAAAAAAGTCAACCTTCTAATAATTATATTCAGTTATGCACTCAATACTTGGTGGGGAATCCTTTTGCAGAAATGACTGCTTCAATGCGGCGTGGCATGGAGGCGATCAGCCTGTGGCACTGCTGAGGTGTTATGGAGGCCCAGGATGCTTCGATAGCGGCCTTAAGCTCATCCTGAGTGTTGGGTCTTGCGTCTCTCAACTTTCTCTTCACAATATCCCACAGATTTCACAATATCCCACAGTTCAGGTCAGGAGAGTTGGCAGGCCAATTGAGCACAGTAATACCATGGTCAGTAAACCATTGACCAGTGGTTTTGGCACTGTGAGCAGGTGCCAGGTCGTGCTGAAAAACAAAATCTTCATCTCCATAAAGCTTTTCAGCAGATGGAAGCATGAAGTGCTCCAAAATCTCCTGATAGCTAGCTGCATTGACCCTGCCCTTGATAAAACACAGTGGACCAACACCAGCAGCTGACATGGCACCCCAGACCATCATTGACTGTGGGTACTTGACACTGGACTTCAGGCATTTTGGCATTTCCTTCTCCCCTTTCCTCCAGACTCTGGCACCTTGATTTCCAAATGACATGCAAAATTTGAGCGACAGTCCAGTGCTGCTTCTCTGTAGCCCAGGTCAGGCGCTTCTGCCGCTGTTTCTGGTTCAAAAGTGGCTTGACCTGGGTAATGGCACCTGTAGCCCATTTCCTGCACACGGTGGCTCTGGATGTTTCTACTCCAGACTCAGTCCACTGCTTCCGCAGGTCCCCCAAGGTCTGGAATCGGTCCTTCTCCACAATCTTCCTCAGGGTCCGGTCACCTCTTCTCGCAGCGTTTTTGCCACACTTTTTCCTTCCCACAGACTTCCCACTGAGGTGCCTTGATACAGCACTCTGGGAACAGCCTATTGGTTCAGAAATGTCTTTCTGTGTCTTACCCTCTCGCTTGAGGGTGTCAATGATGGCCTTCTGGACAGCAGTCAGGTCGGCAGTCTTACCCATGATTGCGGTTTTGAGTAATGAACCAGGCTGGGAGTTTTAAAAGCCTCAGGAATCTTTTGCAGGTGTTTAGAGTTCATTAGTTGATTCAGATGATTAGGTTAATAGCTCGTTTAGAGAACCTTTTCATGATATGCTAATTTTTGAGATTTCATGGCTGTATGCCAAAATCATCAGTATTAAAACAATAAAAGACCTGAAATATTTCAGTTGGTGTGCAATGAATCTAAAATATATGAACATTTTTATTTGTATCATTACATTATGGAAAATAATGAACTTTTATCACAATATGCTAATTTTTGAGAAGGACCTATATATATATATATATATATATATATATATATATATATATATATATATATATATATATAGTAACTGTACACCCACTTTTTGACAAAAAGTACACTCACTTTTTCAATTGAATGCGTTCTTGCTAAATAAAAGTATTACTTTAAAAAAACATCTTACTGACCCTTACCACCAGTACTATACTATAGTATAATATACTGGAATTGAATGTGTAAAGATAGTTCTTAGTTATAAATGTATGAATGTATATCTGTGTTCTCTTTTCAAGGTGAAAGATGACCTTAGACCTGCCACATCACCCACACACTAAACGTACTTCCCGTTCATAGATGTCTGTAAAGCAAAGGGAGCTTACCCTCAGAGTTCTCTGTCTGAGGTGTGTTTCCCTCTGAAAGGTTAAAGGTGCCATTGTCTGTCCACGTTACTTCAGAGACCTCTGTGTCTGATATAGACAACTCTTTGCACACAGTGGAGTCCATCTGTAATAGATCTCTCAATATCAACTATCACATAGACAGGAAATTGACATAAGTATATTATATTATATTATTGCCATATGGAATCATGAAACCCTACCAGTCTTCAGAGGCACATGAGAAGCGTGGGTGTGACGGTGCACTGACCTTGGGGAAAAGTGCGGACAGATCTGCTTCAATGCTCTCTCTCTCGGCTTGTGACTGGAGTATCCTTTTCTCTGGAGCAGGGAAGGAATATGGAGAATGCAATTCAGGAATGACTTTAAATTAGTGCTCTCAAATGAATCACATCTAACATCAAATGTGTGATGTATCTGTGTATACATGTATAGAAGTTAAATATTTCATTTAAAACAGAAAAAAAAAATTACTTGTGTATTAATAAACTTGTACAATAAAAAAATACAGTGTAGTTGAAAATTTAACAAAAATTAAAGTGTTTTATGTTTTTTTGTGTGTGTAACACTGTTAGCTTAGCAAAAGCTAATGACACTCCATTGAAGTCAAGTGCTATATTTATGCGTTTCCATGCAGTGTTATATTAGCATTATTTAAATACTATTATAGCATTTATTCATATTTTGTCATTTTTTTTAGTTTTTGTTAAATATTTCTTTTTAGCTTTCATTTTTTCAGGTTTAGTTATTTAAGTACTTCAACTTATTTTGTTTCAGTTAGGCAATATTTACAACTTTTTTAAATCAATCTAATATTTATATTTTATTTCAGCTTAATTTTCATGAACAATAATTTGATTATTTTTAATAGCTTTTAATTTTGGTTAATAATAACAGTTTCTATGAATGTTATGATGGTTTTGGAGCAGAGCGATGCCCTTTGTAGTAAAACAAAGAAGTCTGGTTAAGAAGCCTGTGAGGAAGAAGATGCTGGTGGTGACAAGTTATACTGGAAATAATGTAAAATTTAGAAATGTAAAGACATTTTGCGTGTGAATGTATTTGAGACTTACCATGATTCTCCTTGATTTTTTGAAGAAACTCGCCCACTCCGAAGTCCAGTTTCTGCAGAACTGGTTCCCACCACATCCCGAACTCATGTGACGACACCAAAGGCCAGAGAAAAATGCCCAGCACTGCAGTAAACAGATGTACAAACTATTAATGCGGGTGTCACACTTACCAGTGTGATTATGAACCTGCTGACTGCTAGGAAGAAAGAGAAACCAGAGACTGAGTGAGAATGCCGTCCTGGTTACATTACTAGGAATCCACTATCACATGACAAACGGACTGTTGGATGTTCTCGGGTGTGCTGGAGGTAAGTCCAGGAAAGGGTCTGCTGTCCCTAGCTATAAGTAGCATGTTACATGAACTTAAATGAAAAGGTAGGACAAAAACTATTGATTATCATCTTTTTTTTTTTGTGCATGTGTGCTCTAACTTACCACTTACCTAAGATGTATGAAATAACAACCCCTGGAATGTAACGTCCAAGTATTGCCAGAAAAGAGCACATACTGCACACCAGCAGACAAAACTGCAAAGACACACAAATTCACAATGGCTCAGTTCACTGCAAATGGAAAGATGACATCAAATACCTTTAGAAAGTTAATATAACCTGTGATGAGATCTATACTACATGGAGTACTTTAAATAAAATAAAATTAATATGAAAATTGGTATTGAATTATTATTTGATAATGAATGATATTAGTAATATGAATTACTATAAGACAACTGTAGTCCATTAAAAATTAACTACTTAAGGCAAAATGGTGATTACAATTGTGCAAATGTAGAAGAAACGGACCCACTTTATATTAGGTGTCCTTAACTACTATGTACTTACATTTTAATTAATAATTTGATACATTGCACTTATTGTGTACATACATGTTTTTATATTGTACTTACATTTTTCATTGAATGACTTACATTCATACCTGCATGTAATTACATCTGTAATTAATTTCTGTAGTTACATTTGTAATTACACAGTTGACACTTCCCTTACACCTAACCCTACCCTTAAACTTACCCATCCCACCACACCTGTCCCTAACCCTACCCGTATCCTCAATATCAGCAAAGGTGTTTTGCAACACAATATGAACACAGTAAGTACATAGTAGTTAAGGCCACCTAATATAAAGTGGGGCCGAAGAAACTTATAACATGATACCCAAGATATAGTTTCCCTTATCGTGACGTGGATGTAAAAAAAGACCACGCCATGCGTCATCTACTCAAATCCATCCATACCTTGCCAGGATTCTGCTGCTTAAAAGAGGAAGTCTCCTCAATGAACAGCTTGAGGCTTGTCCAGAAGTCTGTGAATGGAGATCCTGACTTGCCCTCCTGGACAGAATCAATGACCTCCCAGCTGCAGTTAAAGAGCAGTGACAGATGATCACTTTCTGAAAAACCACTACATTCATTTTCATTATCACTGCATATCTGTTAAACACATAC
Organism: Gobiocypris rarus; assembly: GCA_023029165.1. Taxonomy (NCBI): domain Eukaryota; kingdom Metazoa; phylum Chordata; class Actinopteri; order Cypriniformes; family Gobionidae; genus Gobiocypris; species Gobiocypris rarus. Next base: position 36,414,008 of record CM040915.1, on the reverse strand, counting down.
TGAAATATACATATTCCCTCTCAACCTCTGAAACGATGCCTATACAGAATGATTTGGAAGATTGAAAGAATTAAATATTAATAATAAAAGATTAATTTAGTCATTGAGGGTTAGTCATGCAAATCAAATAAAAATGTGTGCACAATCTGAACATATAAAAAGGTGAGATAAGCTACAGTTTTTCCACACTGATTAGATTTCTCGATTTGACAAAATCAGGTTTTTATTAAACGGATGTCAGCGTTTATAACATTAGCTATACGCTTTTGAAGACCGAATCTAGCACTGGCGGAGTGAACGCTGCATGTGTGAAATTGTTCACAGTCTGAGTGATGATTGCAGACACGTACAAAAGGATTCTTCTCACTTTTAACTACAATGGGTTCATGAGATAAAAATACCTGGGAATTATTGCACATTGAAATGCGTTGCATATTTGAGGGTTCATCTTATATTACCATTCATAGATTCTGATTTTATACAAATATATGATTGTGTATTAATGGATTTATAGGTCCTTAACTCATGACTAACATTAACGAACATATCATTAAATCACATAAATGATAAGTCTTTGAGTCTTCTGGGGTCAAAGATAGACTCTTTGATGAAATTAAAATCACATTTGACGCTATTTGGAAAGTTTACAGTAAGTTAGTTTTAAATGCTTTTAAAAACTAAACCATGGCCAGCTATTAATAACAACCAGTAAAATATTTCTTTGTTCAAACATTTGGCTTTCAATGAATTAGTATGACTTTTATAAAGAGGCATCTGAGAATTTCTTGGCACTCGATAAGCATCTATTAACAGGGTGCCTATTAATGCCTTTTATCTCTGGTTATGCGCCCTTACTCTTGTTCCCTCACAGCTGGCGCCCTATATATTTCCCAAGACCAAAACAAACCAAACAACGCCACCTAGAGTGGGTAAACGTGTCAAACTTTTCAAAACTGAAAAATGTTAGCAAAAATATGCTACATAACCCAGGCAATTAGGCAGCCTCCTACAGATCAGCTCGAGCGGTGTTTCCTCCAAAAGGTCATAAACCAGTCACCTCCAACATTGCAGAGACATGTTTCCCCACCGTTGGTTTCCTATTAAACAGGGCGCATGGGGTGCATGTGACTATGAGGCAACAGAGCTCACATTAGCATTTCACCATCGACCATGTGGCAGATACAAGCGAAAGTGCCAGAGAAAGTGCAGCTCAGGCTTGCCCAACCCAGACCAAAGCTGATGACTGGAGATCAATGAGGTGTAATTCTCACATGACTCTTGCAAAAGTGTGATACCATTTCATCAGATGGCATCTTTTGTTACATCTTTCAGGAAATCTGGTTGTTGACTGACGCCGTGTGGTGTTTGATAGTTAACAGTTAACACTATTTGAAATCAAACATGTTTGCTATTGGTAAATATGTTGCTTAATATTATGTGAAAACCAAAAAAGTTAACGTTGGCGGTCTCAAGCGAGTCTTAAATCTTTTAAAACCAAAGAAAATGTGTAAAGCCTCGAATGTCTCTGCAAATACCAACAACAGCTGATTCTAGAGTCTGAAAACCAAACCGCTGGACTAGCTGACTCCCATGCTAATCGCTAAAACAACACAGAAAGCTACTTGTCTGACACTCAAACAGACCCAGAGACAGGGTACTAAAATAGCCCAAAACAAACAGCTGAGGAATGACAGTTAAAATCCACAGTGTCCCTTAATTTTTTTACAATAAAGGGCAGCAGAAACACTGGCATTGCCAATTGCAGTATTTTAACAATGCTATTAGCCCATCTGTGGTTCTGTCTACTCAAACCTCATCACACATGACTGCAAGTTTCCATTGCTGTGTGGCATACATGCACGTATCAATACCTATACAGTCCTTGTGACAATCAACATGAAATTCCCCCTAGCAAATGTTCCAAAACAAGGGTCGCCAAGGAGGCCGCCCGGCCCCTGATGCATCTGATACATGATGAATATCCAAAGAGTTAACAACCACTCTGTGTTTGTACCAGTTTCTTCAATACTATTTTTCTTTTTTTTACCTTAATGCTGATCCATGGTCTTCAGCAGTCATCTCAAAATCTCTAGGTTTCAACATGAAAAGCCTTCAGAAGGTAAGTCAGAAGGTGAGTGTTTCAGTGATAAGTTCCAGAGTTCAGGAGTCACAAACGAAGTGTCTCATGAAGCCACACGAGCTAGTGTTTATGTTGATCAAGGCCCGAGCTTCACTATTTCAACCAGTCAGGTCTAAAAATACCACATAGTCACATAGCATTCCACAAGCAGGCATCAGACAGACAGCACACGTACAAACACCCCATGTAATACCCCCTTAATACCCCCTCTTCACAGAATGAGACCCTCTCTGAAGAGTGTTTTGAAATGACACACATTTTTCCCACTGGAATCTATACTTCCAGACGTCACAAAAATGACGTCTTCTCATTGATTTACGTTAATTTAGGGTTTCATGTTGAGCGTTATAAAATCTTATACTACTGAAGAAAAAATTATTTATAAATCAATTATATTGTAAATACAGAACTGCATATGTAAATACTACAGTATATACAAACAATGCCATCCTCAATATCATCAAAGAAGTGAAAATAACACTAACTAGTAAACTATATAATGAAGGTGGGTTTCAACAGGAACGTTCTCAGGACAAGGGTGTTATTCATAAATCTCCATATGGGGCATTTTTCCATTGCAATGCGCTTTAAATTTTTTATAATTTATTAATTAAAATATTTATTTTTCTTAAATGTCTGTTTGGGGCAAGTCGTCACCCTTTGTCCATTATTTACATTTGTATTAAATGATACAAATTAATTATTAAATATATATATTTTTCACAAATGTCTATTTTGTTGTAATACTTTTATGGTCTTTTTTTTTTCCTTATATACATATGTTTTAAAAAGGTATAAAATCATACGATTTATCAATTAAAATATTTTAGGCCAAAACCATTTTTGTACATTTTACATTTCATATTTGTATAATTGTTTTATAGTTAAAATTTGTATATGTGTATATTTGTATGAAAAGCCTATAAAAGGCTGTTTAATGTCTGGCTCCATAGGGCCAGCTTACCCCACAGCATTTCCTGCACTGTAAAACATTTTGTTGGTTTAACTTAAAAAAGTAAGTTACCTGGTTGCCTTAAAATTGAGTCCATTAAAATTAAAAATTTTTAGTTAATACAGTACAATAAAGGAAATTGGTTTAATAAATAGAAACTCAATAGAAACTCAAAATATTATTGTATCTGAACCACATAAATTAAAAAGAATTGTGATAAATCACGAAAATAGCACAATTTGGCATGTTTTACTGCATCATAACAAATAAAACGCACAATTACACAATATGTTTACAAAATCTTTTAATAATATTTGAATAAAGGGATGTTGATTCTGAAAAATGTTCATTGTATTAAATATTTTTTTTTATTTCAATGAACTCAAAATTTTAAAGCAACCAGGTAACTTATTTTTAAAATATTTTTTTTAGTGTGGTAAATAATGGTGGATATGTTCAACGACTTTTTTGTAAGACTTCAAGGTATATTGACTCAAAAATGAACAATCCTAGAGAAATATTTAGTGGAGTAAAAAGTGTGAAAAGTTGCCCCGTCTCCCCTGTATATACAGACAGTAACAGTCTTCTTATTTATATCACTTCTTTATTTATCTTAATATTATTAGGCCATTTGACTGTGACGAAAGCAACGTGACTGGTCAGTTGGTCAGCAATCAGCTAATAACAGTAACCTAACCATCACTCAGCCTTCCTCCAATGGGCCGCTGAGTTTCAAGCCACACCCTTTGCTATTTAATATACTGTGATGTGATTGGCTCCTTGGTTGGGGCACTCCAAATTACTCCCAATAAGGAAATGCAAGAAAGGATTACCATCACTCCTAGGTGCACAAATGGCTGTGTCATTCTACTCCACTTGCCACACACAGGCACGTAAAAGTCTGAAACATAAACTCAAGTTTCACAACATGACATGCTACCACAGGACAAAACAACCCACTAGAGACTAGAGCATACGTCACAATACTGATAAACGTTTCATCATGAAAGATGACAAATACTAGTACAAATTATTGAACTGTGTGTATATATAGCAAAAACCGGAGCTGACGACTGGAGAGATCAATGAGGTGTGAATACATTTCATCAGATGGCATCTTTTGTTACATCTTTTCAGGAAATCTGGTTGTTGACTGACGCCATTGATGACTGTTTGCCACTGGTAAATATGTTGTTTAATACTATTATGTGAAATAATACTCAAGGAAGAAATGTGTAGAAAAGCCTCTAATGTCTCTCCAAATACCAACAACAGGTGACTCTAGGATCTGAACATATTACTAAACAAAAAAATAACAGACTTTTCTAAAAGCTCTTAATGTGAAACTACAATCATCTTCAAAAGTCATGTAACATCAATACAAAAAATACATCACTAATACAACTTAAGTTCAGTTGCTGCCTTAAATGTATAATCAAATTGCCTGTCATTTTTTTAATTCTTGCCTAGTTGTATAACTTAATGACTTTGTAATTGGTTCAATTATTTTGATGCATTAAAGTAATTTAAACACATTTTGCCATGACTTATTGATCATATCAATTCTTACAGAAATTCACAAAGTAGGGCACAACAGAAAGCTATGTGGGGGGTGTGTAAGGGGGCAAAGAGGTCAGAGTGAAGATCCGGGCGAAGACAACTGTTGAAACAGGACTCACACAACAGCAGCCGGCAAAAATGAACAAGCTGAGGCAATCCAGCAGCTGTCGGTCAAGTACTCAAGGCTTTAATGAGGCCCGCCTCACATAAACAACACACTGATGATTACTGCACTGGCATCTCACCCGCTGGAGCACAATGGTGCCATTGCATTGGTTTTCACCATAAGCATGTAAACAATGACGGAGCAACCCCGGTCAAAGTACAGCATGGCGCAACCCAGATTAAAATAATGGAAAGCCGAAGGCCAATGATAAGCAGTATTGGATAAATTCATCAAGCCTTCCACTAATCCAATACTTAACAAATTTCAGCTGACTTTTCAATGTTCTCATATGCAAAGTATTTAATGAAAATATTGATTATATAATGTTTGTTCACCTGGACACAAACTAACTCGTATATGGTCACCAGTGTCGTGCGTTGATGCATTTCGAGCGGGTCAGGAGTGCTTTGTTAGATTTCTTAATTAGTCTTAATCACACAACAGTGCTGGATCTCACTGACATTTCTAAGCACATGACAGGCTTTATGGATTGCTGTATGTCATCAATTATGCCAAAAAAAGGCATAGGACACCCTCTAGTGGTTACAGGCTGGACTGTAGCTGATGTTTAAAAACACCTTTCAGATTTGTGCGGTTTCATAAAGTTTTTGGTTTATTTGAAAAAAAAAAAGTACACTACTGTTCAAAAGTTTAGAGTTAGTATTTAAAAAAAGAAGAAATGAATACCTATCAGGACACGTTAAATTGATCAAAAGTGATTTATAATGTTACAAAATTCTATTTAACATAAAGACAGTTATTTTGAACATTCTATTAATCAAAGAAACATCCTGTAAAAAAAAGTGCATCATGGTTTCCATAAAAAAATATAGTCGTTTTCAACATCGATAAGATTCAGCTTTGCCATCATTGGGATAAATTTAATTATATTTTAAAATATATTAAAATAGAAAACTGTTATTTGAAATTGTAATAATATTATTTCACAATATTTCTGTTTATACCAAATAAATGCAGCCACAATGAGCGTAGGAGACTTCTTTTAAACACATTCATAAACTTTTGAACCGTTGTGTATATTAGATCAGTTCTCTTAGCTGCATGATTTATGTAAATAGGTGTGCATGCTCTAAATTTACCTGCTTGTCATACTCTTCCACAGAGCAGCTCCTATAAGAGGAAAATAAGCACCAGTGGGATTGAATTTAGCTTCTATTCTTATGAGTAAAGTGACACATGCAGCATTATGGGATGAAACAAACAAACCAACACCTCTTGATCTGGAAAGAGCCACATCTCTCATGGGCTGTATCATCACAAAGAGAGCTACACACATGGAGATAAGGCTGAACACTCGACAGGGACTGAGGGAAACACACCTGCATGGGGGAAAAAGAAAAAAGAAACAGGTTTCCTATCTACATCTATATAAACACATGCACAGTTAAAGTCAACAGTCATCTAACTATCATGTTTGTGTGTATAGTGCCTGTTTTTAACATATATGCTGTGAGACTATCCTAATCTAATACCTTAGAGAACATTAAACAATTATAGTACACACTCATGTTATTATTTCTGTTTACAAGTAACCTCTTATGTAAAATCATGTGCTTTGAGGGTGAAATTCATTCCTAAAGGATCACCAAATTACTCCATATATACTCGTAAATGCTGGGTTGTTTTAACCCAATGTTGGGTCAAATATGGACTAACCCAGCAGCTGGGTTGTTTTAACCCTGCGGTTGGGTTAAATGTTTGCTTAAACAACCCAATCCCTGGGTTAGTCCATATTTGACCCAACATTGGGTTGTTTTTTGTAGTCATGTTAACCGAAATACACTATTTATCCACATTCAAACACAAAATGTCTTTAATGCAATGAAACACATTGACAGCTTTTGCACGTGCAGGCAAATGCAATGCAATCTTAAATTGAAATTTTAAGTTTGTCTTCAAATATTATTCATGCACAGGAAATAATTAGGCTTTCACTTGCACAAAATATAGCAATACAGCTGTAGCCAATTCCAAATTGCAACAGAGAAAGTGGTCAAGAGAAAATGCCTTAAGCAAAAATACAGTTAACGTTAGGCCTGCTGATTTAATTCGATTTAATGTAGTGCACTGGAGAGCGATACAAACTGGTCTATATTTTTAATGCAACATTTTATTTAAACTCCAACATCATGTCTTAAATGAGAGTATGTGATATTTGCATTCGTGCATTCAAGTGATATATACAAATATGTGAATAAGAAAAATACGCTGCGTCATGTGTCTCACCAAAACGCTATATTTGTAGTTAGGAAGAAAGCGGAAGTCCATAATGGTCTTTTCCAGTTAATCAGCTTTGATATACGACACAGTGGATAATTGCCTGCAGGGTGTCGGGCTCCCGAAGGTTGCTCTTCCTCTTTCTCCGCCATCTCTCCACCACCTGAGTTCAGTGATCGGGAGGAAGTCTCGCCGGCGCTCTTGCCCACCGGCTCCACCTCAGAAGGATCCGGGCTGTCGCATCCACCCTGATTAGCCATAGCAAACGAACGCGAGCCCGCTCCCCGCTCCTCACGCGCACTGCCAGCTGATATTTATTTTGTTGTTGTTTAGTCGCTGACGTCACTCAGAGGCAGCCCCGGGTTGCTGTTGGGAACTCTTACGTCATCGTTAAGTCAGCTGTGTGACTTACACCTGCACTGGTTACCAGTTACCAGTGCATGCGGCTTATTGCTCGACATTAAGCCAAATTAACGTTTTCCTTGATTTCATTCATATTGCATGGAAGTAACAGGCTGCAATGCGCTCTTGTATTCGTCTTCTTCTTCTAACTAGGCAAGTTCATCATCAACCATCATTCTAAAACTTTGAAAAATATTTCATCTTTGTGCCTTTAACTGATATCTCAACCGTACAGTAGACCTAACTTCGTGAAACAAATTCAGTCAAAAGAAGGCGATGAGACAAAAATCTTCTACAGCTCAATTGCTCCACCCCCTGTCTGCTTTTGGAGGGATGGGCATCAGTTTGCACACTTCAGTCGGTCACACTAAAGATCAGTTAAGTAGGTAATCAAACCATAATGTTGTAGTTAGTAGGGTGGAGTCTAAACAATAACAATATGGCAAAATATTAGAGAAATATAGAAACACCATAATTATCCAAAAGTATGCGCAACTTTTCCGGTAATATCTAGGTCATGTAAGATTTTGTTTATTCTAAAATACAAATTATGAATGCGCTCAATTAACTCTTTAACCACTAGGGCGCAGTGTGCATTACTGTAAATTACCTGTATAAGTATTTAGCCACTTACAGTGGAAATAAAAATATATAATAATATAAAATAGCCTATAAAATGCTCTAAAAGTATTATTTTTAATTGTTTCTGCTGTTTAAAGTGGTGTTGCTTTTGAGAGTAGGCTATTAATCTTTGTCATTGGTTAAAAGTTAACATGACTGACAGCTGCTAACACTGGTGACAGTCATACAAGATTTTATTTTAAGCTCATTTTGAGACTATATGAAAATGTTTGACCAAAAGTTCTTTAAAATATGTTATTGATCATTATTGCACTATGCAGAGATGAATACTGTTCTTGACTCGTCAGTTGATCAAATCTAAGTAAAAAAGGATTTTTGCTTAAATACATATTATTCCTGACAGCCTTAAAGAATTGCCACATTAAGACAAAAACTACATTAATAAGTATTAAAGCAGTTATATTATTTTGAGCTGTGCACTTAGGTACAGTAACTTAATATCATGATTGAAGTGTTACAGTCACCCCTATAACCACTTTAGCCTATTTCTTCAGCAACTAATAAATGCCAGTCTTGTGAAACTCCAAAGCTTTAATTTTTCTCCATTTGAAAAAGGAAATAGGGAGCTTGCTTAATCATACAGGCATAGATTAAGTTCCAGTAGTCCGGTTGTGTAGACCTTCCTAGTCACATAAAGGGCTTGTGCTGAAATAAATCAGAATATAGCAAAGGTATGTATTTTCATTTTATATATATATCCATGGCCACAGGTGTATAAATCAAGCCCCTAGGCATGCAGACGCTTCTACAAACATTTGTGGAAGAATGGGTCGCTCTCAGGAGCTCAGTGAACTCAAGCGTGGTGCTGTCATAAGTTGCAATCTGTGCAATAAGGCAAGGCAAGTTTACTTATATAGCACATTTCATACACAATGGCAATTCAAAGTGCTTTACATAGAAAATGAAATTAAAACAGTGATAAGAAATAAGAATACCACGTGTAAGAATTAAAAATAAAAACAGGATAATTAAAAGTGTTTAAAATAAGAAGAAATAGAAATATACAGTTGTAAAGATAATTAAAAATAATACAATTATTTGAATGTGGCTACTGTTGGAGCACATCTGATCTGTTCTGGAAGCTGGTTCCAGCTGCGGCTGGCATAATAGATAAACGCAGACTCTCCTTGCTTTGAGTGAACTCTTGGTATTTCTAACTGACTTGATCCTGATGATCTGAGTGATCTGTTGGGTTTGTATTTAATCAGCATATCTGCAATGTATTGAGGTCCTAGGTCATTGAGTGATTTATAAACAAGTAATAGTACTTTAAAATCGATCCTAAATGTAACTGGAAGCCAGTGTAAAGATAAGTCCATTTGTGAAATTTCCTCACTATTAAATATTCCATGCTCAACTGTTAGTGGTATTACAACAAAGTGGAAGCAATTGGGAACAACAGAAACTAAGCCATTAAGTGATAGGCCACGTAAAATCACAGAGCGGGGTCAGCGCATGCTGAGGGTCACAGTGCGCAGAAGACGCCAACTTTCTGCAGAGTCAATAGCTACAGACCTCCAAACTTCTGTGGCCTTCAGATTAGCTCAAGAACAGTGCGTAGAGAGCTTCATGGGAGGGGTTTCCATGGCCGAGCGGCTCATCCAAGCCTTACATCAACAAGTGCAATGCAAAGCGTGAGATGCAGTGGGGTAAAGCACGCCGCCACTGGACTCGAGAGCAGAGGAGACGTGTTCTCTGGAGTTACCAATCACGCTTCTCTGTCTGGCAATCCTATGGATGAGTCTGGGTTTGGGGGTTTCCAGGAGAACGGGACTTGCCTGACTGCATTGTGCTAAGTGTAAAGTTTGGTGGTGGGGGGGATTATGGTGTGGGGTTGTTTTTCAGGGGTTGGGCCCCTTAGTTCCAGTGAAAGGAACTCTTAATGCTTCAGCATACCAAGACATTTTGGACAATTTCATGCTCTCAACTTTGTGGGAACAGTTTTGGGACGACCCCTTCCTGTTCCAACATGACTGCGCTCCAGTGCACAAAGCGTCGGTCCATAAAGACATGGATGAGCGAGTTTGGTGTGGAGGAACTTGACTGGCCTGCACAGAGTCCTGACCTCAACCCGAAACTTTTGGCAATATAGTGTGTGTGTGTGTGTGTGTGTGCGTGCGTGCGTGCGTGCGTGCGTGCGTGCGTGCGTGTTGAAGAAATGTCAATCAAATGTCAGTGAATTCTCATTTCACATAGTAAAGTCTCAGTAATACCTGACTTTGAGAGACAGGCTCAGTGAACAGCAATGACCTAATTTCTGAAGTTGCACAGTGAACTGTGCACTGCTGAGCTGGCTGGCATTCAAAATCACAGTTTGAAACAAGTTTAAAATAAGTTTAAACTGTTTTATATTATTGTTTTATTCTGAACGTAAAGTAATTGCAGACAAATATCTTCCTTTTTTTGAATAGTGTTGCATTGAGCAAGCAAAATCTGCACTGTGTACCAGAAAGTGTGGAGCCACTAATTGGACTGAATTTCAGTGGCAACAAAAGCCCTGGCTAGAAAATTCCAGCCCTGGTTTTACAGGGCCTGCTTTGTTGCTGCAGTGTTTGTTCTCTACTGCTGTGTTAACAGTTATTTTTTCGGTAGTGGCCTCTCCCCACCCTTCCACACTGTGCATGAAAGGTTCCTCAGCACAAACCCGTCCAGAGCCTCTGTGGCACAGTGCAGGCTATGCTCCGTTCTGCACAGGACGCCATCCAGACACCAGGACTGGCCCAGCAGCTGCCTCGCAACCATGTTCCCACACAGCTTTGATTACAACCAGCCGATGCGAAAGCGTTGAGAGGAAGGAGACATGATGGGACAGCTCCCGGAGGATGTGGTGGGTTGCTTCACCACAGAGGAACTGGAATGCAAGATCTGCTACTGTGCTTACAGCCTTTCAAGTCATCGGCCCAAGGTCCTTGAGTGCTGCCATTGTCTGTGTGCCAAATGCCTTGCAAAAATACTTGATTTAGGTGAATCCTCTCCGAATGCAGTGGTCTGCCCGTTCTGCCGTTACATCACAGACCTTCCCAGAGAAGCCGTGGATAGTCTACCAGATGAGTATAACCTGGTGTCAGCGCTGCTGTCCGTCCAGGCACGGAAACATCGGAACCTGAATGACACCCAAGGTGAGATTCTCCTCAGTCCCAGGCGTCTCAACTCCCTGGTTGGACACTCTGCTTCAGCTTCCCCCACCTCCATTCGTTCCAATTATGTGGTGATCACCATTATGGAGCCTCGGCAGGAGTCTGTTATTCCAGCTCCTGTTAGGGATTACCGCTCTTCCAGCCTGGACTCCATGGCCTCCGTTACCAATAGATGGACAGTGTGGAACTGTGCGGCCCTGTTGTGCCAGACCTCAGCACGCGTCCTGGTCTGGCTCCTGGGGCTGCTGTACTTCAGCTCGCTGCCTCTGGGTGTCTACCTGCTCATCATGCAACACACCACAACGGGGGTGTTGATGGTCAGTCTGGTACCTGTCAGTCTTCTCATTGTCATGGTGTACGGCCTTTGCCATTGCCTGTGTCGTGAGTTTTGGGACTGTGTGCCACCATAATGACCAAAGCAATGAGTGTTATATTTGATGATTGGATGTGAATGGTCCTGCCGGTTAGTGGGAACTATGAATTCTCCTGCTCATGGATAAACAATGTAGGCTTCAGTGAACTGAACATACACACAATAAAAGAGCACAGATTTATTACTATCATACAAATCAATGTCATATTAGAATCCGTAAAACTGGTATCCACACCAACAATACCCCATATGTCTGTATATTATTGTTGAATGTGCCTTTTCCTGGAGTGTCAGTTCAATAACTCAAGGCTTACTGATGTACATTTTCTCTGTCTGAATAATTTACATACAATAATTTTTTTTTTTTTTTTAGATATGCAAGTCATTGGATGTTTGCAATATAAACATATCACATACTGAATCATGGTTTGGCCACATGTTTTTATAGTTAATTAGTTTAACGTCGCCATTTTTCATTTGGAACACATGAAAGATCATGTTTTAAAGTTACTAACATGCATATGTTTTTACACTTCATGACAAATGTATGAATGAAACATTATGTTTACCACAGGAATGTTGGAGGATGTACTTTATACTGTTTGTATAAAGTATTTTCCACCCCAAGTCAAATGGGAAGACCAAGACACCAGATGCAGCTTTCATGACGTGTGAGTTGTTGCAAAAACTGGAAAATCAAAATATCAGATCAAAATTATTACATTCCACTTTTACACATGCAAATGTGAACATTTGTTTGGGAAAGACTATTATTCATATATTTTGTATATATATTTTATATTGTTTTGTAAAACTTTTGATGCTACCCCAACTAGATTAATGCACTGATCCTGTTAAACCACAAATCTTTTGGACTGTAAAAAAAAAAAACACCAATAAAATACTTTAATTATTAATTGATGTTGCATGGTCATTGAAGTACTTTATGTGAAATAAATAAGGACATATGTTTTTATGAATCAAATCTGTGAGGTTATGTGCATGTGGCAGGATAGGCTAAAAAAAAAGAGTCTATAGTTAAAATTGTGCATTCTTTAATGAAAATCTTAAAAAGCGGGAATATATTAGGGTTAGATTTATGGTTAGGGGATATAAAAATATAATTAGCTCAATGAATTAGCTAATATAATTAGCTCACTGAAAAGTCCTCACCTGAAAATGAGATGTAAGGGGGTCCTAATCTGCACCACAACTGCATTGTCCCATGATATGAAAATTATTAAATAAACGAAACATAGTAATGTGTAAGTGTTCATGTATATTCTCATTGTTTTAGCCATCTCAACTATCGCAGATAACAAGTCAAGTGAGAAGGAGGACATGTTATTGGTAGCTTGTGTCTAGTCATGTACCAAGTCCTCGAGGAAGTATGACTGGACCTTGAGAGAGCCAATCAGATCGCTGTATTTCACACTAACAACAAACAAAAGATCGGGGTTCCCTTCTGCTGCTGTCTTTCTGCTCCTTATTCCCGATTTAGTCTGTCCAATCGGCTGGATGTCGTCTTAAATAACAAGGATCAACTTTCTGGATGTCTGTTATGTTTTTGTAAGCTGTCGTTTCGCTGTATTTGCGTGATTCATTCTCTTTAGCGTCTTGCTAACTCGTATCAGAGAGGCTGTTTGCGGGCTAATCGCAGTTAGCTGGCTGGCTAGCCAGCCGTCAGATCCGAATAAAACAACCCCGAAATCTCAGCGGCTCTTCTCCTGTGGTGTCTGACAGTGGTCGCTTTAGCCACTGGGCACTGTTAGAAAGCTGTCCAGCTAAAGATAGCTGGCAAGCTATTGGCATCGACGGCAGGAATCGGATCGCGATGTCAGGACCGTCATCGGGCTGTGGGTTTCTGATGTCGGTTGTCGTTCACGGAGACTTGGCTCTCAACGAGCAGGAAAAAGAGCTCAACCAGCGGCTTAGACGCCTTTACCCGGCCGTCAACGAGCAGGAGACCCCGCTGCCCAGATCCTGGAGCCCCAAAGACAAATTCAGCTACATCGGCCTGTCTCAAAACAACCTCCGGGTGCATTACAAAGGTAACCAAGGCTAACAGTAGCAGATGAACACAAACACCAAGTTGTTTACCAGCTAAACGTCGAAGGCATTAGCCAGGTTAGCTCGTGTCAAGTTGCACATCTGATCTGTGACAATAAAAAGACTCTTCTATTAGCTTCTGCGTAACTCGTATTGTGTGTAACGTTAAACCAACCCCATTTTTTATCCACAAAAGCTGCTAAAAATGTTACGGAATAGGGATGATCTGCAGTTATAATCGAGCACGTTATTCGATATAAATATAGAAGAAACTTTGCTTCGTAATAACTAACTGCCTAGACGACGTTTGAATAAAAATAGCCTCCCTTTAGCATTATTTAGCACCATTCCCGAGCAGTCAGCATTGTCTATTAATTGAACTAACCTACTGCATTTATATGATGTTGTATATGCATAACAGTGTGTATATAGATGTGACATACAGACTTTGGAAATGACTGATAAAAGTGTTAAGTTTGAAAGTATAAAGTTCGTGTGAGATGGTGGTGAGTTTCAGCAGCGAGCTATAAAGATGCTTCAGTCATTTCCGGAAGCTCCTACTCTATAGAGTTTCACTCCTGAGATGCAGTCTTTGTCAACTCTTTTTGACAACATTATCTGTGTACAAAGGCCATGTCTTAATACACACACGCTGTTGTAGGTACTGATCGGCCTGTCGCATAAGCTCTAGCAAGGCCTGTGTGTGTGTGTGTGTGTGTGTGTGTGTGTGTGTGTGTTTATCTGCAGAGGCAGGGTTTTCTGCCATCGCGAGTATATAAGGGTTTTACTAGGAATTAATCAGATAAAGAAAAGCTGTAATATATTTATAATTTGATTAACGTATTAAGGTTTTTTTTAGGTGTCTGCCATTTCCCTCAGCTGAGTCATAAAGGTAGGCCACATAATGAATTAGGCCAGTCAGTGTTGAGGACAGGTAGGTTTCAGGTAGACTGCCTTAAATTACCAGTAGGCCAAGATGTATTAAATGTACAAGCTACATATAAGCTTATGAATCTGATTATCCTTGGATCGGGTCTGGAATGTTACCTAAAATGCCTCATATTGACATATTAAGTATTAGAAAAATTAAGTATTTTGAAATGGAACAGTTAAGTCAAAATCTTAAGACAAAAAGTAAAATAAAATTAAAAAAATAAATGCATATGTTTTGCATTATTTTATACTTTTTATGGCCCATATAGTATGATATAGTGAGAATACAGCACACACACACACACACACACACACACACACACACACACACACACACACACACACACACACACACACACACACACACACACACACACACACACACACAATATGCAATTTGGTACAGATGTTATTGTGTATATGGCCAGAAAGTAAGATTCTTACTTATTCCAAAACATAAGAAATTCTGTTAGCTTGTAATGCAAATCAATTAAATTTTTATATAGCAGACTACTTAAATACAATTATTATAAATATTCCAGGAATATTTCTTTGTAAGATGATATTTAAATGCTTAATTTTATGATCAATGCTCTGTCTGTTGGGGCATTGATCATAAAATCTTGTGATAAAGATAATGCAGTGCAATGAGGTTTGAGAGATGTACAAATACAATTCCCCAAAAGCCTGTTGGTTCATATTTGATGCACACATTTTCAAAAAAAAAATGGTATGGATAATCAAGTAAACCTAAGTGTCTGAGTGGCCAATTCTCCTCTATCCAGTGCCTGTCTAGTTGTGTTAATAATGGGTTTAATGCCTCTTCAGACACTTTAGGGACCTATAGCTTTTAGATATATTCATTTGCTGTCTCAGAAGTGTGTTTTGTTATAATGCAGCAGCTAATATGAAGTGGTTCTGAAAATATAAAATGTTTCCTTTAAAGGGTTAGTTCACCCAAAAATGAAAATTCTGTCATTAATTCCTCACCTTCATGTGTTCCAGACCCATAAGACCTTCGTTCATCTTCAGAACACAACTTAAGATATTTTTGATGAAATCTAAGAGCTTTCTGACCTCCCTATAGACTGCAATGTTATAACCAAGGCCCTGAAAGGTAGTAAAGACAGCGTTAAAATCATGTGACTACAGTGTTTAAACCTGTTACTTTTTTGTGCAGCAAAACAGAAATAACCACTTTATTTAACAATTTCTTCTCTTCCCTGTCAGTCTTCTATGCTGTTCACATAGGCCACATGTACACTGCAGGTCTTGATGCACAATTACAATTTGGTGACTGTCCGATTTTTAAAAAATGTTTTCGCTTGATGACCCGCTTATGTCATCTTTTAAAAGCGACCCGTATCTGATATTTGCATACTATACACTGGCGAAACAGCCCAAGACGTTCTGACTCGGAAAAGGAAGTAAAACGATGCGATATGCAATGGATGCAGACTACATTTTTAGATGAATCTTTAAATGTCAGCAAATCATTGCTCTTGTAAGGCGGAGAAAAAAAAGAGGAGCGCCCTTGTTGCATGTGATCGCAGTTTGTGTCCACCTGTGTTGACGTCATTCGCCTCCGTCCCTTTTTCAGTGACGTATGACTCCCATTCACTGGGGAATATCCGATTTGACCGCTTACATGGCAGATGCAAATGCACGTTTCCGAATCATATCGGATTTATTACCATGTATGAGTGAGACCTGAATCCGATCAGAGGTTATCGGAATTTATGCGTTTTTTTCCTTCTTACACGTTCACATGTCATATACGATCTGTGCCACATGAGAGGAAAAAATCGGAATTGGTTTACCATGTGTAAACAGTGCAGCTCTTCTGGGTTCTACACCAGAACGCTGGCTCATCATTGGCCAGCTCCTGCATCAGCATCACACGCATGTGTCGTGGTGCTCACATGAACAGCGATGGCCAATACTGAGCTGGTGTTCTGATGTAGAACTCGGAAGCGCTGCAATCGGTTCACTATGTGAACTGCTTAGGAGACTGACAGGGAAGAGTAGAAATTGTTGAATAAAGTCACTATTTTTGTTTTGTTTTTGCGCACAAAAAGTATTCTCGTCGTTTCATAGTTATAACCACTGGAGTCACATGGACTATTTTAATGACGTCTTTGTCTTTCTGGGCCTTGAAATTGGTAATGACATTGCTGTCTATAGGGAGGTCAGAAAGCTCTCAGATTTCATCAGAAATATCTTCATTTGTGTTACGGAGATGAATGAAGGGTCATAGGAGTTTGGGAACCACATGAGGGTGAGGAATTAATGTTTCATTTTTGGGTGAACTAACCCTTTAATGGCATTAGATATTAAATGACTATATTTATAGTATATCATATATTTATTTGTATTTTTGTGTTTTATTTTTTTCATTGTTTACAGTTTTAGAATTGACTTCCTTGTTTGTTTGAGAATTGATTCAACTGAAGTATGAGTGAATGAGGTGGCCATTTCAAGGGGCAATAATAAAAAATAAATTTAATTCTGACACTGGTTTGTTGTTTTTTTGCTAATAAATGCATATTCACAAATTTCACATGAAATAAATGTTTTTAAATATCAGTGCAAATGTGCAGTTTCTTTGCTGTTGCCAGGCAAAATATCATCAGCCTGAAGCATACATCTCTCACAGCAAAAACATTGATTATGTTGCTAAGCTTTTTTTTAAATAATATTTACAAAGGCTCCAGTTCTCCTTGTGAGTGACACCATCCACTCGCAGTAAATGATTGTGTTTATGTCATCCAGGTCATGGAAAGACCCCGAAAGATGCGGCATCTGTCCGTGCAACACACCCTATTCCAGCTGCTTGCGGGGTCTATTACTTTGAGGTGAAAATTATCAGTAAAGGACGAGATGGGTATGTGAAGGATTCAGTATTTTGAGATAATTTACCTATTTAAATGTGCACTCAGTAATTTTTTTGTCTTGGATTTATATTGGCACCTAGTGGCGTGGATGTAGCATAATGCTAACCTTTTTATTTACTAATGCCTTTGTACAAATGCTCAGTTAGAAGTCAGCCATGATTAATTTATTCTGTGAGGGAAAATGTCAGGTAATGAGAGGTTTACTGACATAAAATGAGTAAAATGGTCGTTTGGGTCATGTGATCTCAACATGGCAGCCCCCATGAGGTGACCTGCACCATGTAAAATAAAACAGGTTTTATTCAGTCCATGGTTATTTTAGTTTAGTATGACTAAAATGAAATGGAACTTGTGAAAATGAAATGAAAGGCAACATTGCTTATGTCCTTTAGCTTGATGTATGAAAATAACTTAAATGGATATTTAAAAATAATAGAACGAAAACGAATAAAAACGACACAACACAACAACAAATTACTAAAACGAACTCAAATTAAAATGAATATGGAACATTTATTCATCAATAAAATGGGTAACACTTTAAAATCAACATCAGTTAATGTATTCACTAACATGAACAAACAATGAGCAATACATTTGTGACAGTATTTATTAATCTTTGTTAATACAGCTAAAAATGCAGCTGTTCATGTTAGTGCATTAACTAATGTTAACAACTTTTGATTTGAATAATGTATTAGTAAATGTTGAAATTGAAAAAGATTCATAAATGCTGTGGAAGAAGTGTTCATTATTAGTTCATGTTAACAAAGGTAGTTAACTAATATTATCTAATGAAACCTTATTGTAAAGTGTTACCATAAAAATATTCTAAAATAACAGATTCTGTGTCACATGGTATGATTAAAAAAAATAAAAAATTTAAATCATACTGTTCATTTTAGGGATAACTTTTGTAATTAGGACAGAGTTACTGAGTGCACCTTGAACTTTTAGCATGGGCAGTTTTAACTTCTCTAATACAGATTTTTACATCAAATAAACGTTCTTTGTTTTGTTGTGACCAGGTACATGGGGATCGGCCTGTCAGCTCAAGGTGTCAACATGAACAGACTTCCAGGTAAAATGACATTCAGATTTTGAGAAGTCACTGTACTTTTATTGCTAGTAACACATTAGCTATGTCATATTTTCAGGTTGTTTAGATCGGGGGTGTCCAATCCTGCTCCTGGAGGGCCACTGTCCAGCAAAGTTCAGCTCCAACCCCAATTAAACACACCTTAACCAGCTAATCAAAGTCTTACTTAGTTAGGCATACTAGAAACTTCCAGGCAGGTGTGTTGAGGCAAGGTGGAGCTAAACTCTGCAGGACAGTGGCCCTCCAGGACCGAGTTTGGACACCCCTGCTATAGATGAACAGCGTTTGAGGTTTAGATGCAATTAGTGGGCATGTTAACTTGATCCCCCACCTTTCTGATGCTCACAGACCCTGGGTGGTTCCTCTGTGAGTCTGCAGCTTGCTAGAGAGATAAGAGTTAGAACGCTTAGTGCTCTTTCCTTAGTATTTTTGCAGTACATACCTTGTTCCCAAACAACAACAGTTATGTGCTCAATGTTCTACCCTTAGGTTGGGACAAACACTCATATGGCTATCATGGTGATGACGGCCACTCCTTCTGCTCTTCTGGCACTGGACAGCCCTATGGTCCCACATTTACAACAGGCGATGTGATTGGCTGCTGTGTGAACCTCATCAACAATACTTGTTTCTACACAAAAAATGGCCACAGTCTAGGTAGTAAATATTGGTAGTATAAATATTGGTTATTTGTTCTTTGTTTATTACTGATGTTTCAATGACGGTACAGCTCCTCCATCAATTAAATGTGTACTTTAACATTACATACACATCTCTAGGAGTGGAATCATTTTCATTTAGGATGATTTAGGAGTTTATGGGAGGTCTGAATCAGTTTTGGCTATTAACACACAATGTATGCACACAGTTAAATATTGAATTTGTATGTAATTTTTTTTCTTCTTTTTTTCAGGGATAGCTTTTACAGATTTACCGGTAAGTCGTTTTTTTTAATCACCTCTGATACTTAAGTTAAGATTTTGTTTCCATATTATATCATACTATTCAAAAGTTTGGTGTTGGTGAGATTTTATTTTTGAAAGAAGCCTCTTATGCTCATCAAGGATGTAATTATTTGATTAAAAATACAGTAAAAACAGTGTTATTGTGAATTAATATTACAATTTAAAATAACTTTTCTATTTTATAATGTAATGTATTCCTATGATGGCTAAGCTGTATTTTCAGCATCATTACTCCAGGCTTTAATGTCACATGATCCTTCAGAAATCAATTTAATATGATGATTTGGATTATTATCAATGTTTTGTTGCTTTTTTATATTTTTGTGGAAACCGTGATACATTTTTTCTGGATTCTTTGATGTATAGAATGTTCAAAGGAACAGCATTTTAAAATAGAACTTATTTGTAACATTATAAAAATCTTTTGATCAATTTAATGTGTCCTTACTGAATCAAATAAAATCTTACTGGCCCCAAACCTTTGAAACCGTATTGTATAATTTTGTGTTTTATAATGTTATATTTTATGTAGTGTATCCTCCGATAAATATATTTGTTTTATATATGCTCATGTTTTAAAAAAATATATCAAGTCGCATCATTTGCAGCTTTACAGATTTGTTTTAGTTTTCTCTGACTGAAGGTCATGTGGTTATTGATCCGTTGTTATAGTCTTTTTTAGATGTTGTAGAGGAAACCTTTTGCTATTCTTTTGTCTTTCCTTCCTTTCTTCATCATTCAAGATGTTGGACTAAGCATTTCTCTCGCTGGCTGAACAGAGGCCTGTTTGGGGCTAAAACAATAATCCATTGAGCAGAAAACACAGTTGGCTGATGACCAGCATTCATGTTATTCTGAGTACTTCTGTGAAGTATGTCAGTTTAGCAGCCCTGACCTTTCTCTCTATTGGACCATGAGCACAGACCCTCTCAGAGAAAGTGACTAATATGTGCGTGCCCTCTGACCTGACCGAGAAGCAACATTTGAGTTATGTAGTTTGATCAAGTCATTTACACGTGATGCTGGATAGGACACTCAAGACCCAAACGCACATTTCAACGATCAGGAGAAAGTGTTCATCTAGTTGTTGTCTGTCCATTAGACAGATGTTGCTGGACTATAATACTTCTACCCCACTGAAGAACTTTTTATGCTGTTGATACTTTTTAAAAGGTTTTTAACCGAGTCAATCCAAAGTTAGTCTGACGGTTTTTAGAAAAAAAAAATCTTAAACATCTTTTTTTGGTTATATTTTTCTATATCTAAACCTGTCTCTCGCCATCAACACCATTTGTATTGTGTTAAAAAAGGAAAGATAGAAAAAAAACTATATAGTTTTGATTTGTAATCCGATTAAAATCTGCAGTTTTTTTCTAATCCGTCTCAGTTTGAACGCCTATGAACCAAGGCACATTTTTCAAGTCAAGTCAAATTTATTTGTATTTATTTGTATTTATTTGCCTTATAGTTGCATTTAGCAGATTAGAGCTGGGCGATTTAATAGTTTACATTTTGTGATGATACAAGCAATCAAGCAGTTTAGCTTTTTTCAAGTTTTCAAATCTCTTTCAAGGTACTCTCAGCTGTTTTATGAGAGAGTCTTTAGACATTGTGTTTACATTTACAACAAAAAGTTGAATCAACTGCGATCCAGATTTAATCAAATGTGCTTATTTTGCTTTCAGCCCAACCTGTATCCCACAGTGGGTCTTCAGACCCCAGGGGAGGTCGTGGACGCAAATTTTGGGCAGCATCCATTTGTCTTTGATATTGAGGATTACATGCGTGAATGGAGAACCAAGATCCAAGCCCAGATTGACCGCTTCCCCATTGGGGAAAGAGAAGGAGAATGGCAGGCCATGATTCAGAAGTGAGTGCTTTTGATTTGGAGTATTTTTGTAATTTTGCCGTCAGCATCGTTACCAGTGTTTGGTTTTCAAACCTTTTGAGATGTAATGAATGTGTGTGCTAGTGGCTTATTTCTTTCTGTATCTTTCTCAATTTTTCTTTCTGGCTTATTCGTTTTCTTCCATCTTCCCAGAATGGTGGCCTCCTATCTGGTTCACCACAGCTACTGTGCCACCGCAGAGGCCTTTGCCAAATCAACTGACCAGGCCGTACATGAGGAACTTGCTTCTATCAAAAATAGACAGAGTAAGTCTCTCCAGTCAACAGAAATGGGCTGAGGCCTTTTGGGTCTGTCTGATTAAGATCAACAAGAAATCAAATGAAGTTTCTTAAAGGTGCACTATGTAGGGCATGCACTGGGTTGCGTCGGTGAGCATGTATCGATGATAGCCAGAGATCATATTGAATCACATATTGAAATAATTTTGGCATTTCCAATTAATGTAGGCCTGCTATTATTATTATTATTATTAAGCTTATTATTATTATTATTCGGTTAATTTTACAATAAATTTGTCCCGCAATAATTTCACAATGCATTATTACATGTGCATAACTGAAACACTGTGGAGGATAATACTGGGATATTACGTTTCATTGAAAATTAATTGAAAACATTTTAGGTCTATTATACAATAAATTATAGGCCTATAATACATTTAATTAACAGTCTATAATATTTCCGAATACTGAAGTCACTGATGAAAATTTCAAGCACAGATGCACTTTTTGTAACTTTTGTTCAAAATTATACAAATTTAAATAATGGGTCAATACACCATCAGTCCTTTTTCCAAAACGTGTTTCCGTCGGATGCTTTTTCGCGTGAAAATGTGATGCATATGTCACTTGTATGTGCATGTCTCGTCATATTCGCAAAAAGAGAAAAGTTGCTCCAGCTACTATGCCACATGCGAGTGGCATCGGTTAGTTGTCATAGGTTGACATTGTAGGAAATTCAGAAGCGAAGTTCAGAAGACTCAGTTGTATCTTCAGCAGGATTCTTTATTGAGAACGTGCTGTTTGGTCCCTGCAATTATCAAGTCCGACTAATGGAGCTGTACGTTGTATTTTATAGGCATTCATTGGGCAGTCCTTAAAGTGTTGAGCTTAAACACAGCCTTAGAAGTGAATCACTAAAACTAACGCATCTTAAGACAATAAGGAAAGTTACCCCTGAGTGAGATCAGACAGACCAAATGTTTTAAGCACCTCCTAGTAGTGTTGTCAAAAGTACCGACCTCGATACCAAATCGATACTGAAGTTTTAAAAATGTGCCGCTTTGAGCGCTGTTGAGCTGTAATCGTAAACACCTCTGATTGGCCATTGTGCTCACGCGCTTCATCGGATGTGCCTGTGATTGGCTACAATGATCAACGCACGGCAGCGCTTGAAAGCACACAGAAGTGTTTGAAAATGTTTTGAAAGCGGGAGCGGGAGCGTTTGAAAGCACAAGCAGGCATCGACCAGCGGACCGGTAGGCTGATAGACGCCTGCATTCAAACGCTCCATGTGTATCTGTGTACGCGCTCTGTGAAAAGTGTCATTGATGTATGTTTATAACATGTTTGTGAAGCACTGATCATTGTAGCCAATCACAGATGTATTTGGCGTCAGCGCTATGGCCAGTCAGAGGTGTTTATGTTTATGACTTCACATTTGTAAAACTTTCTTTTTTGACAACACTACCTCCTAGTCACTAGCGTATAGACATGCGAACATGTAAACATGAAGACATGTAACCAACACAGTCAACCCTCTCAGTAGGAAGATCAAAAACTGACACAACCCCCTGACTCTATTGAATCTAATCTGTAAACTGATCATGCTCCGTGCAGTTCACCTTAGTTTTCATGTGATGTCATGTCAGGATGTAGGATCAGCCGATCTTAAACAGATTCCTACATTTTTAATCCCACAACATGGAGCAGCTAAATCTCTAACCTCTGGGGAGGCTTCTGCTTGCAAAAAGAGAATGCCGACAGAGCTCCTAATAAATCGAAAAAATTAAAATCAGTCTGGTTTTCGGAGAAAAAAATTTCCAGCGAGAAATTAAGGATTTGAAATGTTGTAAAAGCAATGGAGAGATGGCATTTTTATTAATAAAAGGTATTTTATTGAACAGATAAATTGCCATATGAAGGTCTCTAACAGAGTTCGCTGTAAAGAACGAAGGGTCATTTCATTATGGGTTGTTGTAGCGCTGTGCTGGAATTTACTTTCAAGGATGTAGCATGTCTATTAATGGGTATAGCTACAACAACGTCTTTTAGTTAGTCAGCTTTAGATGCTTTCCATCTACACTGGTTATATCTCTTAAGCCTGGTAGTGAATATTTTATGAGCAGTAGGATAACCCTATTCATCCACAATCACGCAGAGTCGGAGCACAACAAACCAATGTTCTTTCACAAAATGCATGCAGTTTTATTTCTCAGTCACTATAGGGGCAAACGTTACATAGTTCCTGGTCTAATTCTGAAATATTCATCAATGCATGTTTTCAAGGGTGAACTCAATGCTGAGTAATGGCTTCACGATTGTGATTGCAGAGATCCAGAAGCTGGTCCTGTCCGGCAGAATGGGAGAGGCTATAGAGACCACTCAGCAACTTTATCCCAGCCTGTTAGAGAGAAACCCAGACCTCCTCTTCATGTTGAAGTGAGTGTGATGTGTGCAGTTTTACAAGAATGGACACATCTCCAGTGAAGACACTGTATACATGATGTATCTATATCTCTTTCCAGAGTCAGGCAGTTCATTGAGATGGTGAATGGAACTGACAGTGAGGTCAGGTGTCTCGGTGGGAGGAGCCCTAAGTCACAGGATAGTTACCCAGGCTCCCCTCGCCTCTTCAACAGCCCTGTTCACAAAGCCAGCAGCTCCCAGGCCTACCAGACAGGCACGTGCACTACATTCACACTCTTTCTTCTGATGGCATAGGTGAAAAATAACTTGCCAAAAATCTCTTACGAAAACGTAATCTTTATTGAAATGGGCCTGGGACCCACTAGAATCTTAAAATTATTTATTTGGTTAAATAGGCATAATCTTAATTAAAATGCTAAAAACACTAAAATAAAGATGTACATCATTAAACTGACATCATATACACTATATTGCCAAAAGTATTGGGACACCCCTTCAAATCACTTAATTCAGGTGGTCAATCACTTCCATGGCCACAGGTGAATAAATCAAGCACTAGGCATGCAGACGCTTCTACTAACATTAGTGAAAGAATGGCTCGCTCTCAGGAGCTCAGTGAACTCAAGCGTGGGACTGGGATAGGTTGCCACCTGTGCAATAAGTCCATTCGTGAAATTTGCTCACTATTAAATATTCCACGCTCAACTGTTAGTGGTATTATAACAAAGTGGAAGCAATTGGGAACAACAGCAACTCAGCCACGAAGTGGTAGGCCACGTAAAATCACAGAGCGGGGTCAGCGCATGCTGAGGGTCACAGTGCGCAGAAGTTGCCAACCTTCTGCAGAGTCAATCGCTACAGACCTCCAAACGTCATGTGGCCTTCAGATGAGCTCAAGAACAGTGCGTAGAGAGCTTCATGGAATGGGTTTCCATGGCCGAGCAGCTCAACCAAGCGTGGGATGCAGTGGGGTAAGGCATGCCGCCACTGGACTCTAGAGCCGTGATGTGTTCTCTGGAGTGACCAATCACACTTCTCTGTCTGGCAATCCTATGGACGAGTCTGGGTTTGACTGTTTCCAGGAGAACGGGACTTGCCTGACTGCATTGTGCCAAGTGTAACGTTTGGTGGAGGGGGGATTATGGTGTGTGGTTGTTTTTCAGGGGTTTGGTTTGGCTTGGCTTAGATCCAGTGAAAGGAACTCTTAATGCTTCAGCATACCAAGACATTTTGGACAATTTCATGCTCCCGACTTTGTGGGAACAGTTTTGGGATGGCCCCTTCCTGTTCCAACATGACTGCGCTCCAGTGCACAAAGCGTCGGTCCATAAAGACATGGATGAGTGAATTTGGTGTGGAGGAACTTGACTGACCTCAACCTGATAAAACACCTTTGGGATGAATTAGAGCGGAGACTGCGAGACAGGCCTTCTCGTCCAACATCACTGCCTGACCTCACAAATGCGCTTCTAGAAAAATGGTCAAAAAATCCCATAAACACACTCCTAATCCTTGTGGAAAACCTTCGCAGAAGAGTTGAAGCTGTTAGAGCTGCAAAGGGTGGACCAACTTCATATTAAACCCTACGGATTAAAAACGGGAACGGGTCATGTGCGTGTTAAAGCAGACTTCCAAAACTTTTGGCAATATAGTGTATTACAACCAAAGTTTCAGCGGTAGATATCAGCTTAGATAAAAGGGCCTTCAAATATTGTCTTGGACTTAAGGGGACTTTGCAGTCAAAAATGTTGAGAGCCACACATTTTCAAATCAAGGCTTAACCTAGACCACAATGAACCATTGATCATCAATAGGACAAGTTGATAATGTATTTTTCCATCTGTCTCCAGGTTTTGATAGTAATTACTGTAATGGAGTTTCATCAAGTAAAGGCCACACCTCGACCCACAGTCACAAGTCCTGTCCCCCTACCCTCTCAAGTCCAGAGCTTGGTGTCCTGAATGGCAGTCGGGGCCAGCAGACCACCGTGAGGTATGTCTTTGTATCCTTAAAGATGACATTCACCATATCCATTTTGTAAATGCATGTTATAGATGTAATTGTGAACAACTAATTCGTATAAATGCTTAATTTTTATAATAAGCCCTTCATCTCTTGTTGACTCTTCCTAGCAGTGCTGAGGTAGAGATGGAGGTTGATCACTTCTCAAATGGAGTGTCTGAATCCTCTTCAAATGGATTTCTGAATGGCAGCGCTACACATGGGACAGAGCTGGAAGATTGTGATGCAGATATGGGTGAGTATATTAATCGCATTTAGTCTTCTGTTAAATTCCTGCCTCTGCAATGAGATTTGTAGTAAGAGGTCAAAGGTTTTTCCCCTGTGTGATCTGTATTACAAAACTGATGTTGTGCATGTGACTCCCAATCATTTGGTCAATTGTGTTATGCAAATGAGTCCAGTGTGAATGAAATGCTTTGTACACAGAAGTGGATAACACTCAGTCTAAGAGGCAGTTGTGCGGTGGGAGCCAGGCAGCCATCGAGAGGATGATCCAGTTCGGCCGAGAGCTACAGAGCATGAGCGAACACTTGCGCCGTGAGCGGGGAAAAAACTCAGCCAATAAGAAGATGCTCAAGGTACTGCCATCAATATTCACTTGTTCTGAAAGTTGTATGTAGGTGCTGTTTGCAAGTAATCACATTTATGAAATGTATAAAGTGTCTTTTGGTTATAATGGTAATATATATCATGTCTCCATTCGTGTAGGATGCATTCAGTTTGCTGGCATATTCAGATCCATGGAACAGCCCCGTGGGCTACCAGCTAGACTCCATCCAGAGAGAGCCGGTCTGCTCTACACTCAACAGTGCAATATTAGGTACAGCATCACTCTTCCCACTAGGGGTCAAGAAGTCGTCGCTGCAGCCTGAAGCACGATGACGTACTGGATCAGATCCAACACGTACTGGACGCGCATGCGCGGTGGTTTCGTTCACATTTTGATGACGTCACATGCGCACGCGCAGTTGAGAGATTTGTGAACTGTGGATAAATACTCAAACCGCTCGCGCAAAAAAAATTATTAATAACATGCTCACGAAATCAGGACAGACGTTTTGCATTTTCCCTTGAATGTTTACCGGTTGTACCTTGAGGATTAAAATTACAGACAATTAGGCTACTTGACTCATTTTTGCTTCCACTCAACAGCAAGTATGACCAGAATATGTTACAACTGTTTTGCATGAATGTAGAGAGAAACTATGATAACTTCAGCATCACGATGACTTATTCATCAATAATTACGTATTATTTATCAGTACTACTACTACACAGGTTAGAACATCATATATAAAATATTGACCATACATATGGTCAATATTGTATATAGATGATGTTCTAACCTGTGTAGTTATATTGCGTATACGCTGGTCTTAAGTGACATATGTCACTTAAGACCAGCGCACTCGCATTATAACTATACGCACTAGCCATACCGAACCACCATCCAGTACGTATTGGATCTGATCCAGCTACGTTATCGTGCTACAGTCTGCAGCAAGGAGTGTCTCCTAGGGATTGCACAGACTAGTCGACCAATTTAGTCTGGCCTATAGAGGGCGCAACAGGATAAGCCATTTCCTGGCATGCACGCTCCGTTTTCAACTATTAAAATGACAAATAAACTCATACTCAAAGAGCTCTCCACAAGATATGTTTAATTATGTTATATGGATGCTCAAATTGATCGGGAGAATGCAGGTTTTAAACAGCTTATTATACA
The DNA here is from genome assembly GCA_023029165.1 of Gobiocypris rarus. NCBI lineage: Eukaryota > Metazoa > Chordata > Actinopteri > Cypriniformes > Gobionidae > Gobiocypris > Gobiocypris rarus. The sequence continues at coordinate 36,386,153 of CM040915.1, read as the reverse complement.
CGTAAGTCAATCGCTGACGCCGTACTAAACGAATGCATACTGCATACATTGTAGCGCAGACACACATAGCGTGGAGATCGCGCGCCACACAGAATCACTCGGTAGCGCAGAAATCTATTGTCAACACTGTTTCTGTGATTTATCAATGAAATAGCTTAGAAACTGAAAAGTTCTAGCATATATTTCTTGATAACTAAAACCCACAGCTTAACTATTAGTATAGAGATGCTACCAGGTAGAATTAATTCACACGCAATCGCTTTCTCACTAATGTATTCGTATAAATGTAGCCTAATCATTACTGGGCTATTTTATCTTTATCTGGTTAAGAACGAGCAGAAATTTGTGAGACATATAAAGACAAAAGAACTGATAAACAAAAGCTGTTACCTTATGGGCAGCGCTGAGCATATGCAGCTGTGCAAAAAAAAAGTTCAGTCTCAGTTCGAGGTTCAGGCTTATTTGTACATTTAATGACGTCATCATCAATTAGTCGACGTCGACTCGACTTTCATTACATAAATCTCGACTTTAAAAAATCTGAAGTCGTTCAACCCCTTCTTCCCACCACCTTTGATTAAATCAGAACAATTAAGTACCACCTAGTCACAACAATGATTCAGCGCTCTTTCAGCACTGAGCAAATCTCTTTAAGCTCAGACTTAAGTGAGTGAGCAACATAATGCTGTATTTTGATAAAAAAATCAGATAAGTCATGGTGCTGCAGGACCCTTTGAAAGGATCCTCTAGCATGTCAAAAGCGTACACCAAATTAATATTAAGCATGGATTACAATATAATTGCACATGTTAGTATGCAAATGTTGCAATACATTTTAACTACATTAATATTAAATACATGTATTTAGTTTGTCTTTTCTCATCCCTCTTGGTCGGCACATACAATATTGGTACGATTCTTAAAACTGCATCCTGTGAATCTGAGCCATAAAAGCCTTCTGGATCTAAATGCTTATTGACAGGAAAACAGGATAATATTTCCAGTATTCAGTTGATCTAATCAGTGCAGATTAAGAATTGTCTACACCTTATACTGTACACTGTGATATGCATTTGAGTATTCATTTATATTTAAACACTATCATTTAAAAACTTTATCATTAAAAAATATTATTTTTAAGTTTTTGGAAGAAGCTCACCAAGGCTGCATTTATTTGATTAGAAAATACAGTAAAAACATTAATAAATAATTAATGAAATAAAATAAAATATCTGCTTTCTAATTGAACATAATTTAAAATGTAATTTATTCCTGTAATGGCAAAGCTGAATTTTCAGCGTCATTACTCCTTCAGAAATTATTCTAATACGCTGATTTGATGCTCAAGAAACATTTCAACATTAAACATTTTTATCATCAAAGCTGAAAACAGTTGCTTAATTTTTTTTTTCCCAGAATTTTTTAAATAATAGCAAGTTATTTATTTGAAATAGACATCTTTTTTACATTATACATATCTCACGTTTGATCAATTGAATGCATCCTTACTAAATAATAATTTATTTTAAAAATCTTTTTTAACTGTTGTTTATAATGCTTTATCATAAATCGAACAGTTTTAACATTAGCATTTAATGTTGTCATTTCAGCATTCATTGTTTAGTTTTTTTCTCTCGTGCAGAGACTCATAACCTGCCAAAGCAGCCTCCCTTGGCGCTCGCTGTTGGCCAGGCAGCTCAGTGTCTGTCCGTCATGGCTCGCACGGGCAGCGGATCCTGCGCCTTCGCATCAGTGGATGATTACCTGCACTAACCCCTGGAGAATCATCCCCGTATATGACCACACGAAAGAGGCCCACATCGTCCCAGTCCATCCCAGACTCCCAAAAAAAAACTGGGGCCAGCTTTGACCTGATGAACTGAGCCTTCACATGGCCAGACCTATCCTGGCTCTCTGATAAGACTGGATCCTCCTCACCCGGGCCTAAACCGGACCTAAAGACACATTAGGAGAGGGGTCCTTAAAAGTCGGATAAAATCCCCAATCATATTTTTTTTCCTTTTGTCTTTTTTTATTTTGGGGGAGGGGAGGAGGTGTTGGGTGGGGGGTGCAGCAGGCTCTGATTGTTTGTTTCCTAATTTACAAGGCATGAGGAAATTATTATGACATAATTAATGTTATTATCAGTAAACTTGCATATAAGATATATTTGTTCTTGGTTGAAAGCTGGCAGAGTGAGCGAGACCGAATAACTAAGGTCCCACCATGGCAAACACCCTGCTATTTTCAGGTCTCAGCTTGTGTACTTTACCATTTAAAAAAAAAAAAAAGGAAAAAATATTGAAATTATATTAACACGAGGAGTGGAACATTTAGTTATCTTACAGTAAAAAAAAATTAAAACTGAGAAAACCTAACACTGCTGGAGTCATCCTTAGTGGTGGTATTTAGTATAGAGCGTTAGTGTGAGCTGTATGAGTTATGCCCTTTTTTTGTGCAAGCGCACCCTCCCTCTGCCAACTGCACAGCAGGATTGATGCAATGTTCGGACACTTTGATTTGTAATTGTATTGATGTCTATGGTCTTTTCATCCACCTGATCCCTTACTTCATCTTTTAAAAGGTCCGTATTCAGGCGTTCTCTCATCACCGCTGCCTGCACTGTGTTCTTGTGCAGTTTGGATGTGCGACAGGAACATTAAGGTCATATCCAGTCTCTGAGAGGCAAGCCTGCTCCATTGTTTTTTCTCCTCTTGTTTACCAGTCAATCCCTCAGACCATCAGTACTTTTAAAACAGGAGAGTGGTACAGTATTGTCATCAACACTGTCTTATCATTTTCAGTAATAAAACATAAATACCCAGTTGAATGAGATATACCAGTCTGTTTTGACACGTAAGTGTTCGGATGTTGAACAAGTGTGCAAGTAGACCATGAAGAGCATTAACAATACCAAACAAAGTGTTTTATTACATATGTCAACTTTTTGAAATGGCACAACCAGTTGAGTTGTTCATCATTGTCTTGTTTAATAGTCAAATGAATGTAAAAGTGACTAAAACAACATGACAGTCTTTTAAGTTTTACAGTAAATGTGCATCTTGAAGAACAGGCAGCTTCTGACCCTCCTAAAAACATGGTTTTCGTACACAAGATGGAAGATCAGTCATTTATTTGTCATAAATGAGCAGATACTGAAACTTTTTTGATAATAAGACTTAATATTTTTAAGGTACTAAATAATTAAAGGTGTCTTTTTGTAAAATGTGATCCGCATGATGAAAAACAGCTGGATGATGGAAGACGTCTGCAAGGAAGGTTACGGTTCTCATGTCTTGAGTTTGTTTCTAAACCTTTTATTGGCCTTTGAAATCTTCGCTTTCATGTCGGCACCTGTAGATGAATAAAGACAGCTCACACCATTGCTTTCCAAAGAATAATATAGTTGTTAAACATGGAAATCTCAATACTCACCCAATTTTTCTGTCGCAAATTGCACAGCTGCACCTTGGTGAACACCCCTTTTCCTTTTGAGGGACAGAAGCTCTGCATCTGAAGATACGTATACACAGAAATATTTAGTTTTCTACTAAATTTGGTTTTTAAAAAAGGGTCTGAACAGCAAAATGCTCTCTTACTGGTTGTTCTTTTGGCGTGTGGTCCGTAAAGCCGGGACTGAATGAAGTCCATGGCGCTCTGTTGCAGTGATATGGCAGCGGATTCATCCTTCACTCTCTTTACACTGTAACTGACTGGTAAACTGAAATCAGATGTGTTTCATATGTGAGACCCTGGAGCACAAAACCAGTCATAAGTCGCACAGGTATATTTGTGGCAGCAATGCATTGTATGGGTCAAAATCATCCATTTTTCTTTTATGCCAAAAATGAATTAAGTAAAGATCATGCTCCATGAAGATATTTTGTAAATTTCCTACTGTAAATATATTATTAGTAGTAATATGCATTGCTAAGGACATCATTTGGACAACTTTTTTAAAGGATTTGTTAGCCCCCTCAGATTCCTCATCGTCCAAATATTGTCCTATCTTAAACCATACATCAATGGAAAGCTTATGCATCAGCTTTCAGATGATGCATAAATCTCAATTTAAAAAAACCCGACCCTTATGACCGGTTTTGTGGTCCAGGGTCACATATACATGAGGAGGCCTTACAGTAAGGTGGATGTAAACACAGGTAATTACTATTATTATTACCTTCTGGAGTTTGTTTCTGGCTTGGTCTCTGTCTCTTCCCCATCTATGAAATAGTTGTGTCATTCAATACTTGAAATTTTAATAGGAAAATGAGTAAAGTTATAGAAAATTCCAGAGTTAAAGCTTTTGGTTGTTACCTTCGACGTTGTCGGATAGCTCAGTCAGTCTAAAATGAGAAAAACAGTTTAGGTATATGTATGTATGTATGTATGTATGTATGTATGTATATATATATATATATATATATATATATATATATATATTTAATGTAGGTAGGTAGGTAGATAGATAGATAGATAGATAGATAGATAGATAGATAGATAGAGAGATAGATAGAGAGATAGATAGAGAGAGAGATAGAGAGATAGAGAAAGTGCTTACTTCTGGGGTTCTGAATCAAATGCTTCCAGAAGGTCTTCAGGAAGAGATTTTCTCATCTGATAAACAACAGATGTAACATTTCATAAAGTTTCGATTTTGGGATTGACGTTAAATCTACAATTTACTGTGTGGATAACGTGAAATTGTATACACTTGTATAGCAACAATAATGCAGTAGATATCCTGGGGATGGTGTTCATAAACCTATACCTTCTGTTCTTGAAATAACTGTTGTCTTTTCTTTCGCTTCTCCTTCAATAGCTTCTTGTCTCTGAAAATACAGTGAAGAGATAAAGTGTTAAACCTCATTAGCGTGTGTGTGTGTGTGAAGCCAGTGGACACACTCGCGTACCTTTTAGCTGACTCCAGAGCATCTTTAATGCTCTTCAGCGCAGCGCTTTTGGACGCATCAAAGTGGACCTCCTCGGGCAGCTCATCATCACTGGACTCAAACTGAGCCTGTGTCAGTTCAGACATTTTCTCAGTCTCTTTACGAGAATTAAACCCAACTTTAGTACACACGTTGGACGGGACTCGCCACAGTAAAAGCCAACAACGTGACAACAAATGTTAAAGACAGACAGACTGAAGCCACACGTATTGGCTGCAATTGATGCTGCCATCTGGTGGTTCGGATGGCCCTGCAATATCCGCTCGTAAACAAACTGATGCAAATGGCGGTTTATAAAATAATAGCATGTAAATGTAAAACACTCTTTTAGCGCATAGAGATAGTTATTGTCTATAATTTAATATTTGTATTTTATAATGCTCACAATTTGTATTAAGAATTATTACGGTAGGGTAAAAGTAAAAAAAAAAACATTTAGGTAAGCAAACTCAACATTTAAAAAATATTATTACTACTATTACCATACAGAATATTCTTTATAATATTGATAATTCAAAATCCTCGAATGAAAATCGTAATAATAATACATTTTATTATTATTATCATCATCATCATACACGCTATTATTAATAATTATGATAATTCAAAATGATGTATTTTTTATGGTGAAATCTTAATGTTCCATACTAAAATCCAAATAATAATAATGCATATTATTATTATTTTATTATTATTATTATTATTATTATTATTATAATCATCACACGCTATTATTTATCTTTATAATAATTAAAAATGCTCAAATATGTATAGTGACATTTTTTGTTCCTTACAAAAATTTAAATAATAATAAAACATATATTATTGTTTTATTATTATTATACTCATCATCATACACGTTAATATTTATAATTATGATAATTCAAAATATTCAAAAATGCTTGTATGGTGAAATCTTATTGTTCCTTACAAAAATGTAAATAATAATAATAATAATACATTTTATTATTATTATCATCATCATCATACACGCTATTATTAATAATTATGATAATTCAAAATGATGTATTTTTTATGGTGAAATCTTAATGTTCCATACTAAAATCCAAATAATAATAATGCATATTATTATTATTTTATTATTATTATTATTATTATTATTATTATTATTATTATTATCGTCACGCGCTATTATTTATCATTATAATAATTATAAATGCTCGAAATATGTATAGTGAAATATGTTTGTTCCTTACAAAAATGTAAATAATAATAAAACATATATTATTATTTTATTATTATTATAATCATCACACACGTTAATATTTATAATTATGATAATTCAAAATACTCGAAAATGCTTATATGGTGAAATCTTATTGTTCCTTACAAAAATGTAATTGATAATACATTTTATTATTATTATTATTATTATATACATTTTATCATCATACAAGCTTTTATTAAAGAGTGAAACCAGTTTGCAACAAAAAGCAAAATACAAATGTAATTATTAATAATTAATTAATGATAATATTTATTATTTATTCATAAATGTAATTATATAATGTTCATATATTTTAGTAATAAAAATAAACTAAAGACTTCTTTTCAACTAGTGGAAATAATATTATGGGCTACGGATTTGATATCTGACCAATCGGTGATTGTGACGTGATTGTGACGAAGGCTGGAGTGGTGTATTATATTTTGTCGCTGTGGATTTTACACCAGCGCAAAAACACTGCGCCTGGAAAAAAACACTCCAACCAAAGGCATTCGAATCGTTGTGTCAGTATTTAAGCTCCTTGACATTATCATGCCGGGCGTGGTTGTTTTTGCGCTAGTGTTGTCATTGTCCGCGATGGTGCCTTGTCTGGGCTCTCCAGCGCCTCAGCCCTGCCTCGCGCCGCTGCTGTGGGAGGGTCGGACCGTGCAATATGACCACGGCACGGGTCGAAACACACGGGCAGCGGTCTCCTATGATGCACAGAATCAGCGAATTAGGGTTCTGGAGCAGAAGACAGGACACACACCTTGTAAAAAGTACGAATTCGTCAAATGTTATGAAATATATTTTAATGCGTGTTATTATCACTGCAAAATACTCAGTATTTTTTGCCTTGTAACATCTAAACATTCTTAAATGCATCTACTTGAGAAGCAAAATGCTATGTAAAGAAAAAATAATAATTAAGTAACCCTTTAAAACAAATTGTCAAATAAGAAAAATCAACTGAAAGGGATTCACCCAAAAATCCTGTCATTATCCACGCTCTCATTCCAAACCCATAAGACCTTCGTTCATCTTCAGACACAAATTAAGATATTTCTGATGAATCCGAGAGCTCTCTGACCCCTCCATAGACAGCGATTTAATGAACACTTTCAAGGCCCAAGGTTTTTGTTTGATTTTGTAATTCTCATCGCTTCATAACATTAAGGTTGAACCACTGGAGTCACATGGACTATTTTAATGATCTTATTACTACCTTTCTGGACCTTGAAAGTGTTTACATTTATGCATTATTGCTTTTATCCAAAGCGATTTACAACTGAGGAGTACAGGAAGCGATCAGTCATGAAGAAAAACACAAAAAGTGCCTTAAGTTTTGGACATTACTCAGAGTAGCCTAAGCTAGAATAGGGAGGGAATAGAAGAGAAATAGAGTTTTTTTTAATGATAAGATTAAGTGCTCACGGAAGAGATGAGTTTTTAGCCGTCTTTTGAATGATGACAGTGATTCTGCCATCCGGATGGAGGTGGGAAGATCGTTCCACCAGCTGGGAACAGTGAATGAAAAAGTTCTGGAGAGGGATTTCATGCCTCTCTGTGATGGTACCATAAGCCTACACTCCTTACCTGAGCGAAGGCTTCTGGGGTGGGGTGGGAAGGGGGGATTTGTGTAGACTCGTAGCAGCGAGTCGGAGTATGCGGGTGCTGAATTTGTGGTGGATCCATAAGTGAGCGTCAAACTTGATGCGGGCAGCGATTGGTAGCCAGTGCAGAGAGATGAAGAGAGGTGTGACATGGGCCCTTTTGGGCTCGTTGAAGACAAGACGTCCCGCAGCGTTCTGAATCATTTGAAGAGTTTTGATTGCACACGATGGAAGTCCAGCCAGAAGCGCATTGCAGTAGTCAAGCCTAGAAAATGACCAGGGCCTGGACGAGAAGCTGTGTTGCATGCTCTGTAAGGAACGGTCTGATCTTCCTGATGTTGTGCAGAGCAAACCTGCATGATCGAGCTGTCTTTGAAATGTGATCTCTGGTCGTCAAAGATTACTCCAAGATTTCTGGATGGTGAAATTGTGTTGTAGAGTCGGATTGGCAGGGGAGAAGAGAAACTCAGTCTTTGCCAGGTTGAGCTGTAGGTGGTGTTCCTTCATCCATGCCGAGATGTCTGCCAGACAGCTTGAGATTCGTTCATCTACTGTGGGATCATCTGGTTGAAATGAAAGGTAGAGTCTTGTGTCATCAGCATAGCAATGGTATGAGAAGCCATGTGCCCTGTATGATGGGTCCCAGTGACTTAGTGTAAATGGAGAAGAGAAGAGCTCCCAGCACTGATCCCTGAGGAACCCCCGTGGTCAGTTGATGTGCTTTGGATACCTCCCCTCCCCAAGCAACCTTGAAGGACCTTCCTGTGAGATAGGACTGGTTTGAGTCCTATCTCACAGTGTTAATTACAACCCCAAATCAGAAAAAGTTTGGACAGTATGAAAAAAAAAAAAGAAGTGATTTCTAAATTTATTTTTACTTGTATTTCATTGCAGACAATATGAACAAAAAATATTTCATGTTTTGTCTGGTCAATTTAGGGCTAGTAATGAGGTAAAATGGTTAAATAATGATGTGATTTGAAACAGGTGATGTCAACAGGAGATTGTAATTATGATTTGGTACAAAAGCAGCATTCAAGAAACGTCTAATCCAGCAAAGATGGGCCGAGGATCGCCAGTTTGCCACAAATACGAAAATTATTGAAATGTTTAAAAACAATGTTCCTCAAAGAAAGCTAGGAAGAGATTTGGATATTACACATTCAACAGTGCATAACATAATTAAAAGACTAAAGGAATCTGGAGGAATTTCATTGCGTAAAGGACAAGGGCGCAAGCCTAAGCTGAACAGCCGTGATCGCCGATCCCTCAGGCGGCACTGCATCAAGAATTGTCATTCATCTACAAGCGATATCACCACATGGGCTCAGGACTACTTTGGCAAACCTTTGTCAAGTACCACAATACGTTGTTACATCCACAAATGCCAGTTAAAACTGTATTGTGCCAAAAGGAAGCCCTATGTTAACAGTGTCCAGAAGCGCCGTCGACTTCTCTAGGCTTGGAGGCATCTGGGATGGACCATCACACAGTGGAAACGTGTACTGTGGTCAGACGAATCAGTATTTCAGGTATTTTTTGGGATGAATGGATGCCGTGTGCTCCAGACCAAAGAAGAAAAGGATCATCCAGACTGTTACCAGCAACAAGTCCAAAAGCCAGGGTCTGTCATGGTATGGGGTTGTGTCAGTGCCCTTGGCAAAGGTAACTTGCACTTCTGTGAAGGCACTATTAATGCTGAAAAGTACATAGAGATTTTGGAGCATAATATGCTGCCTTCAAGAAGACATCTTTTCCAGGGACGTCTATGCGTATTTCAACAAGACAATGCAAAACCACATTCTGCACACATTACAAAGTCCTGGCTGCGGAGGAAGAGGGTACGGGTACTTGACCGGCCTGCCTGCAGTCCCGACCTGTCTCCAATAGAGAATGTTTGGTGCATTTTGAAGCGCAAAATGCGACAACGAAGACCCCGTACTGTTGCCCACCTTAAGACTTGTTTGCAGGAAGAATGGGACAAAATTAGACCTGAAACACTTCATCACTTGGTGTCTTCATTCCCTAAAAGTCTTTTAAGTGTTGTGAAAAGGAATGGCAACATTACAAAGTGGTAAATGCTTTACTGTCCCAACTTTTTTTGAAATGTGTTGCAGGTCTGAATGAAAGGAAAGGATGCATATTTACAAATGACATGAAGTTGACCAGATAAAACATGAAATATGTTTTGTTCATATTATCTGCAATGAAATACAAATCAAAGTAAATTTAGAAATCACTTCTTTTTTTGTACATTTTCTATACTGTCCCAATTTTTTCTGATTTGGGGTTGTACATTGATGTCTATGGAGGGGTCAGAGAGCTCTTGGATTTCATCAGAAATATCTTCAATTGTGTTCTGAAGATGAACGAAGGTCTTATGGGTTTGGAACGACATGAGAGTGAGGAATTAATGACTGAAATGTCATTTTTTTAGTGAACTAAGCCTTTAATTCAATTACTTTTTTCCACCCATTGGCAGATTTTTTGTCTTGATTTTAAGTGTAAAGTCTTTTTCAGAAAACAAGACTTTGTATCTATAATGTTATTAATGTTTAGATATTTGTCCTGGATAACAATACAGAAAAAAATACCAACTCCAAGTACGATTTTTTTATTTATTTGTTTTTGCTTGCAGTTTATAAATAAAAAAAGGCCTGAACTATTGTTCACCATAGTGTGGATGCAGATGATCCATTGTAGTCCAAATTAGAATGACCACACACAGTTACTGTGCTCTGAAATATTATTAAAACAGGGTGAAGTTTAATCGATTTGACTTATATAACTGGACATTTGCTTGCATTAATTATTTGTATTTTGCAATTTTTTTTTTAGGTTTTTTGAGTACATCTTCTTGTTCAAGAGTGGAGTGCTTTTCCAGATTGAGGAAATTACCAAGCAGTGTGCAAAGATCGCTCTGACGGAGGCCTGGGACCCTTATGATATACCCCTGAACTCCACATATGAGGACCAGTACTTCATTGGAGGACCTGGGGACATGATCGAAGTTCAAGAATGGTCTGATCGAAAACCAGCTCGCAAAAGTGTGTTTGTTGTAGTTATATTTTAAATGTTATAGTTATATTGTAAGTCTTGATTTTTGTTATGCAGGAACTCTTGATTATCTGCACATTTTCCCTATGTGTCTCACAGATGAAGCTTGGGTTGGTGTGTACACTTTGAAGGACTGCTATCCTGTGCAGGAGACATACACAAAGAACAGTAGCGTGACCACATCTACTCGCTTCTTTGACCTTCAGCTGGGCATTAGTGACCCTGGGGTGTTCATCCCACCCAGCACCTGCCAGTCAGCGCTGTCTGAGAAGATGACATCTGACTGCTGAATACCTCCCTCAGCTCTGCTCTCATCACAGTACATATTAACCTTAATACTGTAACAGCTTCTAAGGTCACACTGACAAATAGCACATGAAATGAATGCAGGTACTGTTAAATATAATCAGCTTTGAATGTCTGCTTTAAGTTCACTAGTTCGTGTTGAGTTACAGTGTGAACTGTGCCTCGTATTATCGAAGCCTCGTTTCAGGGTGGATTAATGTATTTATTGTTTTGTTTGTTTTACGGTTAATATTTTGTTTATCTACTTTTTATTTTATTTATACTTAAGGATGGTTTACAGTGTGGATGCTTACAGTTTATTTTGTTTATAGTTGTTGAAGAACCTAGAATTTGAATTTCAATAAAATGGTTTACCTCACTACCACTGTTGTTGAGCAGATTGATTTTGAACAATATATAGCTTTTATAAGACAATTAACCAGGGATGTTTTGCATAGATAAAGCCTTGTTAGCTGTAGTTGAGTACATCAGACTGCTCCGTTTCAAATAAAGATCTTGTAAATTAACATTATAAAGAAATTAAATCACACAATGTCATCAAGTAGCCTAATGTTTGCTCATCTTGATGAACATAAAAGAATACAGTGACTCAAAAACTTCAACATGAATGAATTGAAAATAGGCCTATGCAATGTGAATCATAATGTAATTAACTAACTAGAAATATTAACAAAGCCGTTTTCTTTAGATTAGGCATAAGATCAATAATGAATATGTACACATAGCCTTCAGTAAATTAAAAAAGCTCATCTTTTTCAGCCTGTATTGGGCATATTAATGAATGTGTGCATATTGTGAATTAATTTAATAAACTAAGTTACCTAGATTTCCTGGTAGCTTTTCGCAAATGAACATGTCTTTCAAAGTGATTCATAAAACATATAAATATCAGTTAACCTTATGTGTACTTTCTTCACTAACGAAAATGGAAAAACCAGTCATATCTGCCCAATGACATGGTCCTCAAGCTATTATTATCACATATTTTTGGCGTTCAGAACATCTTATAATGCACATATATAGATCATGGCCCTGAATCCCCCCAACAACCTCACGTTTGGGATCTCAGTGATTATAAACCTGTCTACATTCCTGGGTAGGAATAAGGGATGTGCAATATGGTCATGCAGAATAAGGCATTAATATTTACTTTATAAGTTATAATAAACAGCCAATCTCCTAATTTGCATGCTAATAAGCAACTAGATCATAGTGAGAATTGGCATTTGGACCCTAAACTAAAGTGTTACAATTGTTTTCATACCCTCACTGGGGGCTGAGCCCCCCTAAAAGGAAAATCCTAGAATCGCCCCTTTGCAGATGCCACTTGTTTTATTTCTAAATACAGACGTTTCAAATGTTGACTTTTAGGGCCACTGTATGAGCATATATAGCTTTGTATAGCAATATAAATTTGATCAAATAGGTCTGTAATATTATGTTATTGTTATTGTAGAACTGTGAATTAGAAAACTGACTCAGCTCCGGACTCTACTACATATCCCAGAATCCCCTTTCCAAAACAACATCACACTATTTCCGGTCTGACTAAAACGAAAGTCATCAGATGGTGCGGAATTGTTTAGAGAGATAAATCCTCATTGATGTATCGGTTGACTGTAATACAACGCGCACTTTTATAGGAAACACACCAAGGTAAGCGACATGATTGATAATACATTTATTGTGATAAATCTATGCTAATGTGATGAAATGAGCCGCTACTGATTTGCAGATTGATTGACTCAATGTAACCGGATAGATTGTTTACAAGAGAGATTGTGAGTTTAGGATTGTTTATTTCTCTTGTTACCGTTGTAATGAGCAACATATACATCTGTGGTGTGTTATTATGACACTGTGTTTCGCATTTTGAGAAATTCGAGCTGGGTTTTTCCTCCTATGCCGTTGTATTATCATGCTAGCCCATAGCACATTGGTTTAGCAGAGCTCTATATATAAATATATAAATAACTACTTCACAACATAAACACAGACATTATTTATTTAAGTTAATTGGGTTGTACTTAGATTTTCCATTTAATAAAAGGAACTAGCCCCATTTTTAAGAGCATTTCAGCTAGAGTCATAGGTCAAGCAATAAAGCCAAATTTCCCAAATTGGATAATGTATTAACCATATAAATCATAGCATGAAGAAGTCAGTTCACTTCTCATGCCTGTCTTTTTGGGGGTAGCCAAAATCCTGCCTAGTGTACTCAGATCAATGAGTGATATGCAAACAATGCATGAAAAGGTTTGTGCTCGTTCTCTTTCGGTAAGTGACATCAGGAAGAGGAACTTGTCCTACTAACCCAACAGATAAGTTACTGTTCTCATAAACTCTTGCGTGTTTTTATGTTTTCTGAAGTACTTCCTGATAAGACTTGCCGGACTAGATTTCCATGCCCACTATCTTTTAAGCCTAGTTATGTTCACATACATACAATTGTGATTAAAAATGGCATTATTATAGCAAGCCTTGTTGATTTTAGCTGGATTAATCCACTTAAAGATATTTGGTTGGTAGCTTTGTTTTTTCTTATTACCATGATGTCTTTATTTAGTTCTTGTCTGTTTTCCTCATGATCATAAATTATCCTGCTTTTTACACTACTACTACTAGCAAATACATGATAAGGACACAAAATATTGATTTGAGTTGTAATTACTATTGAGGTGTCAGGTCAGGTGTGACAGAAAAGCCAATATGAGTGGTCATTTATACATGAAAACCATGGGCAATGGTCATTATTGTACATTTTACAGTGGACGGCCTCAATTGACCAATCAGAATGTGCATCAATGAGCCTGGGCCGGTTCTCCACTGTTCCTTCCTTGGACCACTTTTGTTAGATCCTGACCACTGCAGACCGGGAACACCCCACAAGAGCTGCAGTTTTGGAGATGCTCTGACCCAGTCGTCTAGTCATCACAATTTGGCCCTTGTCAAACTCGCTCAAATCCTTACGCTTGCCCATTTTTCCTGCTTCTAACACATCAACTCCGAGGAGAAAAATGTTCACTTGCTGCCTAATATATCCCACCCACTAACAGGAGCCGTGATGTGTTATTCACTTCACCTGGCTAATGGGCTTATGTTATGCCTGATCTATATACATATGTACATACACATAACGCATACATAAATATTTATATTTAAATAAGTACCTAGTTTGAGAGCATAGGGACATTGACTTGATTACATTTCGATTCTTTGAATGATGGAGGTTTCTCTGCAGAATCATGTTTTTTTTTTTTTTTTTTTTTTTTTACCAGAATTCTGCTTTTAAACCAAATTGTTAAAAAATAAATTGAATGATACGGGCTGATGGCTTTGATATACCTTTGATTAACTTCTTTGTAGATCACAGTAGGTCTTTCTTTAAAGGTTTATATTAAGTTTATTAACTGAATAACACCAATTATAGAGTGCAATTTCTTCATAGGGGAATTGATTTTAACCAATAGTTAAAATAAATTCCCCTATGAAGAAATTGCACTCTATAATTGGTGTTATTCAGGTCTTTCTTAGTTTAAAAAAAATTTATTTTGATATCCATTTTGAAATGGTAAATCCACTCATTGACAGTACAGGAGGTTGGGTGGTTTAGTTTATATGAATACGTCCTGATCATAAAACTATAAACCTTTGACCGGTGTGTGTGTGAAATCCCTCCACTTTCTGTGTCCTTTCAGAACTAGGCATGACTGCAGAGTCTGACTCTTCAGAAGCGTGAGTGTGGATGGAGTGACACGAGTGGACGAGACTGACGAGTCATGGACAGCCAATGCAGCAGCAGTGTGGGGTCCCGGGCCACTCTAGGGGGTGTGGGCAACATTAACTCCACCCTCATTTCGTCTCGTATTGAGTCCTATGAAGCAGGAGAGAAGAAAGGCATCTCTGATGTCCGAAGAACCTTTTGCTTGTTCGTGACCTTTGACCTTTTGTTCGTCACCTTGCTGTGGATCATTGAGCTCAATGTATGTTGTGGTTTTTCTTCTCCACTACAGATTATTCCTTTAAATATATATCTTGATAAACACCAGTTTAATAGTGATTGAGCGGCACCGCATATATGTATGTTTATGTTCATTTTTTTTAAATCTATCTTCATCCAGGTCAATGGAGGTATACAAGAGCAGCTGACGAAAGAGGTCTTGCACTATGATTACCACAAATCTTTTTTTGACATATTTGTAAGTACTGGCCAATACACACTGCCTTCTGTTACAGCGTTTCCCAAACTGGGGTTCACAAGCCCCTCGGTTGCACGAGTTTAAAATTAAAAATTATTTTTTTTTAAATAAAAACAAATTATAACACTTAAAGGTGCGCTGTGTAAATTTTAGAGACATCCAGTGGTGAGGTACTGAATTGCATCCCCCAGCGCTCACCCCTCCCTTTCGAAGCACATAGAGAAGCTACGGTGGCTGACACAGGACAAAAATGTTGTCGTCTGAGACAGCAGAGAGTGATTAGCGCTCTGTAGAGAAGTTTGTCCCTTTAGGGCTACTGTAGAAACATGGCGGTGCAAAATGGCGGCTTCACTGTAAGGGGACCCGCGGTGTGTGTAGATAGAAACGGCTCATTCTAAGGTAATAAAAACATAACGGTTCATTATGTAAGGTCTTTATACACCACTGAAAACATAGTTATGATATTATATTGCATTTCTGTCAATAGATCTTCAGAAATATTACACACTGCACCTTTAAATATATATGCCATTTGACTATTAACTATCAGAGACATCAGAGAAACCTGAACATTCGAATGTGTTATTAAATTGAAATATTAACATGAAGTCTTAGGATCTGCTAAAATATTCTCCATTTTGACTGTTTAGCAGGGAAATCACCAACATTTAAAGATGTGATTTAAGATGAAACTGATGTAGTAATTTTAGGGCCAGTCCATCCCACAGTTCCTTTTTCAAAGATGACTTTTCTCTCTCAGCATAGATGACGGTTTCTGTCCAGGAAAACTTTATAATTTTTCTTAAAGTGATAGATCACCTAAAAATGCTGTCATCATTTACTCATCCCCATCTCGTTCCAAACACGTGTATGAGGATTTTTACTCTGTGGAGCACAGAGGAATATTATTTGAAGAATGATTTATCCATATAAAGTCTTTCTCCATTGTTGTACAAAACAACGAACCTTACTGACTTTCATTATGTGGACATTTTTCAGAGTATCTTCTGTTGTGTTCCACAGAAGAAAGAAAAACATACAGATTTGTAACGACATGGGGGTTGAGGAACAGATAAAGATAAAGAATTTAACTTTATTCCTTCTATCTTGGGTCACATCCTTATGGGTTGCTTTTTTGATGTACACATTCAGTTCTTTGGCGTTTAAAAGCTTTTGGATCCTTAAAATTAGCGAGTTTCTGCCTTAATTTGATGCAGGGTTTAAAAATAAGACAGCTTTGAATTTGAAAAATAAGCCTGTAGACTTCGCCCTGTAAGATGCTGGATGGCTTATATTTATGCAAATACACAGTGATGGCATTTTGAAAGTCCTACCAGACAGCATTCTTTAAACTGAAGTTTTAAACAACAAATCTTTCATGAAATGTTGATTAACCAGTCTTGAAAGGTAGAAAACACATTTAATGTGTCATAATATAAACTACCATACAAAATTTTTCATTCTTTAATGCTCACCAAGGCTGCATTAATCTGACCAAAAATACAGTAAAAACAGGAATATTATGATTAAAAAAAACAGCTTTCTATTTAAATTTTTTTTAATAAAATGTAATGTATTCCTGAGATGGCAAAGCTGTATTTTCAGCATCATTACTCCAGTCTTCAGTGTCACATTATCCTTCAGAAATCAATCTAATATGAGGATTTGGTGCTCAGAAACATTTTTTATTATCAATGTTGAAAATGGTTGTGCTGCTTCATATTTTGGAGGAAACCATGATACATTTTTGTTCAGGGTTCTTTTATGAATAGCAAGTTTAAAAGAACAGCATTTATAGTAAATAAAAATCTTTTGTAATGTTATAAATGTCTTTTCTGTCACTTTTGATCATCCACAATATGCCGTTTTTCGCCGCTAGAGGTCGCTTGGTTTGATGACGCCTTGATATGTGGGGAAAGACAGTGCTGTTTTATCATATTAGATACATTTGAGTGTATAAGTTGTTATAATGCAACACTTAAACATTTTTTTACACTGCAGTGAGCTAGATCACTATTAGGGCATGGTAAAACATGGTACTCACTGTAAATCAAAAACACCAGATTTAAACCATAAAACTAACTGTTGAGCTATAACAATGTAATTAGTTTCCTGTCGATGAATGAATCCAAACACTCACTATATTAAAGTGTCTTTGGTGTTTCCATAGTTTCTACAAAATAAAACCAGCAATCGAGGGTAACGTGGGTATGATGTCATTAATAGGCAACGTGCAGACACAGTCCAACATTGTTGGAAAAATTTGGGATAATGTAATTACCAAGTCAACAAAATATATAACATTGTACTGTTGTTGTAGATTTAAGCTGAAAAATCTTACATATTGTGCCTTTAATGCATCCTTGTTTAATAAAACTAATAAATAAAAGATAATTTCTTTCTAAATGAATAAAATTGTATTTATTTTTTAATTAATTTAAAAATAAATAATGTTATTTTTTTAATGAATATAATAAAAATTAAAAAAATTCTTACTGCCCCCAAACTGTTGAACAACACTCTGTATATGCTGTAAATATAGAAGCAAAAGATAATGTTACAGCCTGCATGTTTTTCTCCTCAGGTCTTGGCTGTGTTCCGCTTTGCAGCCTTGATTCTGGCGTATGCAGTGTGTAAACTGCGTCATTGGTGGGCCATTGCGGTAGGCAGACTTTTACTTTATATTTCTCCACCAGAGGGCACTGTTGCTTTACTCATTAATAACATGCGGGAACTTAAATTCAGACTGAAAGGGTTAGTTCACCCAAAAATGGAAATTACTCCATGATTTACTCCCCTCAAGCCATTCTAGGTGTATATGACATTCTTCTTTCAGACGAATACCATCAGAGTTATGTTAAAAATGTCCTGGCTATTCCAAACAGAATGGCTGTTTCTGTTTTGAAGTCCATAAGTGAATCTGTCCATCATAAAAGAGCATCTGTCCATCATAAAAGAGCATCTGTCCATCATAAAAGTGCATCTATACATCATAAAAGTGCATCTGTCCATCATAAAAGAGCATCTGTCAATCATAAAAGTGCATCTGTCCATCATAAAAGTGCATCTATACATCATAAAAGTGCATCTGTCCATCATAAAAGTGCATCTGTCCATCATAAAAGTGCATCTATCCATTATAAAAGTGCATCTGTCCATCATAAAAGTGCATCTGTCCATCATAAAAGTGCATCTATCCATTATAAAAGTGCATCTATCCGTCATAAAAGTGCATCTATCCATCATAAAAGTGCATCTATCCATCATAAAAGTGCATCTATCCATCATAAAAGTGCATCTGTCCATCATAAAAGTGCATCTGTCCATCATAAAAGTGCATCTGTCCATCATAAAAGTGCATCTGTCCATCATAAAAGTGCATCTATCCATCATAAAAGTGCATCTGTCCATCGTAAAGTGCATCTATCCATCATAAAAGTGCATCTATCCATTATAAAAGTGCATCTATCCATCATAAAAGTGCATCTATCCATCATAAAAGTGCATCTATCCATCATAAAAGTGCATCTATCCATTATAAAAGTGCATCTATCCATTATAAAAGTGCATCTATCCATCATAAAAGTGCATCTGTCCATCATAAAAGTGCATCTATCCATCATAAAAGTGCATCTATCCATCATAAAAGTGCATCTATCCATCATAAAAGTGCATCTGTCAATTATAAAAGTGCATCTATCCATCATAAAAGTGCATCTGTCCATCATAAAAGTGCATCTGTCCATCGTAAAGTGCATCTATCCATCATAAAAGTGCATCTATCCATTATAAAAGTGCATCTATCCATTATAAAAGTGCATCTATCCATCATAAAAGTGCATCTATCCATCATAAAAGTGCATCTATCATCATAAAAGTGCATCTGTCAATTATAAAAGTGCATCTATCCATCATAAAAGTGCATCTATCCATCATAAAAGTGCATCTGTCCATCATAAAAGTGCATCTATCCATCATAAAAGTGCATCTATCCATCATAAAAGTGCATCTATCATCATAAAAGTGCATCTGTAAATTATAAAAGTGCATCTATCCATTATAAAAGTGCATCTGTCCATCATAAAAGTGCATCTATCCATTATAAAAGTGCATCTGTCCATTTTAAAAGTGCATCTATCCATCATAAAAGTGCTCCACACGGCTCCGGGGATTAATAAAGGCCTTCTGAAGTGAAGCGATGCATTTGTGTAAGAAAAATATTAATAATTATGGATGGATGGATTGCTGCACTTTTATGGACTTCAAAACAGAAACAGCCATTCACTGCCATTATAAAGCTTGGAAGAGCCAGGACATTTTTTTATATAACTCTAGATGTATTCGTCTGAAAGTGTGAAAAATCTAGGATACACCTAGGATGACTTGAGGCTGAGTAAATCATGGGCTGCTACTTTTCATTTTTGGGTGAACTATATACCTTTAACACGAGCTGCTTAATCAAACAATTAGACTGAGCTTCACTTTAATAAAAAATTAAATTTTAAATATAGTTTCATGAAATAATCATCCTATCTTTACATTTCTTCATTACAGATAACTACGGCAATCACCACTGGTTTCTTAATAGTAAAAGTAGTTGTATCAAAGGTATGAGATGGTCTTTATTCAGCTTTTCTTTTATTTGAGATTTACACTTTTATTTTTTGCATTGACCCAAAAATGTTCTTCTGTTGTCCAGCTCCTGTCTCAGGGTGCGTTTGGGTATTTGTTACCCATCATCTCCTTCATTCTGGCATGGATAGAGACGTGGCTGCTGGACTTCAAAGTCCTGCCCCAGGAGGCTGGTGATGAAATCAGTGAGAATCATATATCTAATTACAGTGAGACAAACAAGCGGTATCAGTGGAGGCCAATGGACCTAGATGACATTATAACTCATTTGCAGTGTGTAAGATTCATTGTGTTTAGCTATCGTGTGTGTCCTGTGTTATAGGGTATCTTTCAGTGCAGAGTGCACCAGATCGAGAACCTCTTTTATACCCAGGAGGACCTGTTTCAGAAGGCCAGTTCTACTCTCCTCCTGAATCCATGGCAGGTAATGGCTTACTAAATGCTCAGTGCTTGCCGGACAACCATGAAAATGGTTCTCAGGGCTGCATGGAAATCTAAAATCATGTCTTTTACAAGTTGTAATAATTTGTTTAATAATAACTAGCGCCTAATAGTGTAAGCAGTTAGTGAGTCAGCTTGCTCTTGTTTATCTATTATACTTATTTTTCGTCATCATTATTTTTAAACCGAGATCACTCTTACAAATGAGAGCTGTAATGTTCTCACCATGTTTTTACAACAGTAACAGTATTTTCCAGGAAATGCCACTGTCGGAGCTCAGGTGCACTGCGGTGCGCGCTAGAGATAAATGTATTAAACCACCTAGAAAAAATATTCAACCCATTAGCGTCTCCTATTAATAACGTGTACATTTTTGTAAACGGATGAAAATACAAGGATGTTTCTTTTTATACTTTATATATACTCACTTAATATACTCATATTACTAAAATATGAAATATATAATACATGCTGTTATTTTGAACTTTATATTCATCAAAGAATCCTGATTTACTCATATTAGAATAATTTCTGAACGAAGACTGAAAATTCAGCTTTGATCACAGAAATAATAGAAATATAGAAAACAGTTATTTTACATTTTAATAATATTCACAATATAACTGTTCTTTTGTATTTTTAATAAAATAAATGCAGCCTTGGTGAACACAAAAGACTTCTTCTAAAAACTTTAAAAATCTTACAGATCAAAAACGTGTGTGTGTGCGTGCGTGTGTGTGCGTGTGTGTGCGTGTGTGTGCGTGTGTGTGCGTGTGTGTGCGTGTGTGTGCGTGTGTGTGCGTGTGTGCGTGTGTGTGTGTGTGTGTGTGTGTGTGCGTGTGTGCGTGTGTGCGTGTGTGCGTGTGTGCGTGTGTGTGTGTGTGTGTGTGTGTGTGTAAATATAATAGCACAGTTTGTCTCCATTTCTTTAAATCCATTTCTTTAAAGTTTACCATTTAGTCATAGATAGTTTTTCATGTGAATCTGCAATATTTTTCCATATATTGTACCGGTTTTAACAATGCATATTTTCCCTTTTTTGTTTTCTTTTTGGTCCATTGAGGAGTACAGTGTGGGGTTGATTAAATCAGTCAGTTATATCAGGGCTTTTCCAACTTTATGATGGAGCCTGAAATATGATGAACCTTTATGAGGGACCCCCTTCCTAAAATTCATCTATATATTTTTCTGTGTGAAAACACATTAGATAAACAGTAAGTGTGACATTAACATATTGTTTCCAAACTTATATTGGCTATATACTTAATGTTGGGTGTATAAACCGGAAGAAGAACATTTTCAATTAAAAAAAAAAAGATTTGTATAAGCAACTTTTACAATAAATGTATGTGAGGGGACTATAGTGAGAAAAACTCACTAGAAAGATACAAAACCAACATATACAATTCTGGAAAGTATGTATATGGCAAAAAAAGGAGAGAAACATTCAGAAATAAAACAATTTATCCATTTTTGATTTGTCTTTTTATTCGCTACATTTTCTGGGGACCCCTTAGAACCTTCTGGAGGATAACATTTTCAACTAAATATCCAAATGAATCTAATTAGTAAACTAAATTAACTATATAAACTAAATTACTGATCTGCCCAAATTGTCACTGTATGATAATTGAAATGAGCTGCATGACATCAGCGTTTTCTCCGGAGCGGCTGTACGGCCAAATCAAGTTCTGTTGCATTATTTTCCTGTTTAACACGGTGAAGCTGCTTTGAAACAATCTGCACTGTAAGAAGTGCTATAGAAATAAAGTTGACTTGACTTGACATCCCCAGTTTGAAAACCCCTGAGTTATATGACTTTATAAAGCATGAAAAGAAAATGTACAAATGATTCTACTCTGATTTTAACTGATTCAGACATAAATGTTCATACAGGCATAAATGCGTACATACTCGTACACTACTGTTCAAAAGTTTGGAGTCAATACGTTTCTAGTTGAAATAAGTGCTGTTCTTTCTACTCATCAAAGAATCCACATAATTAAGCATTGATAATAATAAATGTTTTCTGAGAAATCTGCGTATATTGCAAACTGAATTACTGTTATATCGATATTTCAGTGTTGTTGATGTGGATTTACTCATTTATCTTCAGGAAATCTCTAAATTTGCTCTATTGATTGATTGACTTTTTCTTTGTATTTTCTTGGTAGATTGGTGTAGTTTTACACTTTTAATTGTAATTAGTGATCATTAATTCAGCAGTGTCCGCTAACCCTTTCATATTTAATGCACTCATTTTGAATGGCTGTGATGTCTTTGTGTGCTTTAGAGTTGCTGTTCATCTTAGTAAACAGAGCTTCGGAAAACAGAGAACTAATACTTACCCTTATGATTTTTCAGTTTTTTAGTGCTTAGACAACAACATTTTGCATACTTAAGTAATATGAAAAAACTGCAAGTATAAAAAGAAACATCCTTATATTTTCGGCCTGACATGTTCAAGTTAAACACTCACTAAATATGACCTTTTGCTTCTGTAGACTCTGATGAAGACCTTGATGATAAACATAATCTTGAGAAGCCCATCGTCTAGCAGGTATTCAGCAAATATTCTTGTATAAAATATGTTTTAAATTCCATCTTAATCTAATAATAGGATTGTATGTGAATTGTTATTAGGAGCTCACTGACTTCTGCAGTGCTACCGGCTCTTCCAGCGCTGCTCGACCTCTGGCTGTGTGTCTTAATGTGGGTTTGTGTATGTGGGTCACCAGATCTACACAGTCACTCTGCCTTAGATCCACCATCTCCATGATCAGCAGTTTGTTCATCCGTCTCTGTATGCACACACAAGCTCTTTTGCGTGCCTCTTAATTTTTCCCTCTGAAGAAAAACCTATTCTGCTTATGCAGCCCGATTGAAAAAATGAAGGATTTTAATGTGTATTTTGAAGTTTATCGACAACACCGCAGTATTGATCACGACATTTTGCTTGTTTTCACTTCACAACTCCGCTTCAGTGTACACTCTAAATAATTCTGGGTAAAAAAAACAACCCAACGTTGGGTCAAATATGGACTAATCCAGCGATTGGGTTGCCTTAAGCAAATATTTAACCCAACCGCAGAGTTAAAACAACCCAATCGCTGGGTTAAAACAATTCAAAACCTGGGTTAGTCCATATTTTAGCCAACATTGGGTTAAAACAACCCAAAATTTTTTAGAGTGTAACCAAACGACTGCCGTCTCACATGTTCATGCAGTAAATGTGTATTAACACAATGTTATAATCTCACACGCGTCACTGGAGAAGACCTAAATGTGAACAGCAGTAAAGTCTCAGGTCTGCACTGCCACTCTTTAGTTTGTGAAGATTTCATGTTTTTCAGTTCTCTTTTATTTTTACCGATTTTTCTACCAGTCTGTGAGTGTTTGGAATGAACGGAGAGATGATAGAGGCTCGATTTAAGTTTTGCATGAAAAGCACTTGATATGACTTGCAATGATGCATGGACATTTTTATGTTTGTCTTTGGCTCCTCTTCAGTAAGCATTCCTAAACAAAATTAAGTCAAATAAATCTACTTCCTGTTGAGTTGACTTGTGCCATGCTTACTGAATAAGGGCTTCTGTACCTGGTTCGGATCTGGGACCTTTGGTTTTCTATGAATATATACAGTATAAAGAATCTCCTTATGTATCCATCACAAAGCCTCAAGTATGCAGGATAATGGCAGATTGTATATTCTTTGGTTGTGTATTAAAATGTTTTTATTAAACGAGTGTGCATCAGTTCTTACAGACTGAACGCGAGGGGAGCGGAAACCCCTGCCGAGAGTCAGTTTGCGCTCTCACGGATGGAGCAGCTCTCCTCGCCCACAAATAACAGCTCAGATGAACAAGACAAACCTCCTGCAGCCGCTAATAAATTATCAGCCAATCATGCTGTGGTTAAACTGCTGCATGTTTTCTTTCCAGTAAGCGCCTCCGCCTGTGGTGTGTACATACCCAACCACATTTTCCTACCGCAGCAGTTTCAATCACCAGCGTGATGTTTTCAAATTCATGTCTGGGGTTTTGATCTTTCGTTTTAATTAGAAATGTGTTTGGATGCACTTTATTTTACAGTGGCTTTGTTATATATGTTACATGTACTGACCATAGTAATAACAGCAAAGCATGCATAATTACATGCATCCATCCCTCGAATAGTATAGTAAGTGCATGCTGTTAATGAATATTACTCCGTACTTAAATATACAATTACACTGTAACAGTGACACCTTAAAATAAATGTTATTTTATGTTTGTTTTTTATCGCTAAAACATAAAGAAATATTCTTAGATTAGATTATTCTTTTTTTAAGTGGTAACTTTTAGGTAGTCATTTAACAGACATATAAGTAGTCAGTTTTATTATTATACTGTGTTTTTTATTATTTCAATTAGGTTTATATACATTTTGGCACATAAATATGTATCTGCTACATATTTTGTTATTGGTATTTGGATTAATAGTCTACAATATTTTTAAAATAATGTCTATAACCAACTTTTTTTATATAATTTTATTTTATTTTTGAGATTGAGAACCTCTACTACTGCAAGCATACATTATATTTATATTTACATTATGTTATACAAGTAAAAAAATCATAAAAAATGCATTTGTAGAGACTTCATTGTAGTTTACTTGTTTTGTAAGATTTTATTTAACAAATTCAGAGAATGCCACAAAAACAGATTATGATGGGAAAACAAAACATGTAAAATGTTGGTATATTATACTCTTTTAAAAATCTGCAAAGATACAAAAAACAAACATACATTTTAAAGCAATACATGTAAGCAAATACAGTTGAGGATATGCGTCTTTAGAAATCAGCTAAACGTACTCTTTATGATAAACGTTTGTTTGCTTGCTGTTTATCATTTGCATTTAGTCTCTAAGAACTTTCTTCTTTCTTTCCATATTTTCTCTTTAATAGAAAGATAGAGACGGCACAAAAATATACTCCGTTCTTCATGAGCATGACACCATACGCATAGATGAACACGTACAGTCTGCGCATCTGCTCGGGTGTCTCTGGAATAAAGCAAAAAACACATTGGAATGCTTTGATTAAATATTTATGAACATTTTTTGTGAACATATATATAGTTTTTAACGTGTGTGTGTGTGTGTGTGTGTGTGTGTGTGTGTGTGTGTGTGTGTGTGTGTGTGTGTGTGTGTGTGTGTGTGTGTGTGTGTGAGTGTGTGTGTGAGTGTGTGTGTGTGTGTGTGTGTGTGTGTGTGTGTGTGTGTGTGTGTGAGAAGTGGTTCATTTAGGATTGAGTTTTGCATTTCAATCCACAAGATTTTAATGTCACTATAATGTCAACCACAGACACACACACACACACACACACTGCCGTTCAAAAGTTTTTGATCTGTAAGATTTTTAATGTTTATAAAGAAGTCTCTTCTGCTCACCGAGGCTGCATTTATGTTATTAAAAATATAAAAGAACAGCAATATTGTGAAATATTATTAAAATGTAAAATAACTGTTTTCTATTTAAATATATTTAAATATGTAACTTATTTCTGTGATCAAAGCTGAATTTTCAGCATCTTTAGTGTCACACGATCTTTCGGAAATCATTCAAATATGAGGATTTGCTGCTAAAACATTTTTTATAAATTTTAAAGCAGTTCTTTCTATGATGAATAGAAATGTTTTTACCTGAAATAGAAAGTTTTTGTAACATTGTACTACTGTTCAAAAGTTTTAGGTCGGTAAGAATTTGAATGTATTAATTTTTGGGGAAAGATCTTAAAGAAATGAATGCATTTATTCAGCAAGGATGCATTACATTGATCAAGTGACAGTATAGACATTTATAATGTTACAAAAGCTTTATATTTCGGATAAAATTCATTTTTCATTCATCTATTCATTAAATAATCCTGTATTTAAATTCATGAAATAACACTGATAATAATAATAATCATGTTTCTTGAGCTCAAATCCTCATATTCGAATGATTTCTGAAGGGTCATGTGACTCTGAAGATGCTGAATATTCAGCTTTAATCACAGAAATGAATTAAATTTTTAGATACAATCTAAATTAAATAATTAAATATAATCAAATAGAAAACCGTTATTTTACATTTTAATAATATTTCACAATATTACTGTTGTCTGTATTTTTAATGAAATAAATGCAGTCTTGGTGAGCAGAAGAGACTTCTTTAAAAACATTAAAAATGTTACAGATCAAAACTTGAGCGGCCGTGTATAATGTACCCATAATGCAATGTTCTTCTCCTGTTTTTCCGCTCCGTTGAGGCGTACGGACAGTGTGAATGAAATTATTCAGACAAATTAGATCAGTCAGTTAAATTACTTTACGTACAAATGATTTATTTTTTTAATGATTACTCTGATTTTAACTGATTCGAGTGTGCAATGTATTCATTTAAATGTTGGCTCGGACTTTGAAATACAAAATGAATGAAATAAAAATGCTTTTATGTATTCATTTGTATTTATTCACCTGATATCAGCACTGCAAAGGACTCCTCAGTGCTGTGTTGGCATGTTGTGTTCGTAATGGCTTTAGGAGGCTTCTTTACTGGGACTTTGTTATCTGAAATATAATAAGTGGGTCGTTTTATTAATATTGGGTAATATAGGGTTGGGCAAAACAATACAAAGACAAAGCAGAATCCCAATAGAAGAGATTTATCTGAAAGATTCAATTATTCTATGACTTATGCACAGGCATGTGTATATTAACTGGCCATATTTTAATTAATAAAAGATATGTCTTAATAGATCAAATTGAATTGACTCGATTAAGGATTTAATGAATGATTTAGATGTACATCTAATTCATGGAAATATTAAATAATAACCCAATTAATTACAAATGTATCCAACAAATCCAAAAACATTGATATGTCCTCAAATCCCTCATTAATAGACACAAAACTCAAAACATTGGCTGACTAAATCTCACAAATGTTGATATATCAACAGAAAATGTATAAAAAGTATATGTTTAATTCCAATGAACTCTTTATTTTTTGATGTAATTATGGTTTTAACAATGTTTTTGTATATAACAAAGAATAATATTTTATAATCTTCATGTGTCTGCAACTCTATTAATTGTGTTAAACTTTCTTTTTCTAAGGAATCTAACATATATGACAGTAGCAAATCCAAGTTTCTTCACGTTACCTTTCTTCAGTTCAATATGATTGTCATCAGAGCCTCCTTCATGGATAGCAGTGCATTTGTAGAGGTCGTCTTCAGCCGGGGGTTCATCTAAAGTCATCATACTGGTCACGGCGGTGATAACTTTTTCCTTCTCATTCCTCTGCTCCAAAATATTAGCCCCCGGTACGTATGTCCAGTCCCCTGTACTGCTCTTTTTTTGCCAGATGATTTTCACCAAGTCAGGAAACATATCTCTGGCCTGGCATAACATTGCCTGTTTGCCACTTGTTTTCTTGAATGGAAGGTATCCTGTTAGATTCGGTTTCTTGACCGTGTCTGCATTCGAGTCTTAAGAGAAACACATGTTGAACATGACTTCAGTGATCAATAAGCAAATGAACAAATGTGACTGGAGAAAGTTTTCACATCATTTTCATGAATTTGATGAAATTCTGACACTGTTTCCTACCCGTTACTATCAGCCGTGTTCCCGTTCCAAATCTTTTGATCCATCCCACTCAGATTAAGTCAATTACAAATACTTCTGAATTACACAAAACCTTCGAGTGTGTGGCTAAGACATCTGTTCACTGTTTCTGATGTCTACACTATTTTAAACGGATAGTTCACACTAAAATCATCAGCTGTTCTAAACCTGTATGCCTTAAATCTTCTATCACACTAATTTTTTGACAGTTTTGTTCCATACAATAAAGGCCAGTGGGGTTCAAAACTACATTGTAACCCTTTTACGTCCATTGGAGAGAAAAAAAAACATATTTTTCAGGAAGTGTTTAGACCGAATTTAAGCACACGAGATGAACGGCTGGAATCTCTGAAGACAGCTGATCTACTCTCAGTTACTCACGAGAAACACATGTTGAACATGGCTTCAGTAAAGTTTTCACTTGGAAATTACATCATTTTAAAGAATTTAAAGTTTCCTACCCGTTACTATCAGCCGTGTTCCCGTTCCAAATCTTTTGATCCAGTAGTTGCCCACTCAGATTAAGTCAATTACAAATACTTCTGAATTACACAAAACCTTCGAGTGTGTGGTGAAATTGACTAAGACAATAGTTCACTGTTTCTGATGGTCTACACTATTTTAAAGGGATAGTTCACAGCACACAAATCATGCCTTTAATCTTCTATAGAGCAATATTTTTAACAAGATTTTTTGAGTTTTTCTCCATACAATTAAAGCCTGAGGGGTTCATTTGAAACCTTCCATTGTATGGAGAGAAACAAAACCCTGACATTTTCCAGAATTTTTCTTTTTTTTTTTCTTTTTTTTTGGTGAACTAATCCTTTAACATAATTTCTCCTGTTTTATGTAAAAAACACACAAGATGGAACGGCTGGGATCTCCAAAGACAGCTGATCTACTCTCAGTTACTCACGAGAAACACGTTTAACATGACTTCAGTGATCAATAAGCAAAACAAATAGAGGCTGACTGGAGACAATTTTCACTTGGAAATTACATCATTTTAATGAATTTGATGAAATTCTGACACTGTTTCCTACCTGTTACTATCAGCCGTGTTCCCGTTCCAAATCTTTTGATCCAGTAGCCCACTCAGATTAAGTCAATTACAAATACTTCTGAATTACACAAAACCTTCGAGTGTGTGGCTAAGACATCTGTTCACTGTTTCTGATGTCTACACTATTTTAAACGGATAGTTCACACTAAAATGATCACCTGTATGCCTTTAATCTTCTATAAAACACAAAACAAAATATATTTTCAAGATTGTTTGACAGTTTTTCTCCATACAATAAAAGCCTGTGGGGTTCAAAACTACATTGAAACCCTCCATTGAATGGAGAGAGAGAAACCCTGACATATTTTTGACATTTGGGTGAGCTAACCCTTTGTCTGCATTCGAGTCTTAAGAGAAACACATGTTGAACATGACTTCAGTGATCAATAAGCAAATGAACAAATGTGACTGGAGAAAGTTTTTACATCATTTTCATGAATTTGATGAAATTCTGACACTGTTTCCTACCCGTTACTATCAGCCGTGTTCCCGTTCCAAATCTCTTGATCCAGTAGTTGCCCACTCAGATTAAGTCAATTACAAATACTTCTGAATTCACAAAACCTTCAAGTGTGTGGTGAAATTGACTAAGACAATAGTTCACTGTTTCTGATGGTCTACACTATTTTAAAGGGATAGTTCACAGCAAATCATGCCTTTAATCTTCTATAGAGCAATATTTTTAACAAGATTTTTTGACAGTTTTTCTCCATACAATAAAAGCCTGAGGGGTTCATTTGAAACCTTCCATTGTATGGAGAGAAACAAAACCCTGACATTTTTCAGATGTTTTTTTTTTGGTGAACTAATCCTTTAACATAATGTCTCCTGTGTTATGTAAAAAACACACAAGATGGAACGGCTGGGATCTCCAAAGACAGCTGATCTACTCTCAGTTACTCACGAGAAACACGTTTAACATGACTTCAGTGATCAATAAGCAAAACAAATAGAGGCTGACTGGAGACAATTTTCACTTGGAAATTACATAATTTTAATGAATTTGATGAAATTCTGACACTGTTTCCTACCTGTTACTATCAGCCGTGTTCCCGTTCCAAATCTTTTGATCCATCCCACTCAGATTAAGTCAATTACAAATACTTCTGAATTACACAAAACCTTCGAGTGTGTGGCTAAGACATCTGTTCACTGTTTCTGATGGTCTACACTATTTTAAACGGATAGTTCACACTAAAATCATCAGCTGTTCTAAACCTGTATGCCTTTAATCTTCTATAAAACACAAAACTAAACTATTTTCAAGATTTTTTGACAGTTTTTCTCCATACAATAAAAGCCTGTGGGGTTCAAAACTACATTGAAACCTTCCATTGAATGGAGAGAGAGAAAACCTGACATATTTTTGACATTTGGGTGAGCTAACCCTTTGTCTGCATTCAAGTCTTAAGAGAAACACATTTTGAACATGACTTCAGTGATCAATAAGCAAATCAACAAATAGAGGCTGACTGGAGACAATTTCTACTTGGAAATTACATCATTTTCATGAATTTGATGAAATTCTGACACTGTTTCCTACCTGTTACTATCAGCCGTGTTCCCGTTCCAAATCGTTTGATGCCCACTCAGATTAAGTCTATAACAAATACTTCTGAATTCACAAAACCTTCGAGTGTGTGGCTAAGACATCTGTTCACTGTTTCTGATGTCTACACTATTTTAAACGGATAGTTCACACAAAAATCATCACCTGTTCTAAACCTGTATGCCTTTAATCTTCTATAAAACACAAAACTAAATATATTTTCAAGATTGTTTGACAGTTTTTCTCCATACAATAAAAGCCTGTGGGGTTCAAAACTACATTGAAACCCTCCATTGAATGGAGAGAAAGAAACCCTGACATATTTTTGACATTTAAGTTTAAACAGAATTTTCATTTTTTTGAGTGAACAAACCCTTTAACATAATTTAAATAACATAACATAACAAGCACACAAGATGGAAGACAGCTATTCTGCAGTGGTCAGCTGTTGGCATACATAAATTGTAAGATACGGACTTTAAAATGTTTAAAATAGGTTTAACAGACCATAATTATGTGAATTTTGTCTTACCTGTCACATAAAGTCTTGTACCCGAACCGAAGACTTTCCTGTCTCCCACAGTCATTTATTCCTAAACAAAAAGATGCCGTGTGTGCAGAAGAGACTCTGCAGTTTCCTCAGTGTGCAGTGTTGTAGAATATCCCTGAAGACTTTTGAAATATTAACTAAGAAAGTAAAAAAGCTATATCAATCTTGATTTTGATCCAAATGCTAAAACAGTGAATTTAGGTCTGTAGTGTAGAGATCCAGCAAGTGTTGAGTACAGTGTCATGTCACACTCTCACCAGTAGGGGCTGCAATAGTTTATTCACAGGTCCTGCGACACACACTCCTCCTGTCTTCAGAAATCTTCACCTGTCCCATTCACAGCGGGACAACCTTGAACGCTTCTGTCCAGACAATAAAAAAATGCTGTTATTGTACAGGACACCCACTAAACTTTGAGTAAACTTTTTATATTAATGAATTAATGAGAGAATCAATACCCGGTATCCATTAATCTGAGCGATTTAAGTGAAACTCTTGCTGATTCCTTCAGTCCTAAAGCTGATGTTTCAGCAGCACATTTGTCTAAATTTCATTTATATCCCAATTTTAAACTTTTCTCCAGTGCTGAGGATATGCTAACACTCTTTAAAGTGAATTATAAGGGATTGTTTGTTAGCAGATTATAATTTGTGGCCTGTGGTTTTAGATTAAAGCGTGAGAGTTTTTGTACAGGGTTTCGGTATTTATAACTACTGTGCCGCCTGAGATCCAGCAAGCACAGTAATACACCGCTGAATGCTCTTTTTTTAGTATAGGTATCTTCAGAGCCAGATTTTTTTGTTTCTTATCTACTTTAAACGATTCGAACCCAGCATCATTGTATGTGCTTCCACCTGAGATTGCTGAATACAGTATTCTTCTGAAGGTTTCTCCCTCTTTTAGTTGATACCAGTGAATGTATTCACGGCAGTCTGAAGGAAAATAACAGTCTATAACAACTGTCTTGTCTTCAGATTTGGTCGATGAGATTTTCTGTTGGAGCTTCGCGTTTCCATCAACTACAAAAAAACATATCATATCATGACAGTGTTACCCAAATAAGATAACAGCCAACATAAATGTAGTTAATAAAGGTTATCACATTTGCTTTTTGTGATAACACAATTAGGGTATACTAATAATACGAATAAAAAAAACCTTACCTCTGCCTAAAAGTGGAATAAGAAACAAAAAGCGCAGCTGCATCTGAAGACTCATGATGGCAGTGTGTGGAGAGCGTCTGTCTTCATTCTGTGATGAGGGGAGATCATATGGGAGGTTTATGATATTAAGTTTCCGGCCCTCATGCTAATCTGAGTTTGTTTTGTGGTTCATGATTCAGATGTGACAGATTCTTCTACTCTGTGCTTCAGTATTACACTATATGAAAAATAAAATTAGCATAAAGTCTAATCCACAAATCTATGACTTTTCTCTACAATAGACACTGATTGATATTAGTTCTGATTGGCTTAAAGGATTAGTTCACTTTTAAATAAACTTTTGCTGATAATTTACTCACCCCCATGTTATCCAAGATGTCCAAGTTTTTCTTTCTTCAGTCGAAAATAAATTAAGGTTTTTGATGAAAACATTCCAGGATTTTTCTCCTTATAATAGACTCAATGAACCCCAAACGGCTCAAGGTCCGAATGACAGTTTCAGTGCAGCTTCAAAGGGCTTTAAACCACACCAGACGATGAATAAGGGTCTTATCTAACGGAACGATCGGTCATTTACGAAACATTTTTTAAAAGTTTAAGTTTTATAAGCACAAATGTTCGCCTTGCTCTGTTCTGTGATATGTGTACGTGACGTCACGTGATACGCAGTTACGTTGAAAAGGTCACGCTTGACGTAGGCGGAAGTACAGAGTCAGTGTTTACAAATGTGCAGAATTCAAAATCATCCGACATCGTTGTTTTACCTTTTACTGAAACTGTCATTCGGACCTTGAGCCGTTTGGGCTCCATTGAGTCTATTATAAGGAGAAAAATCCTGGAATGTTTTCATCAAAAACCTTCATTTATTTTCGACTGAAGAAAGAAAAACTTGGACATCTTGGATAACATGGGGGTGAGTAAATTATCAGCAAAAGTTTATTTAAAAGTCAACTAATCCTTTAATACACATTGTGGCATTTTTCTCTGGATCCTTTTGATCCTTGAGCAACTTACACTGTGTGGGGACATTTTTCCTCACACAAGTGAACTCTTATTATACAGTTGCACTGTCCACCTGTGAGGCTGAGTATATGGCATTAGCGACTGGCCTTGCTCCAGCAATTGCTACAAAACATTTATGGTCTGAAATATGAGTCTAGAGTCTAGATATAGACAACCAGGGTGCAATAGCCTTAGCAAAAGATCCAGTGTATAGACAGAGATGTAAACATGTGGACATTACGTATCATTTTGTGAGGTCTGTAATAGAGGCAGGATAACTGGAGTAACGTTACTGTCCAACTGATGATATGGTTGCAGATGTACTAACACAGCCAAGATAATGAACTTTAACTGGTTTATGTTCGGTGTACGTATGTTGAAATGATCAAATAGAAATATGAGAGCAATTAGGGGTGTTAATAAGTATTATGTTGTATTTGTTTTCCCAGTTTTGTTATTTTTGTGGGCCAGGCAATCACACTGCAAGTTTGTTTTAGTATGAGACGTCCAGCAAAAGAAAAGCCTTTCTTACATAGTATTTCTGTCTTGTTTGCAGTCCAAATATCTAAAAATTCTTAAATCAAGATGCATATATTAGATCAGTAAAATGACAAGAAATCTAAATCAAGTTTTGCTTCAAACTGGGTAAGACAAATAATTTTGTTTCTGACACAAACAAACAGAAACAAGATTATTTTTCTTACCCCATTGGCAGATAATTTAGCTTGTTTTAAGCAAAAACTCACTTCATTTGTATTTTATATTCCATAAAACAAGAAAAAAATATCTTGCCATTTTACTTAACTAGTGTATGCATCTTGATTTAAGAATTTTTAGATATTTAAACTGGAAACCAGACAAAAATAAATAAATAAGTAAAGCATTTTATGCAGTGCAGGCCCAGCATCACACCAGAAAACTATTTCTGAACAAAACGGCATCAGAAGCAGAACCCACTTTCTCTAACCATTTAGCATGTCAACATTTGCACATTTTATACATTGTTCTTAATCTAATAGCACTTACATTTTGATATCAACTGCATATTCACATCGAACAAAATGAAACTTCTTGCCCATAGCCTATATAAACATTTACATTTATGTGTTTGGCAGACGCTGTCTACATTGCATTGAAGATAAACCTTTTATTAGTCCATTAATTCCTATTAGCACCACACTACTGCGTTACATTTATGCTCATATCAAATTATGAGAGGTTTGTGGTCTGTGATCAAGACAGGAAACCTTGCAGAGTTTTTGTGCAAGACTGTAGTATTTATATGTACTGTGTGCCATATGAGATCCAGCAAGCACAGTAATACATCGCTGAATGCTCCTTTTTCAGCTTGGTGATTTTCAGAGCAAAATGATTTGAGGCTTTCTTTTCTGATTTTATGGACTCAAAACCTGCATCATTTGTTGCGGAGCCATCATTTATGTTTACATAGAGAATTCTCTTCAAGGGCTCTCCATCTTTCTGCTGATACCAGTGGATGTAGTCCCAGCAGTCTAACGTGAAGTGGCAGTCTATAATGGCTAACTTTTCCTCTGCTTTGGTCAGTGAGATTTTCTGTTGCAGCTCAGCGGCTCCGTCCACTGCAAAAAGCAACAACTCACACATCAAACTACCTTTTCATAAGGTAATGCAATGATAAAACAATATTTAAGCTAACATTTAAAAAGTATTTATGGTTACATGATATGAAGATATGGCCACACATTAAACACTTACCTTTAAATATAACGTGAATAATCAGCAAACAGAATAATAGTGGGTGAGGACTCATGATTTAAGATTGCGAGCGTCTGTCTTTTCTCTGGGATGAAGGTGGAATGTATTTCTATAAGCAAAAGACAGGAAGTTGCATTGCTATTGAGTTTCCTGTCCTCGTGCTAATCTGAGGTTTTTGATACAGGTGCACACTGTTTGGATCTTTATTTTTTTGATTAAAGTAAGGCTTTTTATGTAAATGCACAATTCAAGTCATATGAAGGCTATCCATAAATATATATTTATGGTTTAACAATATGACATTTTAACTTGAAAATGTGTTTGCAGTTTTGTTGTGCATACTCCAGTGTTACTTAATCGTTAGACACATTTTAGGATTATTAAATATATATATATATATTTGGTAAAATAACATTTTTTTAAATGTATGAAAGCAACAAACACAGATTACCTTTCTAAAAATTGTAAAAGTTTTTTACTTTCATCATCTCAGGCATCCTTATTAGTCAATAACCCATTTGCTTTAGTGATATGTGTCATATGAAATTGTTTATTATAATAGATAATGTAAGATATGAATGAGTCATTGCAGAATATATTAAAATGCTTCATATCAATATGACAATATTGAACATATTATTACTATGTATGTATAAATATACACACATGCATGCATGTATATATTTAAGAAAAATGTTCTTTTTATGTATAAAATATTTATATTATAATATAAAAATGTATATACATGCAAATATTTCTTAAATATATACATGAAGGAGTGTGTATTTATATATACATAATAATTATTTGCAGAAGACACACATATATTATGTAAACATTAACTTTTATTTTGGATGCGATTAATCGATTGCCCAGCAGTAATATATAAATATATATATTGGGTGATTCAAATGTAATGATTGCTTTTGCAGATTTGTATAACTGTACAAAAATTATTTCTTCACTCTAAAAAATGCTGGGTTGTTTTAACTCAATGTTGGGTCAAATATGGACTAACCCAGCAGTTGGGTTGTTTTAACCCAGCGGTTGGGTTAAATGTTTGCTTAATACAACCCAATCGCTGGGATAAAACAACACAATGCTGGGTTAGTCCATATTTGACCCAACATTGGGTTGTTTTTTACCAAGCATTTTTTAGAGTGTTTGCTTGGAGATTGAGTTCATACACTGCAGACGGGATAGGATGCTAATGCACTGTAAATCTGACAGCAAATGTTTTATCTGTGAAAGCATCAGATTCAGTTGCAGAAAGACAGAGCTAACATATAAATACACTTTTTACACTCTAAAAAATGCTGGGTTGTTTTAACCCAATGTTGGGTCAAATATGGACTAACCCAGCTATTGGGTTGTCTTAAGCAAACATTTAACCCAACTGTTGGGTTAGTCCACTTTTGACCCAACATTGGGTTAAAACAACCCAGCATTTTTTAGAGTGTAAGCATGACAGCAGAAGCCACGTTAATCTTTCAGGGTAATATGAAGTTCTTAATTAGAAGCAGTTTCTTTTGAATGTCAGCTTCGGAGGGAGGGTTGTGGGTTTCTTGTGTAGGGCTTCAGTTTTTATACTCACTGTGCTGCCTGAGATCCAGCAAGCACAGTAATACATCGCTGAATGCTCTTTTTTCAGCTTGGTGATTTTCAGAGCAAAA
The DNA here is from genome assembly GCA_023029165.1 of Gobiocypris rarus. Classification (NCBI taxonomy): domain Eukaryota; kingdom Metazoa; phylum Chordata; class Actinopteri; order Cypriniformes; family Gobionidae; genus Gobiocypris; species Gobiocypris rarus. The sequence continues at coordinate 36,349,332 of CM040915.1, read as the reverse complement.
TGATACGAGGCTTTCTTTTCTGATTTTATGGACTCAAAACCTGCATCATTTGTTGCGGATCCATCATTTATGTCAGCATTCAGGATCCTCTTCAAGGGTTCTCCATCTTTCTGCTGATACCAGTGGATGTAGTACCAGCAGTCTGAAGTGAAGTGGCAGTCTATAATGGCTAACTTTTCCTCTGCTTTGGTCAGTGAGATTTTCTGTTGCAGCTCAGCGGCTCCGTCCACTGCAAAGCGCAACAACTCACAAATCAAACTATAGACTTTTTTTTATAATACATAATTATTTTGCCAAATAATAACAGACTCACCTTTGCATATGAACTGAATAAGCAGGTAAAAGGAAAACGTCAGAAAAGCATTCATAGTAGCAGAGAAAGTCTTCTTCTGTGTTTGCTCTGTGATAGAGGAGGAATACATTTTAATGAGCTAAAAACAGGAAGTTGCAATGCTATTCAGGTCCTCATGCTAATGGCTATATCTGAGTTACATGTGACACATGCCCCATAATGAGCTTGCTTAACCCAAGAGAAAGTGTGTTCCTCACCATTGATTTCGGCATTTAATTGATGGACTTCCTCATTTCCACCACTTTTGAGAAAAAAAAATTGTACCTTTAGGGGTAACGGCTTGTCACTGGGGTAGTACCCTTAAAAGTGCCCTATGTAAAAAAAAAAAAATCAGTAACATATTCAAAACCACTAGGCCAGTGTTATATATTTTGTTCAATTGAGTACGAACAATATCCCAAATGTTTCCAACTATTTGTAAATCGTGAGAAAATGGCTATTTTAACTAATAAACCGGGATGTGTGAGGGAGGCTCTGTCCCAACCCTGAACCCTCTCGGTCTTCCACACTTTCACAACGTAATGCCGCTTTGACTGCCGGGTAGAAGTCCTCTGTGTAGCTCGTGAACTTGCGGGCTCAGCTGAAGTGCACATCGAGGGCCAATATCAATATCATCGCGCCGCTGGGCTCATGGTACAGCAGCAAAGTTCCTTGATTATTATGCAGGAATGAGAGTATATTTCCTAGCCATATCAGTCTAGAAAATCACAACTTTTAATTTTCCGTCAGTCTTAGTAAACGATGTAACTATACACATCACAAAATGTAAATCGGAAAATGTTGTTATTTTGTCTCTTATTGAGCAGTCGGCTAGATTGAGCCGTTTGCCTCCAGTCTTTGTGCTAAGCTAGGCTAGCGGTGAGTGTGTCAGACAGAGTTATGGCACGGACAGAGATGAGAACGGTGTGTATGGACTTATCTAACTCTGGGGGATACGGTTAATAAGCTAAAGTATCATAAAGTCGGCGTGTTCCTTTAAGGATATTTACCTCCACTTTAAAACCCATATCAAAGCAATAAAACAATCAAAGCCGTCAAACACACTGACTGCACTGCTGACATTATGTACATCAGTGGCCCATGTGTTCTTGTGTTTAATGTATTGAAGCGCTGCACTGAATTGCACGCTGTTCATGAATACCCTTTGCTTTAGATTGCACTACAGTATAAATGAAATATGAAGCTGTTGTACTGCATCTCGTACTATTGTAGCACTGAGAAGGCCTGCACGTGTCGTTTTTCCACTACATTAAATAACTTTCATCCCAACTCTGTGCTGTTGTTTCTATCCGCAAGCATATTTGCTACACCAAACCGCACTACTCTGTGGTTCTCCTCAGACATTATCTGTCAGACGATTCAATACTGTAATAAATGTGGTTTGTAACTGTAAGATTTTGACATTGTTCATGTTGTGGAATAACAGTTTCTCACGGTTTATGTCAAGGATGTCAAAGCTTTCTCTCAGTGTGGCTGCCATCCCAGCATGCACAGTAATACACGCCAGCATGTTCCTCCTTCGTTTCTTTGAGTTTTATGCCATACGAATTTCCACTTTTTTCAGAGACAAACTCTTTTGTGTCACCTGTAGCAATCCCAGAATGACTGATGTAGAGAAGTCTCTTAAACGTTTCACCGTCTTTCTTATGGTACCAGTGGACAAAATTAGTAGAGCCCAAGCCGGTTACTTCACATTTGAAGGACACAGTTTTACCCTTTAGCTTCACCAAAAACGCTGGAGTTTGAATTAAACTCAAACCTTCCACACCTGCGAGGAAATAAAATGAAAATAAATGCTTTTAAATATTTTTCATGTTTATGTTTTACTAAAATATAAAACATTTTTTTAGCCTACTACCTATTTAACCCCCTTTTAAAGTTTACTTACCGTGGATCATTATGAGAACAACAGCACATACGTTTATGAGCATCGTTCATTTGGTTATGTGAGGCGATATATGGCTCATAAAGTTTCCTGTACACTTCATTACTCTATTTTGCAAAAATCCATGCAGAAAATTGTTCAGTGACATCATTTCCTGAGGCGGAGCTACGATAAATGTCAGCGCTCTCACCAAATGTGATGTGATTTGTAGTTGTACAGCAATCAGAATAAAATATTCCAAAAGCTGATCCATTTCTACCTCACGTGTCTGATATATTTGATATCTCATCAGGATTCTCTTCAATTCAATTCTTCAAGTAATTTAGTAACATTCCTAGAGCCTTAAAGCTGAAAAATAATCTCATGCAGCTTAATAGCACCATCCACTGTTGAAGATCTGCATATCAAACAAACAACTGTACAAATATTACAAATGTAGATAATCTGACAGGGCTTGAAGAGAGAAATAAAATCACACCTGTAGCATTGAACGTCAGGGACTCATAGTGGAGGTGAAAATTGGGTTTATATACACATGCAAAATTAGCTCATAATTATATTCAAGAGTCCGATCTAATGAATGCTATCTGATCCATGAGTTCATGTACAGTGTGTGTGTGAATGTTCCCGCTGTGGTTGCTTGTGTCCCAGTAGGCGCGTAGTAAACTGCAGCATGAATCGGCTTTGTGTTGCTCAGTTTTAGATTATAGAGCTGTGTTCTGTCCACCGTGAAGTCATTTGCTCGGGGATTGTTGGTATCATGAATGAAGCTCCTGCCCGCATAGATATTGAGTAGTCTTGATGGGGCTTCACCTTCTCTCTTTTGGTACCAATGGATATAATTCCAAGATTGCAAACCGGTCACTTTGCAGGGGAGATATGAAGATTTGCCCACTGCTTTGACCAACGTCTGTTGACCTTGTTCCAAAGTCAAATATCCCAGGACATATGCTTTGATTGAACAAAACAAATGTCATTAAATAATAATAAAAACAGGCTTAATTTTAAATGGCACCTACCTGGGATCTCTGAGAGAAGGACAATAATATAAATGTATGCAAACATCATGCATCTAGACGTTCAGAGAGTGATGCTGTTTTACTGTTGTGCACGTGTAGCCTTGTATGCCATTCAAATACAGTTTGCTGATGTCATTTCCTGATGGTTTTCATCACATAACATTTCTTTCCATTCTCATTGTTTGTGAAATTATCACATTTTAAAATCAAGGCCCTTTAGTTAATCTAAACTTGAGTAATGTCCATTATCTGTTTTCACACTTTTAACACATTTCTTTTAAATAAAACATATGCTACTCTTTAAAAGTTATATAATTGTTTTAAATATTAGCAGTTTGCAATGTTTTCTTATCTGATGGAAGGATATCTAAGCTCAAACGATATTTTACTGTTTTAAAAAATATATACAGTTGCAAGAATAAGTGAACTGCTTGTAGAATCTGTGAAAAATATGAATAATTTTAACAAAAAAGAGATCAAACAAAATACGTTATTGTTTTTATTTAGTGCTGTCCTCAATAAGACATTTTACAATCTTTTTTATTTTTTACATATAGTCCACTAGACAATAAAATTGCTGAGTTTATTAAAATTACCCGTTCAAAAGTTATTGAACCCTTGAATCTCAGTACTGTGTGTTGTTCCCAAAATATCCAATGACCCCAGGATGATGTGTCCCAGCACATCTGCATGATTTAATACACATAATGTATTGTGTTTAGCATTCTGAGGAGATTTTTTTATTGTAATAAACCTGAGTAAAATGGCTGACCCATTTGTCTTGCTAAGATTAATTAAACTGTCTATTGTATGTAGGATGTATTGAAATGAAAAATGTATTTAAAAATAAATGTAACACAAACAATGAGTCCATGGTTGTTTAACTAAGATTGATGCGATATCTAATGCTATTTTAAATATAAATATGAAATGATTTCCCATAAATTAAGATTGAGATCTGAGTTTGTGCCAAGGGTGAAATAAAAATAAAATCAATAGGCCTACATAAAAGGCATTTTTTTTAAAGTATGGAATCAAAACATGATAAAACATTTGCAATTAATGCTACCTTATATAACAAAAAAAAACAAAATGCTTTTCATTTCAGTAACAATTAACCAATGGGATAGGCTGTAAAGATAAATATCCTTCAGTTGAAGAAGCCTGTTGTGATACACTTTATGAACATTTAAACAGAGGTGGACAAAGTACAAAACTCTATTACTTGAGTAAAAGTAAAAATACTTCTGGTCAAATATCACTCGTTACAAGTAAAAGATCTAAATCAGATTTTTACTTGAATAAAAGTACAGAAGTATTTGTTTTTACAAGTACTTAAGTATCAAAAGTAAATTTCATTTTTTCATGTCAAAGCATTATTTTAGTATTGTTGTATAGGTAACACTTTACAATAAGGTTGTATTAGTTAACATTAACTAATGATGAACTGCACTTATAAAGCATTTGTTTATCTTTGCTAATGTTAATTTCAACATTTACTAATGCATTAATAAAATCTTGTTAACATTAGTTAATGCACTGTGAACTAACATGAACAGCTGTATTTTTATCAACTAACGTTAACAAAGATTAACTAATGCTGAACAGAGGTGTTGTTCATGGTTAGTTTATGTTAACTAATGCATTAACTAATACAACCTTATTGTAAAGTGTTACCGTTGTATAAATGCTCATGGTGGTTAAAGCCAGTCAGTGATGCTCCATCCGACATGCCAGCATACGACCGCCTTAAACTCATTTCAATACTTGTATAAAAGTAACAAAGCTCTTTACAAATCTGCTGTCACTTTAAGGCCGAATGCACGGATACACACTCTGATACACATCCCATATTCTCCCAACTGTTTACTCGTCTCACATTTTTGAACATTATGCATGATGCATATGAGACATGCATCAAGTTTATGCCAACTAAACTTCTTTTAGTTGGACACTTCTTTTCCAGCAGCACTTGACCAATAAAGAATAGCACTTATCACTCAATTCGTTCTGTTTGTTATTTTGTAAAACAAAAACAAAAAAACTGTCCTGTGTTTTGTGTTTCGTGAGACTTGTTACAGCGCTTGCATATTGTTGCCCTTGACTGGTGTTGGTTGCTTCTATTACTCTCATTTGTAAGTCGCTTTGGATAAAAGCGTCTGCTAAATGACTAAATGTAAATGTAAACTAATCTTTAATATTTTCAGAAAACTGAAACATACTTTCTAAGTATGGCCATGGGTGCACACATTGTGCCGAGGAACCGTATTCTTCTATTTTGCTATAAACTGATCAGTGTTCAAAGAATGTTGGGGAATTTCACATGACCCTACAAGAGTGATTACTGATAGGTTGTCTGCAAAAAAAAAAATCATCCATTGACTTTCAAATCTGCTACAGAAATGACTTTTGACTTTGAGAACCTCAGTAGAAATGGAGTGGAGTAAAAAGTACAATATTTGTCTTTCAAATGTAGTGAAGTTAAAGTCAAATTTCCCCAAAAAATAATACTCCAGTAAAGTACAGATACTCAAAAAGTGTACTTAAGTACAATACTCAAGTAAATTTACTTAGTTACTGTCCACCTCTGCATTTAAATGTGTTTTTAATGCAACAAAAATTAAAATATGCCGAATGTCTCCCTCTTGCTGCTACATCTGTCCCTCATTAACCCGCTTTGATTATGAGAGCAGGTTTTTGTAATGATTTCCTCTCACAGTGAGCACTGTGTTGTCTCCAGTCCAGAGCGCGCAGTAATATGATCCTGCGTCGTCAAACTGCAGTTTTGACATAGTCAGTGACACTTGCTGATTTTTCACCGATCCAACAAATGTTCCAGCGCGGACCGCCAATGGATCGACCTTGGGTGTTTTTGACCCAGCTTCGAAATACATCAGTCGCTGGAAAGCTCCTCCTGGTTGAGCTCTGTACCAGTGGATAACACTGGACTGAAGCGTTGATGAATCCACATTACATGTGATTATAGCAGTTCTGCCCTTTGCCCTAATCATCACAGGATCAGGATGTGTAGGAATATTTTGCCCATTTAAACAATCTAGACCCATAAGAGAAACAATTAAAATGCGTTGAGTGTATTTGAAATTTTTTTTAAAGCACTTATATTTGGGCTTAGACCTGTAACCTGTGTTTCTATGACTTGTAAAACGTTTAATCAACAACGATGTGTTTGTCAGAAAGCACTAAAACAGAAGCTCAGCGAGCATTTTTAACCCGTAGGCCTGTTGGACATGAGGGTACAACGGAGCTAAAGGCACAGCTGAAGAAAAGTGTGCTTTCCACTACTCCTATAATGTATGACATACAGAAAAAGATATATGTTTTTATTGAACATTAATGGAGCAACAGAATTTGTGTGAAAATAAATCATAAAAGTGGTTTATCTTATTTTAAAATCTTAAAAATGTATGAGGTGAAGATGGGGGCCTTTTTCCCAACACATAGGGTAAAACACTCACAGTATTGATACAATACTTTTACTAAAATAATGTTTTTAATAATGTATAAGTTAATACTTGTTCAAAACAAAACTATTTTCTGTTTATTTTGATGTATAAAATAATTCATTTTTGATAAATAAATATGCTGTCATTAAAATATGTTAATATAGAAATATATCAAAAATATAGAAACAAAATCATTTAAAAAAGTAAAGATTCTGAAAGCAGATCCCATAATAATTTAATATATATTTACAGTAGTAACAATAAATTATGTTTTATTATTTGATTAATATCTCATTTTTAAATATGATGGTTTTATTATAAATTTGGTTATTATCTCTTAATATATGATACTTACAGTCTGAATCTAACCATGTCACCTCAACAAATAAAAAAGCCAGCAGTTTATCACGTTAAATATGGTGCCTTTTACCCCAAATAAAATACTTTACATATTCTTCCGTTATTGAAAAACTGTTGCTTTAATTAGCTTGAGTAAAACTGACAAACATTAACAAGATCTTTGTTTCAAAATGTATTGAACAGTTTTAGCAATTCTTATTTGCTACTTAAATCTACAACATTTTTAAAAACATCAAATATTAGATCAAATGAGTCCGAATCTACTTTGCGCTGCTGCTCGTGATCGCGTTAAAGATCAGACAAATTTCCACGTGCATCTTGAAAAGCAGATGTTTAGGAAAGTGCTGAGGCAAGTTTTTGTGCCATTTAATGGTTTAGAAGAAAATAAAATCAAAGGAGCCTTTTACCCCGTTGTACCCTAAAACGTTAGTATTGTCATTATTTATCACTTTATGACATATTTACATATCATAAGCAAGCATGTAGCTTAGAAAAAAAAATTGTTTTAAAAATAGTTTAGACAAAATTAAGCCTGTGCGAGACGAGCCTCAAACGATTGCAAGAAGAAACACCTCAAATTACTGACGGAAATTCCTTTTTAAAAAGGTGAAAATCACTAATATTAACAGAGATATGTAAATAATTATAACAGCATACTAAAATCTCACCTATTAAGACCACTAATAACCCAAATGTTCTCATTCCAGACATTGCCGTGTCTATCTGTCATCCAGGAGCTTGAGGAATGATGAACTACATCAGTCAGTCAGAAGGTAATGACAATGGCCTTGTGGTTTCCTCTGTGCAGATCTCATCACAAGAAGGATTCTCACACAAGCTAAACCACTCATGGGTTAGGCAGCATTAAACACATGTAGGCTAATTTAACCCTGGTTTATTAAAACCTTCTCCAGAGCAGATATCTCAGTAAGCGGCTCTTCCTCAGTGGCAGGCACTCTGTGTGGTATGGATTTAAATAGATGGTCAACGGGTGAAGATGTTCCCGGGTTGGCAATAATTGAGTAGGCTAAAAATTTGTAAAAATGTAATGACAGTATGATATCCTCCTGGAACCCAAGACTAGACTTGTGATTTGTTATATTTTATATTTCTCTGACAGCATACATGTCACAGTTTTAAGTCTGGATGTCCTGTAAAGAGCACATTCAGGGCTTTACACCAAATGTTTGGAGGTTTCACCATGACAACAACAACTCCACATTAATTTAGTGCTTTTTAGCACAATTATGGAAATATTTTGTCATTATAATTTAAATCTAACTACTTTTCAAATGGTTTGTCATAAATCAGCATCTCAGGAAAATGTTATGGGGTTTCTAATCAAAATGCAACTTTCTTTCACAAAACAGGGCATTGATTTCATACATGTCTAGACACCAGGACTTCAGTCATGTTTATCAAGCATTTTGGGGAATACAAGTGAATAGGGAAAGAAATTATATATCAACACTCTAAAAAATGCTGGGTCAAATATGGACTAACCCAGCAGTTGGGTTGTTTTAACCCAGCGGTTGGGTTAAATGTTTGCTTGAGACAACCCAATTGCTGGGTTAGTCCATATTTGACCCAACATTGGGTTGTTTTTTACCAAGCATTTTTTAGAGTGAATATTCCTATGATATATTAGATATTATTATGGAATTGTTGCCAATTATTACTCCCATTAGTACACTTATTTTTTGTTACATGTTTCCCCAAGAACACATTTATATGCAAATTAGATACAATGTATAGATGCATTGTATTAAATGTGACTACCCATTTAAGGACATTTTACACATATTGAAAAGTAAAATCTGTTAAATCTTTCACAACATAGTTGAGAATCACCCATTGATTTTGCCTATACATGTCATTTCATGTCTTTTTATCTTTTAAAGTCCTGGTGTCCACTACAGAGGACATAGCATAACGTAGGAATAAAATATATGTTTCCTGTTTCCCCTGTTCGTTTCTTATGCTCTACATGAAAAAATACTAAATTCAAAATTGGTTCACATTGGTTGTGAAATTCACAATGTAGCTAAAATAGTGATATTGCAAATCGATCGCAGAGTCACTCATTTTTATTTGTAAAATAAATTGTTAAATCTATTTCATATTATAGCCTATATTCATGCATTTGTTTAAGACTATTGGTTAGTCCAGTATATTTGTGGTATGTCTGTCAGCTTCTGTAAATCCTGCAGTGCCTTTCAAATTATGTGAAAAGCACATAAAGACGGCACACTGCTGAATTGAGGATAAGTGATATTTTGAGCAAGCTCTTTATCAAATGTAAAATTACAAACCTGTAAAATGCTCATAAATGACAAATGATAAATATATTTATATTATTTTGATCTCTGACAGCTTCTTGACCAGATCCACATTTAACTGTGTTCAGCACTTGCTCTGCTTTAAATCTCTGAGCCATTTCAAGTTTTGCTGATGACACTTCCAATTCTTTTGTTTTCTGCCTGCGGTAACTATGAGTGCTTCTTAGTTCTTATTTTTGCATCCTTGTTTCCTTTCCTCGCTTCCTTTCCTCTCATCTTAGCTCCACCCCTTCAGGATGCGAGGGAAGGACGCATGGAAAATACACAAGGACGGAGGAATTAAATCAAGTGAAATGATATATGCTCGCTCCCTTTAGCATCACTATAAAGCGTTGTCAATTAATGATGACTCTACACCGCTGGATTTAGCTTGCACATCGGGATTCTTGAACATTAGAGATTTATATTGTCATAGTTTCAACCTCCACAAAATATATATATTTTTTATATTACCAGTTATTATTAACAATGAATTATTTCCACTTATTAACTGCTTTTTATTTATTGTATAGTATTACAGTCTGTTTAATTTTCTTGTGCTTTGATATCATTTTGTTGTTGTAATTTGACATACATTTGTGTCTTGTACATGTAAACAATAATGATATTTATGATAATAATAATTAATAATCTATGGCAAGATGTGAAGGGGAGGAGAATTTATATGTGCGTCACGTTTAGTCGATAAAACACTTCCCGTAAAGGATACACCTGTGTATCCTCGCTCATGATTCCTCCGGAAGCCTGCTCGATCCTCGTGGTGCATTTAGAGAGTCGAGATGTCCTACAAGATGGCTGAGCTCGATCGGTTTCCGGGTCATAGGATGGAGGACGGAGGAGCAAGGAAACGAGGAGGGATATTGAGAAGCACCCTATGAGTGAATCGTCACTTCATCATTTTGTATGAGACATTGCCACCTTGTGGAATAAAGGTGAATTGCACTTATTCAATTATCAAAGATTCAATTATTGTTGTGCAGAAAAAAAAACTTACACTGTTACACACCTCGGCTCATTAGCGACCCTATACAATTTTTGCAAAATTTTTTATAGAAAAACAGTCATTCTTTTATAATTGTATTTTGTTTTCTTGTTATATTGTTTATAATGAATTGATTGAGGAATACTAAGAAGGTTGATGAATGAGGAGGAGGGTAGTGAATGACATCCTGGGTCACTAAAGACCCAAGGTATGCGTTTAAGGGTTAAAACCCATATAAAATAAACACAATAAAACAATCAAAGCCGTCAAACACACTGACTGCACTGCTGACATTACATCAGTGGCCCATGTGTTCTTGTGTTAAATGTATTGAAGCGCTGCACTGAATTGCACGCTGTTCATGAATTCCCTTTGCTTTAGATTGCACTATAAATGAAATATGAAGCTGTTGTACTGCATCTCGTTCTATTGTAGCCCTGAGAAGGCCTGCACGTGTCGTTTTTCCACTACATTAAATAACTTTCATCCCAACTCTGTGCTGTTGTTTCTATCCGCAAGCATATTTGCTACACCAAACCGCACTACTCTGTGGTTCTCCTCAGACATTATCTGTCAGACGATTCAATACTGTAATAAATGTGGTTTGTAACTGTAAGATTTTGACATTGTTCATGTTGTGGAATAACAGTTTCTCACGGTTTATGTCAAGGATGTCAAAGCTTTCTCTCACTGTGGCTGCCATCCCAGCATGCACAGTAATACACGCCAGCATGTTCCTCCTTCGTTTCTTTGAGTTTTATGCCATACGAATTTCCACTTTTTTCAGAGACAAACTCTTTTGTGTCACCTGTAGCAATCCCAGAATGACTGATGTAGAGAAGTCTCTTAAACGTTTCACCGTCTTTCTTATGGTACCAGTGGACAAAATTAGTAGAGTCCAAGCCGGTTACTTCACATTTGAAGGACACAGTTTTACCCTTTAGCTTCACCAAAAACGCTTGAGTTTGAATTAAACTCACACCTTCCACACCTGCAATTAAATGAAATGATTTTATTTTATTTTAAATAGTTTTCATGTTAATGTTTTGTCCTACATATTATCCTATTTTTTAGGCGACTACCTATTTAACCCCCTTTTAAAGTTTACTTACCGTGGATTATTATGAGAACAACAGCACATACGTTTATGAGCATCGTTCATTTGGTTATGTGAGGCGATATATGGCTCATAAAGTTTCCTGTACACTTCATTACTCTATTTTGCAAAAATCCATGCAGAAAATTGTTCAGTGACATCATTTCCTGAGGCGGAGCTACGATAAATGTCAGCGCTCTCACCCCTACTTTCATTCCAGTATTATTTCCATCATATCTAAAATTATGTATTGTGTTATTCTGAGGTGATTTTTTTTCTTTAATTTGAATAAATGACTAAAATGGCTGAATCACTTGTCTTGCTAAGATTGGTTTGATTGGCCTTTTACTGACTTAAAGTGATAGTTCACCCAAAAATTTAAATTAGCCCATGATTTACTCCCCTCAAGTCATTCTAGGTGTATATGACATTCTTCTTTTAGACAAATAAAATCAGAGTTATATTAAAAATGTCCTGGCTCTTCCAAGCTTTTATAATGGCAGTGACTGTTGGGTCATTTTTGAAGTCCATAAAAGTGCATCTATCCATCATATAACTGCTCCACACGGCTCCAGGGGTTAATAAAGGCCTTCTGAAGTGAAGTGACACGTTTGTGTAAGAAAAATATCCATATTTAAAACTTGGTGCACAAGTGAAATGGGAAAAAGTTACAGTGAAAGAGTAACCCTTGACCCTTGAACCCTTGACACATCCATACTGACGAACGCAGAAGCAGAGGATAGCAAAACAAAACACTGTTCAGAGAAGAGGAGGGTGGCTTTAGTTTGTTGCCCAGCCTGACCCACAAGAGGCATCAAAGCTTGCGATGCGTCAGGGGTTACTCTTTCACCGTAAAGTTGAATTGTGCACACCGCTGACCGCAGGTAGTTAGTAATTTAGTCTATAAAGTTTTAAATATGGATATTTTTCTTGCACAAATGTGCCACCATGTGGAGCAGTTATATGATGGACAGATGCACTTTTATAATGGATAGATGCACTTTTATTATGGACAGATGCACTTTTATAATGGACAGATTAACTTTTATGATGGAGAGTTGCACTTTTATGATGGACAGATGCACTTTTATAATGGATAGATGCACTTTTATGATGGACAGATGCACTTTTATGATGGACAGATGCACTTTTATGATGGACAGATGCACTTTTATGATGGATAGATGCACTTTTATGATGGACAGATGCACTTTTATGATGGACAGATGCACTTTTATGATGGACAGATGCACTTTTATGATGGACAGATGCACTTTTATGATGGATAGATGCACTTTTATAATGGACAGATTAACTTTTATGATGGAGAGTTGCACTTTTATGATGGACAGATGCACTTTTATGATGGACAGATGCACTTTTATGATGGACAGATGCACTTTTATGATGGACAGATGCACTTTTATGGACTTCAAAACAGAAACAGCCATTCACTGCCAAAGCTTAATTGGAAGAGCCAGGACATTTTTAATATAACTCTGATTGTATTCGTCTAAAAGAAAAATGTCATATACACACTAATATTCATTTTTGGGTGAACTATCCCTTTAATACAACTCCTTGTTTGGAACTTGATTGTAATTAAAAAAAAAAAAAGGTGTACAATAAAAACAAAATCTATACTTAACAGGCTTTTCTTTTATTTATTTATTTCAGAAAAGTATGGAATCAAGACTTGTTAAAATGTTTTTAAATGTTTGGCTACCTTACTCATATAGCTGACAATGCTTTTAATTTTAATAGAAATTAACCAGTGGGATAGGCTATAAATATTTTTAATTTATTGTAGCCTATATAGTCTCTGTGTATGGTACACTTAAAAATTTTTAATGTAGCCTAATGTCTCCCTCTTGCTGCTACAGTTGTCTCTCTCATAAAACCACTAGCTTTGATTATGAGAGCAGGTTTTTGTAATGATTTCCTCTCACAGTGAGCACTGTGTTGTCTCCAGTCCAGAGCGCGCAGTAATATGATCCTGCGTCGTCAAACTGCAGTGCTGAGATAGACAGTGACACTTGCTGATTTCTCACCGATCCAGAAAATCTTCGGGGGACACCCGAATCGAGGACGGCTTTTTTTGATCCAGCTTCGAAATACATCAGTCGCTGGAAAGCTCCTCCTGGTTGAGCTCTGTACCAGTGGATAACACTGGACTGAAGCGTCGATGAATCCACATTACATGTGATTCTAGTAGCTCTACTTTTTGTTTTAATCATCACACGATCAGGATGCGTAGGAATATTTTGTCCATTTAAACAATCTAAACCCATAAGAGAAACAATTAAAATGCGTTGAACAATTGCTGAAATCCTAACTAAAGCACTTGTATTTGGACATAGACCTGTAAGTTGTTTTAAAACCACGTGTTAGTCAGAACGTTGACGCGATAGTTTTCTGGCCTATTTGACTATCGATAAACGTTAGTAGCCTAATGTAATTTTTAAAGACTTTATAACATATTTGTGTATCATAAGTAGGAAAAAAGGTGTTTTGTTTCAAATGTTTTAAGGTAGTTGACAAAAGCCTGTGAGAGACGAACCTCAAAAGATTGCACGAAACGCCTAGAATTAATAACTGAAAATGTGTAATAATTATTTACATGTACCTATGTATAGGCTTATATTTATTATAAACATAATACTAAAATCTCACCTATTAAGACCACTAATAACCCAAATGTTCTCATTCCAGACATTGCCGTGTCTATCTGTCATCCAGGAGCTTGAGGAATGATGAACTACATCAGTCAGTCAGAAGGTAATGACAATGGCCTTGTGGTTTCCTCTGTGCAGATCTCATCACAAGAAGGATTCTCACACAAGCTAAACCACTCATGGGTTCGGCAGCATTAAACACATGTAGGCTAATTTAACCCTGGTTTATTAAAACCTTCTCCAGAGCAGATATCTCAGTAAGCGGCTCTTCCTCAGTGGCAGGCACTCTGTGTGGTATGGATTTAAATAGATGGTCAACGGGTGAAGATGTTCCCGGGTTGGCAATAATTGAGTAGGCTAAAAATTTACTTAAAAAAGCATTTGGTAATGACACTATGATATCCTCCTGGAACCCAGGACTAGACTTGTGTCCTCTGTACATTATATTTTATATTTCTCTGACAGCATACATGTCACAGTTTTAAGTCTGGATGTCCTGTAAAGAGCACATTCAGGGCTTTATACCAAATGTTTGGAGGTTTGGAGACTTTAATCATGTTTATCAAGCATTTTGGGGAGGGACAAGTGAATATGTAAATAAATTAAATATCAATATTCCTATGAAATATTAGATATTATTATAAAAATGTTGACATTTATTACTCCCACTATTACACTTCTTTTTCATTGCATGTTGCCCCAAGAACTGAGTGTTACATTCAGTGTATTTGATCCATTGTATAATGGGACTGGCCATCTTACACACATATTGCATAAAGTAAAATGGTATATGAGTTCATTCTGTTTGTCATCTTTCATAACATAGTTGAGAATAAAAAATTTAAAAAATGTTGGTTTTCTGGAGGATTTTATTCAGAATACATTATTTGTTAAATAAAATCACAATGTATTTTAAAAAGTGCTACTGCAGATCGGTAAAACAGAAATAAACCTCACAGGTCACTTATTTTTGTGCTTTTATTTGTAAAATAAATTGTTAAATCTGTTTTATATTATAGCCTTTACTCTATTCAAGTCCATTGGTTAGTCCAGTATATATCTGTCAGCTTCTGTAAATTCTGGGATACTATAGGTTCGAGCAAAAGTTCCTCCCCCGAACAGCACGCCAAATACACATAATCTTTGCTCTATTTAATTTGATATAAGTGTGAACTCGTGGAATGACAAATGATAAATAATTGTAATGTATGTGTATAATAATTCTACTCATATGACAATGGCAAATATTTATTTATTTCTTCACAGCGTATAACAAATATGAGATACACCTGACATATTCTAAAAACAAAATAATACAATGTGTACAAATAACTTCATCCATGCATACATAATGTATCCATGAACAGCAGGGCAATAACATTAAGATCCGAACAGAATCAATTTAAGAACATAAGCAGAAATATTAAATGAATATTTTGCTCATTAATTACATTTAGCAGGAGTTCATGCACAGGATGTGAGTAAATGTTCTCGCTGTGGTTGCTCGAGTCCCAGTAGGCGCAGAAGTAAACGGCAGCGTGACTCTTCTTAGTGTCACTCAGTTTGAGATCATAAAGCTTGGTTTTGTCCACGGTGAAGTCGTTTGCTTGGGGATTGCTGTTATCACGAGTGACACTACCACCTTCACTGATATAGAGTAGTCTTGATGGGGCTTCACCCTCTTTTATTTGATACCAGTGGATATAATCTGAAGAGCTCACGTCGGTGGCTTTACAGGGCAGATACACGGTTTTGCCCACTGCCTTAACCAAAGCCTTTGGACCTGGATCCAGTCTCACTCCCAGAACTGCTGCTAGGACAAAACCAAATTCAATACATTTAAACCAGTTTTTATTTTGTTTATTGCTTTATTATTATAAATGTCACTTACCTGACACCTTTAAGAGGACGACAATATAAATGTATAAAAGCATCTTTCATCTGCTGAAGAAATATTATACCTTGGTGTAATGCTGTCTTTCAGTTTCCACACTGCTTTTGAATGAGCTTCAAACATAGGGTGCTGATGTCATTTCCTGAAATGGAGTTACCATAGAAACACTAACTGATTTTCAAAAGTTGGTTATGTGAGGCGATATATGGCTCATAAAGTTTCCTGTACACTTCTTTACACTATTTTGCAAAAGTCCATGCAAAAATTGTTCAGTTACTAATTTTTTTGAGGTGGAGCTACGATAAATGTCAGCGCTCTCACCAAATGTGATGTAATTTGTAGTTGTTCAGCAATCAGAATAAAATATTTCAAAAGCCGGTACATTTCTACCTCACGTGTCTGATATATTTGATATCTCATCAGGATTCTCTTCACTTTATTAGAAGTGTAAGGCCCGGCCGACACGTCCCAGTGGAGGCTAGGTTTTGAAGGTTTGGTGTTTTCAGTTTAATTCCAATTCCTCTTCATCTGACTCCATTTTATCATAATTTTGAATTTAGATTAGTTTGCCAATTGGTTATTTGGTAATTTATATTTAATATTTAAAAACCCTTTGTGGTAAGTATACCCATTCATAACCTCCTAGAGATCGTTAATAATTCCAGATTTAGCCAGAATAAATCTGAGTGTATAATGCCAATTACATAATCAATTCAAAGATAATCCATACATAACATCAAATACTCTGAATTAAAGAGTGAGAGATGCATTCCTGATTTACTGAATGTTACGTAGCGCTGAGTTGTCTTAAGACATCCAGCATTACGGGCCAATATCTGGTTACAGAATTGCGCTTCGAACGTTCTGCTACATCGCTTAAAGTAGTCCCCAGACCAGACAGAAACCTCTTTCAAATGGAAACACGATAAAGGGAACTTAAAAGAGACCAAAGATTGAAAGAAGAGACCAAATGGCTCCAGGAGCCACACCCATCATAATATGTAAAATATCTCTAAGCTCTAAAACCTCTTATTATCTTCTTGAATATTTCTGTGGGGACAAGACATTTCAAACGATATCAAACACATATAATACTGTACAGTATAGTGAGAATTCACATTTAAATCAAATAGATTTTGGGCATGTTTCAGGTGATCACAGGAAGTAGGATGGGGGGGGGATTCAGGTGAAGGAAACACATTTGAGCCATTCTCAATGGATTCACTCAGCGTGACGTCGTCTGCAAAATGTGTCCTTTGTCCTCCACCAGTGAGTTTGGTGTTGCTTTTTACAGTCGTTCAGAAGTCATTTAGTAACTTGAAAAAATAATCTTATGCAGCTTAATAGCACCATCCACTGTTGAAGATCTGCATATCAAACAAACAACTGTACAAATATTACAAATGTAGATAATCTGACAGGGCTTGAAGAGAGAAATAAAATCACACCTGTAGCATTGAACGTCAGGGACTCATAGTGGAGGTGAAAATTGGGTTTATATACACATGCAAAATTAGCTCATAATTATATTCAAGAGTCCGATCTAATGAATACTATCTGATCCATGAGTTCATGTACAGTGTGTGTGTGTGAATGTTCCCGCTGTGGTTGCTTGTGTCCCAGTTGGCGCAGTAGTAAACTGCAGCATGAATCGGCTTTGTGTTGCTCAGTTTTAGATTATAGAGCTGTGTTCTGTCCACCGTGAAGTCATTTGCTCGGGGATTGTTGGTATCATGAATGAAGCTCCCGCCCGCATAGATATTGAGTAGTCTTGATGGGGCTTCACCTTCTCTCTTTTGGTACCAATGGATATAATTCCAAGATTGCAAACCGGTCACTTTGCAGGGGAGATATGAAGTTCTTCAGTTTCTGACGTGTATGTGGAAACTCTGTTTTCTCCGAATATTGGTGTGACTGCCCCGAACCGAGCCTGCCTTATTGGACACAATCTAGGTCCCTAACACTGGTAGCCTGCCTGCGGCCCTTGTCATCAAACGCCTCCAGGCTGGCCTCACCGGACGGCTTCAGTTCTGTGCCAGTAGCACTGTGTTTTGCAGTGTTTTCCCAATATGCTTTCCACATGTTTTCAACATCACACTCACAGCACTCGGCTCGGGGAGCTGCGGAGATTCATGTAAACAGAGCGGTGGAGAGCAAAGTGAGTGTTTCAACTTTTCAAATGAAATTCCTATGAAAGTTAAGCTTCCAAAGACATGAACTGAACACGTGCTGTGAATGCAGCCGCAGCCGCGAATCCCGCGCTTACCTCAGCTCATGTGATGAATGTAATCCGATCCTGCTGCGTTTGTGCCGTGACGCTCAATCGGCTCACTCATAATATATTGAACAGACACGTTCAGTTTTTAATTGTAGTGTCTCTAACTGAACTGATTTTATGAAAATGAGCGAGGTGGGCAAGTGATCCAGTAATCCAGTAGCCGACTAGCCGTGCCTAGAGTAGGGCAGTGAAGCAGTGCATTCTGGGAATTGGTGTCTTTCATCCCCATGAGACAAAAATACATTTTCTGTGTTTTTTCAGTCTAGAAGGCACCAAATTCAAAAATATTCACATTTCTACTACATTAATGACCCAGTTTAAATACAGATTCATCTTCCCAGCGCTGAAGTACCCCTTTAACCAGTATTTTGACCTTGATCTAAAGCAGAACAGAACAAAACAAATGTCATTAAAACAAAATCTTAAAGGCACGCCTGCAGATCCCTGAGAGAAGGAAAATATGCAAACATCATTCATAGTTGAAAAAGAAGTTTGGAGATTAATTCTCTGTTTTGCAGGAACAGAGCCTTGTATGCCTTTCAAATACAGTTTCATGATATCATTTCCTGATTTTTAGCACAACAAAAGTTCTGAGTTTGTTACAAGTGTAAAATAAAGAGATAAAATAAAAAATAATATATATATATTTTTAATTTTTTTTTAGAAAAGTCAAAGTTATTTTTAAACGTTACCTTATTCATAACAAACATTTTTGGTTTTTAATTAACCAATGGAGTATAGCCTTCAGAAACAAGCAGTCTCTGTGTATGTTCAGTATAGATTGTGTTTAGGGTTCTGATACACTCATTAGCTCTTTAATGAAATATTGACAGCAAAAAGCAGCATCAAAATCAAAATATGCCTAATGTCTCCCTCTTGCTGCTACATCTGTCCCTCATTAACCCGCTTTGATTATGAGAGCAGGTTTTTGTAATGATTTCCTCTCACAGTGAGCACTGTGTTGTCTCCAGTCCAGAGCGCACAGTAATATGATCCTGCGTCGTCAAACTGCAGTGCTGAGATAGACAGTAACACTTGCTGATTTCTCACCGATCCAACATATGATCCACTGTGGAAACCGGGATCATTTTTCGCTGTTTTCGACCCAGCTTCGAAATACATCAGTCGCTGGAAAGCTCCTCCTGGTTGAGCTCTGTACCAGTGGATAGCACTGGACTGAAGCGTTGATGAATCCACATTACATGTGATTCTAGCAGCTCTACCCTTTGTTTTAATCATCACAGGATCAGGATGCGTGGGAATACTTTGCCCATTTAAACAATCTAGACTCATAAGAGAAACAATTAAAATGAAAGCACTTATATTTTGTCATAGACCTTTAAGTAAACATTTCATCAACCAAGTGTTAGTCAGAACGCACTAAAGAAGCTCAAATTAATCTTCAGTTAATCTGTATTGCACATTACATCGATAAAACGTATTGTCGTTATTTATGACATATTATATATAAAAGTAACCCCCTACCACAAAAAATGTTTTTAGCTACTGAGAAAAATCCCTGAATAATCTTAACTGAGTCATGTTAATAAATATAACAGCATACTAAAATCTCACCTATTAAGACCACTAATAACCCAAATGTTCTCATTCCAGACATTGCCGTGTCTATCTGTCATCCAGGAGCTTGAGGAATGATGAACTACATCAGCCAGTCAGAAGGTAATGACAATGGCCTTGTGGTTTCCTCTGTGCAGATCTCATCACAAGAAGGATTCTCACACAAGCTAAACCACTCATGGGTTAGGCAGCATTAAACACATTAACTCTGGTTTATTAAAACCTTAAAACTGTCAAATGTATTTTATATTAATATTCATGTATATTTGTGTTACTTCTGCAGTGCGTTTCAAATGTATGTGATACAGAAGTGATTTGAAATACACGTGAAAAGCACATAAAGAGTTTATTAGAAGTGATATTTTTAACAAGTTTATCATCAAATAAAGAAATTAAAAACCTGTAAATAGCCTATCCATTATAACAAATAATAATTAATTTGTAATTTAACTATGCACAAATACAAATATTTACATATTTGTAACATAAATATGACACTTGACATATTCCAAAATCACAGTAATACAAATAACTTTATGCATGTATACATAATGTATCCATCAGGGCAATAACGGTCAGATCCGAAAATTCAAAATTAATTCAAAATCAAATCCAAATTACGAACTTAAGCAGAAAATGACAAGTTTATAAATATTAAAGTATATGAAGAAGTTTATCCAGATCAGATGGTGGACCTATTTTCCTGTTAACACTATGAAGCTGCTTTGAAACAATTGGACTTGTTAAAAGCGCTATATAAATAAAGATGACTTGACATGAATATTTAATTCATTAATTATGTTCTAGAGGAGAGCGGGGCACAACCTAACACACATGGGGGGTTAGTTGTAACACACATGGTTTAACACTTTCCACACATGCCAGGATGATAAAACTCAGTGTATTTACTAGTGGCCATATCAACACTATATAGAGAAAAATTTTTCCAAAATTAAAAATCTTTGGAAGATATCACTGAACATTTATTTAACCAGCAAAAGGAAATTTCCTACTTAAGTTTATATTTCATCTCTTTATTTAAAATGAGACAAATCTGATATTATTGTAATGTTATATCTGTTATTTACCAGTTGAGATGGTTCTTTAGTGCTGATCTCACAGCAGAAGACACGAGCCGGGGTTAATCCCAGTTGAGCAGGCGGGGCATGTTGTCACAACAAGCCTCTATTAGAAATATGATATTATATTCTATACTTTTATGAATTATATTGAGAAACCATTAGAAAAAGGTCAATAATGACTGAGAGTCAATGTTCAGAAATTATTATTAATTATGTTTTTAACTGTTTTGAGGTGTGTTTGTTGTCAAACTCAATCATGTGTTTATTTTTAATGATTAAAAATGCCATTTTATTTGAAAAAGTTGATAATTGTATTTTATTGACAAAATATTTTAGTTTGTCTTATATATTTTTTTATTATATCAGATAACATTTTAATCTGTCATATGCTGTGGGGTCACCTGTGGGGCATGTTGTCACATTTCACATTTCAAGAAAAACTATACACTGTATTAATGAAACAAAACCACATAATTATACTAGACATGTGTGCAATTAATGTGGGAAAAAATAAATACTCTGAACCCCCAGTGGATTTACACAAACTGAGCGTTAGGTTGTGCCGCGCTCTCCTCTAGTTCATGCACAGGATGTGAGTAAATGTTCTCGCTGTGGTTGCTCGAGTCCCAGTAGGCGCAGAAGTAAACGGCAGCGTGACTCTTCTTAGTGTCACTCAGTTTGAGATCATAAAGCTTGGTTTTGTCCACGGTGAAGTCGTTTGCTTGGGGATTGCTGTTATCACGAGTGACACTACCACCTTCACTGATATAGAGTAGTCTTGATGGGGCTTCACCCTCTTTTATTTGATACCAATGGATATAATCTGAAGAGCTCACGTTGGTGGCTTTACAGGGCAGATACACGGTTTTGCCCACTGCCTTAACCAAAGCCTTTGGACCTGGATCCAGTCTCACTCCCAGAACTGCTGCTAGGACAAAACCAGATTCAATACATTTAAACCAGTTTTTATTTAGTTTATTGCTTTATTATTATAAATGTCACTTACCTGACACCTTTAAGAGGACGACAATATAAATGTATAAAAGCATCATTCATCTGCTGAAGAAATATTATACCTTGGTGTAATGCTGTCTTTCAGTTTCCACACTGCTTTTGACTGAGCTTCAAACATAGGGTGCTGATGTCATTTCCTGAAATGGAGTTACCGTAAAAAACATCTCACATGAGTATTAAATTACATTAACTAATTTTCAAAAGTAACATAATCCCCACACATCACTCTAAAAAATGCAGTTGTGTTGTTTTAACCCAATGTTGGGGCAAATATGGACTAACCCAGCAGTTGGGTTGTTTTAACCCAGCGGTTGGGTTAAATGTTTGCTTAAGATAACCCAATCCCTGGGTTAGTCCATATTTGACCCAACATTGGGTTTAAACAACCCAGCATTTATTAATGCTGGGTTGTTTAAACCCAATAATTCCTAAGTGATCAGGAGGTAATCCTTTTTCTTCGAATATGATTATGGGAATCAATGCTTAAGGTTCATTTAATTTATTAAACACTAATAATAAGGTTGATATAACTGTGTGGGAAAACAAGAGAGCTGAATAAAAAAACAGCTGTTTTGTACAGGCCAGTATTAACTGTAGACATGCCTAACATCCAGAAAGTGTCCAAATTGTTTTTGTTTGTTTTATCAATTAGAACCATTAAACAATGTATTTAGATTTATCTTTGTTATTTTATCAAATGCTTTCTCTAAAATAAACACTACATACTAACACATACATTGTAAGTGTCCAATTTTAGGGCATCTATATTGAGATTTCTAATATCTGCCATTTTAGGTCCCAATGGTGACACAAGTCCTCACGAGTCAGTGTGCATTCAGGTTGAAGTCCACACCGGGATAGAAAAGCATGAACACACACACACACACACACACACACACACACACACACACACACACACACACACACACACACACACACACACACGTTGTGTTTCCATGTTTTATGGGGACATTCCATAGGCGTAATGCATTTTATACCGTACAAACCGTATTTTCTATCCCCCTACACTGCCCCTAAACCTACCCATCACACACACACACACACACACACACACACACACACACACACACTGCCCCTGCCCCTAAACCTACCCATCTCACACACACACACACACTGCCCCTGCCCCTAAACCTACCCATCACACACACACACACACACACACACACACACACACACACACACACACACTGCCCCTGCCCCTAAACCCTAAACCCATCACAGGAGACATGCTGCATTTTTACATTTTCAAAAAACATCACTTGTGTGATTTATAAGATGTCTTCCTCATGGGGACCAAAAAATGTCCCCACAAAGACAAGGATTTTGGATATTGCCATCTTTGTGGGGACATTTTGTCCCCATAACATAGGGATTACCAGTCCACACACACACACACACACACACACACACACACACACACACACACACACACACACACACACACAGCTAAAGCAACAGATCACTGCAAGACAAATGTCTCCCCCTTGCGTTAGCTGGTTGTCGTTACAAACAAAATGAAATAAATGTTACTAAACTGCACACCTAACAGTACCCTGCTCCAGCGGTGATTATAAAACAAGTGTGGAGCAACTCATAATGTAAAAATGCACATAATTTAGAAGTATTACATTATTATTTGTAAAAAAATTGAATAATGTAATACATTTTTTCAAAACATAATAAAATCTTGAGCTCATAATGTAATTAAAATTTTACATGAGGAATTTATTGCATTACAAACTCACCAAAAACATGTCTTATTTTCATTATTGTAATAGCTTCTAAAACATAAAACGTAATATTAATATTAGACTAAATCTTAAACTACCTGCGAAATGCAACAGATTTAAATATTCATGCTATTATTATAATTATTAAACAAAGCATTGGTATTCCTTTACAGTACATTTTAAAAATCTGAATCCAGTCTTAACCTGCCTACAAAATCCACCAGATTACTGCTAGTAGTTCAGATTTTATTTATTTCTCTGTATTTAGATTTTTAAAATGTACTCTAAAGGAATACCAATGCTTTATGTTTAATAAACATATAATAATAACAAAAATAATTGCATGCATATTTAAAGGCAGCTTAAGGCTGGCTGCAATATTGAAAATATGATGTTTTTGGTGCATTTATAATGTAATAATTTTCTCATAATGTAAAAAATATTACATTATGAGCATTTTGAGAAAATTATTAAATTATGAACATTATACTAATAATGTACAACTTGTTTCATTATGTGCAGTTATTACATTATAAGTTGCTACACAAGTGATATTTGATTTGTGGAGCTTATACCACTATGACTATACTAATGTTGTTTCCATTGGTGAAGATGAACCAAAACTCATATGAACTATTCTTTATTCACTTTACAGTTAAATTAGCACAGATATGTACATCACAGAAATGCTCTACAGTGAGGCTAACAATACGAACACAAGAGTGATGCTGTTTTTTTGTTTCAGAACCAAACAATTAAGACAATGATTACTCTATCAACCAATTACATATATTGCATATTTTTTTGATTTCCCGCCCCAAACTTTCCCGCTCATCATTGGCTTAAAAAATATAGAGTCGAATAAATACAATTTCTCCAACCATAAAACATCATTCACAAATTAACGTTTTCCATGTCCATTCAAGGATAAGTTCTGCATTTATGTCATTGTGAATATAATACACATAATGTCTGTAATTATAGGGAGCTACATGTTGTGTTTTGCCAAGCTGTATGAGCCGGGTGCAATATTTCAGATTTCTTCTCACAACATTTCTCATGCTGTAAACTCAACACACATCCATATTCATCAAGAGGACTTGGATTAATTTGGCATAAACACTGAAAGTCTCGGCCATAAACTATATCAATATCAAATATATGCCAAATACCACCACCATAGCCGCGCACGGCCAGCCGTGAAACTACAGAGAACACTAACGATGATGCAATGTCACATTTATATCAGAAATATCTCAAAGAAAACACCTAAGTTTTGTGTAACACTTAGAATGGTTAAATAGATCATATCACTACAAATTCTGATAAAATTCGCTGCAGAGCAACAAAGTCAATACAATACACTTGGTGCAGAGAGGATAAGGTAACTTGTTTGTCTTTAGAGGGGAAACTCTCACTTTAGTTCTTCATTAAACAGACAGGGATTATATGTGGAGGTCACCAGAGTTCCAACAAAGCACACATCAATTCGTTGCTGCTCACAGGTAAACAAACAAAAAACAGGGATTTTATCTTGGTTTTGCGAGAAAAGGTTGACCATACTATCACGTCATGCTTGGTTATTTTCTTTATGCTCTGAGTAGGTATTTGTGTCTCCACTTGCTTCGTTTAGTCGATTGTGTTATTTCCTCTTGTGTGGTATTTTCCTGGTCTGATTGACAGCTGTCATCAGTACATCAGACGTCACGGTGGGTGGCTCTGTCTGCGAGCGTCCAGGTCCACACGCCTTCTCATGACACGCTGAGGTCGTTTACTGCAGGCGCTGCGTGAAGTTTTCAGGAAACAGTCCTTTCTGAGCCGAGCTTCCGCGCTGTTGCCAGTCGTTCTCTCTGATGCCAGTGAGCCAACCAGCATCCTGAAGAAAGAATCAGATCCGCATTAAACTCAGGTTCTAGAAAAGGTAAGAAAAAATTCAAGGAAATCGTACCTGATCTTCAGATAGCTCTGTAGGTACCACCAAAACTATGTCTCCTTTCTTTAGCTCCAGTTCATCTGGGTTCGCTGCTTCAAACTCATGCATCGTTTCAACCTACAAGACAGCATAAGAACAAGACCCATTATTACATGTACATAAAAGCTCTGTTCATTTTCAGCGTGCTCATCCTAAGTGCTTATCCTATTTTGATTAGTCCCTTTCATGCAATGTGTAATGTCGCTGTTTGTGAATGTAAACATTCTGTAAAGTGCATAATACATAAAGTTATCCCAAAAGAAAGAATCGACTCTGAACTGCCTATACAAGTCGTTTGTATTTTAAATCATTTCTACGTCACTAGATAAGACATTTGCATAATGCCCGCCTATGTTTTACATTGTCCGCCTTCAAACACGTCTGACGACTGCTTCTCACATCTCAGAGTTCAACGCGGTATTTGCAAAATGCTCGCCCTGGAAAGATGGGTCAGTACCCAGTTTATCTCCTCAGAATCACAACCTGTAAGTATGATTATTATTGATGTTTAACAAATTCGTTTGCCCATGTAATCTTAAAATATTTAGGTTAAGATTATTTGGCTTGCTGTCTACTGATGAAGTAACCTGGGAAAACCCAGACAACTTCCGGCAAATTTAGATTTGCTCTGCAAGTAATCTGGCAAAGAGCCTATTCAACCCCATTTCTAATCCGTCGAAATCTCAGCACCAATCAGAAATGTTGGGGCGGGCTTTACACAATGACGACACCGCAGTGATGGTGAAGCAGAAATTGTGCATTACAAAGATGGATGCCGCCGTGGAACATCACTCGTTCGAATCGCGTCTAAGTGATTTAAACTTTTTCCTTTTCGTTAAAACCCGAGCAAAGAACAACACTGGAAGCCTTCAGATCTAAAAAAAAGATGTTATCGCTGTCTTACCGACTGGATTCGGCAAAAGTCTGATATACCAGCTTTGCATACGTCATCTCCTTCAGCGCTCTGATTGGTTTTAGATCTAGCCGTTGGTGACGCCCCTTTGGAAATGATTTGTCTATGAAGCTTTGCCAGACCATAACTCAGTTACTACTGAGAATGGTCTGTTTTTAACCAGGCTACTGATGAGGGGCTCGATGAAGCATTTTCACCTTGAGCTCTGATATACCCCACAGTGACTAAAAGATTATGTAGAGCAAGGTACCTAAGATAAAGGTGGCATTTGGGGAGGTGGTGGGATGCTGGAACATTCGAGACTGAGGAGAGGCTGTTGGCTATTGAGTGTTCAAAATATTACTGTCTAACTGAAATACTTATCACTATTACTTAATACTGAGTCTATTGATGCAGATTGTCTGTTGTTCTTACTACTTTGAGCAAAGATAAAGGATGGAGCAAGATTTTACAAACGTTTGTTCACGTTAGTGCTGGGCTTACACATAATGCACCGTTATTGATACAGTTCCAGCATGTGCACCGCAATAAATGAGAAATACACACATTGGTTTGTTCATGGACATACACTTGTTAATGCTGATGGTGAGGAATTACAGTTGTAACATCTCATAATGAACCTCAAAATGAGTAGCGTATCTCTGAAAAACGTCCTGCTCAAGTCGGGTTCGGGTTGAATAACTAGTTCTTCCAATGTTTCATCATCGGACTCGGTTATGGTAAAATCCACATCATCATTACTGTCTTTATAGCGTGTGCGATCGCTGAGCTTTAGGAAGCCTCCGGAGCTGAAGTTCAGTTATGGTAGTTGTTTGTTTAGCTTCCGATACACGCTGTACACGTTGACCAATCACAACAGACTGGACCGTCTGGCCAATCAGAGAACAGTAGCTTGTGGAAGGGAGGGATTTAAAGAAACTCATCGATCGAGACTTTTGAGAATCATTGAAAAATGTGGTGATGTGCAATGTATATTATGAGAAAATTAATGTTTTTTGACCTTTGATTGTTGTAGGAGACCTCCAAAACAAAATTAGACTTTTAAAATAGCATAATAGAGGCAGTTTATAGCCACATTGAAATCAAAATTGTGAAAAATTTTGAAATATTGCAGTATTTATTATAAATGATTTATCCGTGTGCATCATTATTGCGCATATCCCTTTTGCAGCGACAACTCTTCTCTACTCTGATTATGTGTTTACAGGCATGAGGGCGGGACAATAGCAAGCAACAATGATCCAATCAATTCCCGTTGGACAAAATCAAGTCCCACCCTCCTTTTTTTCTTGTTCGAAAAGCTGTTTCATTCGGATGCATGTCACAACAGGCAAGAAAAGACAGTCGCATCTTCCGTTTAATGACTTTAATTTCATGGCTTTCTAGAATACTTGATTCTGATAGTGGTAGCGCTATCTAGCAGTCACATGTTTCCTATGATTAGGCTGCGTAACTGACTGTACTTTTGTCATGTTTCATAAATACAACTGGCGGCATCTTGTCTCAGTTATTGATTGTAGTGAAAATAATATTAGAGGACTTCAGTAATTCATAATGTTGCATTGTCTGTTTTGTTGCTAGGCCAAATGTTTTGTTAACCTGTAATGGACTATTTTTTACTTTTTTTTTTCTTAGTGGTAGCATTAAAGGTGCGGTATGTAGGATTGAAATGGGTACTGCAGTCCAAATTCAGAATATCAGAGATTGCTGCTTCCCCCGCCCCTCCTCCAGGACCAGCGCAATTGATAATGAAAGCCACACTGTAAGTTGATGAGTTGATTTATCCACGTTTTAATATGCTCTCGTTCCTAGAGATTTTTAGCTGGATGCTGAGGCTTTTTAGGTCGGGTAGAATTTGCGATCTCTGACCCAATTTGTTCGCTGGCTTCCATGGCTGTTGAATTGCCATTAGGTAAACCGTCAGCGAGCACTTTCGCACAGACCAAAACAAAAACAGACATTCTGTCAGAACCACTATCGTCAAAGATGATAGACAATTAGCATATATGTTTAGATTGATTCAAATCCTGACCGACGAGACGAGGAGCTGGGGATGGAGGGTAATTAGCTCCGGAGAAACGCGATAGCAGCTGATAATACTGAAGGAGCTTATGCATGCTGTGATAGGCCTTGTATTTCTATAGGTAGACGCGATCAGCTGACAGTCAGCTGATGTGAGCTTGACTAACGTGACCTGCCAGAATACAGCACCTTTAAGGCTATATCTACCTTATTTTTAATATAGAAGCAGGCTTGGTCATTTTTAACTTGATTGCGCAAGGCTTCCGCGTGTCCGCTGCTTCCAGTTGTACAGAAATATTGTTTGTTATTTTTTTGAAAATCAATTGTAATCGTAGCACAAATAGTTTAATACTGTTTACTGCACTTTGTTATTCTTTTAGTTGTAGTGGCTAATGCATGAAGTCTTGCACATTAAAAGTAAGGTGAATATTTCCTGACCACGTGTTATTTGGCGAGTAACCGTGTAATAAACAGGATAATGTACACTCAACCGGTGATTATTCCAAAATAAATGTATGATGATCCATTATTGCTTTCTTCAATGGTGTTCACTTTATATTCACCTTGAAAAGGAATCCAAGAGGCATTCCAGTGGAGATGTCTTTGGTTGTCTGGCATTCTGCGATCACCCCATTATCAATGGATGCTATCGGAGATGTGATATCACCATCACGGTCATCATCACCCTCATTACTAGAGGCGGGCTCGATAACAACAGAAGGGATAGGCATCTTCTCCTGAGGTGAGGCAAACAAACAGCATCACTCGAGTGACAAACCTAAAGGTAAGATTTGTAACTATATTTTTGACCAACAACTTGACACAATTACATAATACACATGAAACAGATCACACATACTTTATACACTGAATGTAATAAACTGAATAAAATAAAATTAGGTAATGCTTTACAATGTCTCATTTGTAAACATACAAAAGTTAACATGAACTAACTGCAAACAATACTTCTACAGCATTTATTAATCTTCCCATTCATTTCAACATGTGTACAACGTTGTATCTGTTGTCAATGCACTGTGACCGAACAATGCAATTGTATTTTTTATTAACATTAACAAAGATTATGAAATGATGTAAAAATACATTGTTCATGTTAGTTTATGCTAGCTAATGCATTAACTTATTAAGACCTTACTAGAAAGAATTGACATTTCACATATCGAGTTACAAAATAAAACCTCAGATTTGTTTTAAAGCATTTTGATCAGTGAGTTTTAAAGTGCAGTCCAGAATGGTAACATAAAGAAACCAGGGTCTTGTCAGTGGTCTGCATACCATAGTGCAGAATCACAGGTGAATATCTACCTCCTCATCCCCATTGTTTGCAGAACCCTCCTTACTGGTTTCATCCCCTGGTTGGGGCTCAACATTATCAGGAGCATCTCCTGGTTTGGGCTCAACCTTATCTGGTTCGTCTGTTGGTTGGGACTCAACCTTATCTGGTTCGTCTGTTGGTTTGGGCTCAACATTATCTGGTTCATCTCCTGGTTTGGCTTCTAGTGAACTGGCCTCTTCCTCTGGTTTGGCATCTATAGTCTAGAAGAGGTGCCCAGGAGTGAGAGCCAGTGTTTGAACACTTAACACAAGCCACTCATGTGGATGGATCGGTGCACGATACCAGGGAGGGGAGCACTCAGAGTGTCACAATGAGGGGTGCAGGGACCAGTTTTACTTCAGAAGTTAAAACTGTCCCTCATGTGGAATGGCAAATCAGTTCTTGAGTTTGTTTTACCAACAGTCAAGTACATTGGCCTGGGGGAAATGTCCAATAGACGGCATGAAGGATAGGAGGGGTCATGATTCATAGTGGATAACCACTGCCTACAGAATGAAGTAGCATGGATGAACATTCCTCAGATCATAGTGACTATATGATCTCAATATATAAATGACAAAGGTCACTAAAATGTGAGCCTAACTCCAGAATAACTGTAACATGGAACCTATTTTTGACATATCAGCAAGTGCATAAATAAAAAAATAAATTCCAGAACCCCTTTTCAATTCAGATTCAATTACACAGTCTGTAGATGCTATTACATTGACACCTGAACATTTTTGCTCCACTTGCTTAGTCACTTTACAAGCATACGAAGAGCGGATGTAAATAAGTGTCTGTTATGGTGATGTAAGAATGAAGTCACCATGGAAACCGAAAATGGTGATTAGAGGGATAATAATAGTCATCAGTTAAGTCACTATTTAAAGGTTCAGTAAGCAGGGGAATTGTCGGGTTATAACATCATCTCTGTTAAATTGGCTTTAGTGTGTGCGACATTTATGTGGTTCAAAACTATTGTAACATAAAAGAGCAGGGGAAAAAAATAAAACATGAAATGAAAATTAAACATTAAAGGTACAATCAGAAATGGCAGAAACAGTGGCAGCGTTAGCTAGATCTTTGGATCTAAAAACAAAGCTTTGTGTTTGGAACAAGAAGAATAATTTATGAGCTGGACGGTGTTTGTTATTGCGCTGCCAGATGTTGCAACAGCTGATTGTACCCTAAAAAACACGTCAAATAAAACATACAAATATACAAAAAGATGGGTTAGGTTTTGATAAATGCCACAGCGCATGTTAGAAGTTTCCATCCATCAACACATACTATTAAAAAAAGCATTCTGCAATACTAAATAATGACTTATGTGGCTACCATCCTGTTCCAGTGTTTTCCCAGGCCATCAGTTTGGTAACCACATCAAGTTAAATATGAAGCCAGATGATGATTTAATATCAGACTCTTTATAATATCTGAATAATTACAATGTATTCTACAGCACTAGTCAGAAAGTATATGACAATAACAGTGATTGGATAAATAATTACATAAATGCATTTGCATATGGCTTCATGAGACAAAACAATTTGCAAAAAAACAGTACATATTTACAGAACAATGTTAAAATAATAGCATAAAACAAAATTATTTGATCTATACAGTATTAAGACTTTTTGAGCTGTTAAGACTTAAATAGTTACCGGAGTCTCTTCAATGGGAGACTCTTTATCTTCAACAGTAGCCTACACACAAAGAAACGTGGTTATCAGCATCATCTCACACTCATTTATTCAAAGACACATACACTGCAGTGACGAGTCAACACATCTGTCTCTGCTCATGTGAGTATCTGTCTTCCCTTCATAACCGTTAATATCATCTGTATCAGAGCCTGGGTGCTTATAATCATCTCTGTCAACTACTGCTGAACCTAAAAACGTGTTTAGAAGTAGGAATGTGGAATTTAATAATGGCAGGTCTTCACTAATAATGGAGAGCAGTACTGATTTCATATTCGGGAGGCAATGATCAAAGAAATGAAATTACCAGAGGAGACTCTGTAGGAGACTCCTTCTCTGTTTCTTGGACTGGAGTAGATTCCTACATGCAAATAAAAATATTCATGCCATCTCCAATTTCTGTTATACTTCCAAATAACACCACCTGTTTTCCGGTCATATCTTGTATCTCATACATAATTCATCTGGACACATTGCAAATGCCAAAAGGCTGATTCTATACAGAAAACAAGGATTTGCTAGATACAGTATGAAACCAAGCACATATGCGACAGTGCTGCATATGACTTGAGTTTATCTTATGCCATTCATTATACATAAGTTATAGTTACCGGGGCTTCTTCACTGGGTTGCTCCTTTTCTATGTCCTCAACTGGGAGCTAAAGAATGGTTGAGACTTTTTCATCAACAATAAAATTCTCAAGCTCAACCAAACTCTAACTATGGCAATAATGTCACTCCATAACTGTGCTTCTGACATCCTTCTTTAGCCAATGCAAAATAAGAAATATATATATACTGCAAACTGATCCCAAAGCATGTGTACATTAAAAAAATAAAAAGTAAAAGGATTGGTATACTCCATAAAAAGAAAAGTCACAGTCAGCTTGCAATAAAAATGTGTTGTGGAAAGAATGCATACAATATAATAAAACAACTATATTTACAATTCTCAATAACATAAATATAATATTAATCAAATATGTTTAAAGTCACAGAACTCCAGAAAAATCTAGTTTCTTTTCCCGAACATAGTGTTTTTTTTTGTGTTTTTTTTAATGGAAAGGTAATATGGTCAACATGCAGGCATTATGTTTGGAATTATTTAGAGAGGTTTAATGCACATACCTCAGCCTGCTCAGCTGTCTCAGTCTCAGCAGACACTGGAGACTCCACAGTGCTCTTTATAAACAACAGTACACAATCAACGGCTACAGCTCAGTTCTGGTCATTTTCATGTGTATTTTTACATGTATATGTAGCCAAAAACATAACAACATGAGGATTGTATCATGACAGCAATGGCAATAATAACTTTTATGCACTGGGGGTGTAACGGTACACGTTTTCGTACTGAACCATTTCGGTACAGGACTTCCGGTAGGGTGCACGGTACCGAATGCAATCTTTAACAGTTAACAGTCGGCTTGTTTTACGCGTGGAACATACTTCAAATCCGAGTCCCACACGAACATATTAAGTATTCTGTCCATTTTATCACACAATTCAATGATAATTGCAATTTTGACGCTCTTTAATGTGGCGTGACAGATCACTGTGTGAACGCCATCATCTCGTCATAGTCAAAGAATAAACATGAATGAACATCTGAAGGTGTGTGTCGTATGTCATCTGAAACGTGTCATGTCATGTAATCACTCAATCAGTGTTTCAACAGCGGACAGACGTCAATAAAACAGCTTGAGAACAATGAGCATCACATTTACCTCAGGAGTCATTCAGTGTCCACAGCTGTGAGTTCACTAGAGAAATCAACTCTTTCACTCAATATATGACCGATATTAGCCCATATATACATTATATTCACTGAACCTGTTACTGATGTCTGGATTATTAATGTGTGTTTAAATAAATGACAGCCACTATGTATAAATTATTATATTTCAACTACGAATTGGAGTAATAATTTTATAATTAGATTTAGAAGTTAATGCAAAAACTGCCTTTTGTGAAGTTTACACTTCACTCGTTGTGTATATCTAAACATAAATAGCAACTGAATTTAGGCTAATAGTTTGGGCTCTGTCCTTTAATATTATAGTAATGTGTAAGTAAGGACTCTCTATATAGTTTACAGCATTATCTTTAAGACACTTTTAGTTATAACTGAATTCATTTAAGGACAGACACAATTTGTTCAGCAAACCAGTTTAATAAAAATGTTATATGTAGTTTTCTCTCCCCTGCTGTACCAAACCGTGACTTCAGAACCGAGGTATGTACCGAACCGTCAGTTTTGTGTACCGTTACACCCCTATTATGCACTGATGTAAGATGTTGATGATGAAGATGCTAAGACTGATATGAGGACGATGACGACGACTATGATGAGGATGATAACAGTAACAATGAAAAGCATTGATGTAAATGATGACAATGGTGTTGATGATGATGGCGATGACATTATTTCTGATGACGTTTAGAGTTTGACGCTTTGTCACTCACTGTGGCTGTCTCTGCAGGGGGGCTTGCAGTCGTGATCTCTGCTGGTGGTGTGTCTGTCGGGGGAGTGGTGACGGGACCCTCACCACCCTCAGGTACTGAGGCTGGGGGTGCTTCACCTTCTCCTTCAGCTACATCACCCTCTGGGGCTTCGGACTTTATATACATTTACAAGAAGACAATAAGAAACACTGCCCAATGACACCTTTACCACTGGACCAGTATCACAACCCATAAGTTAAAAACAAATCTATTTCATAGTTCCAGACTTTGCAACAAGCAATGACAGATGCATTTATGTTGCACAATCAGACTTTGAGGCACCACAATCTTGGGAGAGCAACAAAATGATTGCCAAAAATACATTAAAACAAAAGTGAAAAAAAATTAAATAAAAAAAAAATAGTTTGTTTGCAGGTGGTAACCCTCCAATAACAAAAACAAGCAAGTACAAACCCCCCAATATTTATAGACATAGAATCAGGCTATTAATTATTATATACATTGCACGTTCAAAGCTTTTATAAGCATCAAGTTCCCATACAAACCGAATCTATCCCATACAACTATCTGCACAACATGACCCGGTTTATTCCAGCCGTTCACCAGAGCGCTCCAAAAGTGTGATAAGATTAGCTCGAGCCATACCTATCGCGACGCTGATGATAAAATGTGCTATACATTTGAATTCTATTGAGAATTTGCCGCTTTAATATCCTATGGGGAAAGTCAAACATGATCTAGAACAGCCACATAAACTAAAAGAACTGATGAAAAGAGGAGAACATCCTCCTGCACCAACGCTTTTAAAACTACTCATGACCACACATGCTAGAATGCATCACGTTCTGTTGAATTAGTTGTGGTCAATTTTGACTAACTTTACAATAGATAATCTGTTAAGGGAATATATTTTCATTAAAGATTATTATTACAACTGTGGTGTGTTGTAGCTATAGCTTCTAAATGTGTATGTTGCTATTTTTCATTACAAATGCTAATGATAAAAAAGGAAAGAAAAAGCATGGTAATGAGGATCCATGAATGGGCTCAAAGTAAGATCATTTTAAGTACGGTTAGTTTGATCTATGATAGCACTTTAATTTAGAAAACTGTCAAACTGCTAAAGTTTTAGGTGCTTAAATAAAATAAAATACATCATATCCTATGTAAACAAGTAGTTGTTAACTAGGCTATGACTTAATTGCAGCTGTTATCAATGCATGTGTGGATGATACCACAGAAGAACATGTTGCACAAACAAACAAACGAATGAATGAATAAACCTCACGAGGAAGCATGCCCCGGGACCCCGCCAAACGGTTCACACTTCACCCCCCAATGTTCAAACCAAAGCTACGCCCTTGAACATACCTATTAATGCTCACTCGGTATAAGGAGTTGTTTCTGGGGTAGTACAAAGCATTACAGTAAAACATGTCACTATCAAAAGACTGTCAACTTACCATCTTATCAAAGTCGGCCTCAAATGTTGGGACTGTTGCGTCCTGAAGGGTAACAGAGAATAAAGGGATAGAGGTGAGCAAATTTACTTGAAATCTGAAACATATAACCAGCTAGCATAGGCTATTTTGTTAAAAATTGTGAGAAATGCTTAAATGGATCTTTCAGGGAACAGGAATTAGTAGGGTTCGTCACAGCATT
This sequence comes from Gobiocypris rarus, assembly GCA_023029165.1. Classification (NCBI taxonomy): domain Eukaryota; kingdom Metazoa; phylum Chordata; class Actinopteri; order Cypriniformes; family Gobionidae; genus Gobiocypris; species Gobiocypris rarus. Next base: position 36,313,486 of record CM040915.1, on the reverse strand, counting down.
AGATATAAAACAGCATTAGGTACATTAAAGCAGGGCCACAGTTATTTTTAACACCAGGTTCTGCATGTTCATTGTAAAATTAGTGTCATCATTTGTGAAAATAATTTTATTTGTGACTAGTTATATTCACTCAAATGGACCAATCAGGACCTTCAGGCAACAAACTAAGTACTGCAAAACTACTAGCGCAATCACTTTTGTGTTTGGCCACAATGACAGTAATTCATAATGTTATGAATTCTCTTTTAATCTATTGAAAAAAAAACACAAAACTTTTTAAGCTCAAATTTACCTTAGAGAATCCATTAAAAGCCTTGTTGGACACCTAAACCGAATTAAATAAGTAATTAGCATGTAAACCATCAAAGACATGTATTTTAATTGCACAGACTTGGAAAACTGCAAATTCTACTTGAACTTAGCAAAACCAACAAACAATCAAAGCAAGCAAAGGAGAGAGAGGAGAAACAGGTCTTGGGGCTGTGGACTGTGGGAGGGGTTCCAGGGTCCGAAGGGTTTTGTAGCAGGAAAATAGTACCTAATCTGCAGGCAGGAAAGGAGGGGAGTATTCTTGCTCTAGTCTACTCTACACTAAGCTAAGAGTGCCAGGAAGTCAGGTACCTCTTCCAGCTCGGTATCTATTTCTTGGTATAACTTTCCGTATCTCCGGTTTGCAACTTCATCTTCGGACAGGTCTGAGTTTTCTGGCTCTTTATGACCAACCTGGTCCTCTGGAATGGCACCTTTAGGATTAGTGGGGTCTTTTGGCCCAGGCAGGGAGGCAAAGGGGTCTTGAGGTGGAACAGTCTCACCTGGCCAACCTGCTGTGAAGTTTCCTTGGCCATCAGAAGAGAAGAAGCCACTGCTATCGCTCACCTCTTGCCAGGAGCCCTTACTTGAATTCTCAGAGTCTGCAGCTGGCGTAGGAAAGGCTGCCCACTGGGCAAACCCATTGGCATGTCCAGTTTTGTCATCAAAGACATCAGAGGCTTTTTCTTCAGGACTGATCTCCTTTGTCCCAGTGGATTCCCAACTCCCTGCCCACTCCTGGTAGTTCTCATTGGTGAATGGATCCCCGCTGCCTTCTTTGGCAAAAGGATCAGATGTGATCTCATTAGCAAATGGGTCCTGATTGCCCCCAGTAGCAAAAGGGTCTGATGTGAATTCAGCGTCAAAGGGGTCTGCTGCCCACTGTCCTTCGCCTCTTGACTGGGTTTCTGCAAATGGATCGGAATCAAACTCACTTTTTGGACTCTCTGTTGTTAACCCTTCAGTACCGAAAAAATCACTGCCTGTTGTAGCAAAAGGATCACTCCCAGAAAAGCCACCAGGATCTTGGTCTGAGGTGGCAAATGGATCGTTTCCAGTGCCAAATGGGTCGTCCCCTGAAGCGGCAAAAGGATCATTCGCTGTACCAAATGGATCATTACCTTCAGTGCCGAATGGGTCTGAATTTGGAGTAGATTCAAGAACATTTTGAGGTGTAGTTGCTCCTGCTTTGGTTGGGTCTGAAAGCAGCTCATCCAAGCTTTTATTTCCAAGCTCTGAGACGCATGGTGCTGCTTCAGGCTGATCCCAGTTGGCCGCAAATGCATCACCACCAAACTCAGAGTCAGCAGGGGTAACCGGTTTAGGGAGACTGTCAGATGTGTCCCAGTCTGCAAAGCCCTCTTGGGCCACATTGACTTGTTCTGGTGCCACAACTGAATTGTCATTCTCTGCAGATTCAAGTTCATCGTCTGCACTGACCCACCCACTGTTCTGTCCCGGGACATCACCCCATTCTTCAGCAGTCTCGTACTCTGACCCGGATCCATCTAAATCAACCTGGCTAGACAGGCCCCATCTGGAACTATCTCCCCCTACTCCCACCATGGCATCCTGAATCTCCTGACCAAACTCATTTGTAAATATAATTCCAGGCATTGGTTGCAAGCTCACTGTCTCCTCTGCCCCCCTCTCCTCTGATCCGCAACCTGCCTTTTCTTCTGCCCATTCCACTTGATTTGTAGCCCAGTCTGTCTGACCTTCCTCTACACCCTCCTGCCCCTGTCCTGGATGCTGTTGCTTGGCCTCGCCACCCCCCACAGCACAGGGATCACAGTCTGGGTTTGGCTCAGGATAGTTTTCCGTATCCCAGGCTCTAACCTCATCTGTGGTCACCTCTTCCTGCGGCTCTGAAGCTGCCTCTGTAGGCCATCCTTCGGCAGGTGGCCATCCCTGCCCATCCAATGCAGGTTGAGCATTTTCAGATTCCTCCGTACCCGTAGTAGCAGAAGAGCCAAAGTCAGCTGCCCAGTTGGCAGTGAATCCAGCATCTGCAGCCTGATCAGGAAAAAAAGGTAACAAGTGGTTAATATCCCAAAAAAGTCTAACAGATGAGGGGCAAAAGAAGACAGACACAGCTTTATCACAGATTAAAGTTTTGATTGAGAACTAGAGTATGTGAATTTGTGTAAATTCAGTCACACTGAAGAAATGGCAGACAGAATTCTGTAACTGAAATCATTTCATTTGTAACATTAATGAATAAATGAACATTTAAGAAGTTATCTTCTCTTGAAAGCTGGGGGTTAAATCTGCCATGAACTTCAATTACATTTGCAATTGCTTTCTACTCAGACAGTCTCGTCAGTCATTACTTACAGGCTCTGCAGGCTGTGCATCATTTCCCTAGAAATGAACAAAGATATCAGAGGCATTTGCTGTCATATTCATGCTTGACAGGAGCAATTGTAAGCTTGTCATGAAAATAAATCTTCACATGTCAGTGCAAATTTATTGTTTCAAAAAGAATACAAATCTAGGCCTGTTCTTTTGACATCAAGACAGGAGACAGGATTCTGTCACCAAGTTACTAATAGAAGCAAGAGTTCACATAGATCATAAAGCACAAGCAAAGGAAGCAGACTCACCGTCCAAAGATCCCAAGGTAGTGTCTGGGAGAGAAAAATGTGTAAGCATTTAAGCTCTTTACCATACCATTTTCAATAAAAGCAGAGAAATGATTGCTAAGCCTTTTTATTTGACCTGTCACTGACTCCCAGTTGTAATACAATAAAGCAGATTGTAAAGAAGAACCTGAGATATGGGTGATTGGGTCTGCCCGATAGGTGTACTGGCATCAGGCTTGAACGGATCAAAATCCAAGTCCAGGAGAGATTCTCCAGGTTTCTCATTTGGCTAAAGTAAGAACATAAAAATAAAATGGATTTACTATTAAATACGTTAACATGCTGCTCAATGACATTGGTTTACTCCTCTTTTTACATAGTACCATTAAAGTAAGCTTCCAGTGAATGTTCACTCACCTGCGGTGATGTAACACTGATTTCTGGAAAGCCTCCATCAAACAGGTCGATTATCTGCTCTTGTTGGAGCTCCTTGGTTGGAGTAGCTTTTGGAGGAGGTGGTTTTGGAGGTCCCAGCTTGAGCTGAGATGAAGAGATATTTGCCTTTGAACATCACAAATCAAAACCTCACAGGAGAATAGTTGCGCTGCACATCATGAATAAACTGCAAACATTCTAGTTTGATATTCATTTTGAATGTTGCGGAAAATCCTGACAAGCATTGTGTCTTGGAGGTGTTTCAGGCCCTACCTGTGAAGGTGATTTGGGGCGAGGTGGGCCGGGAGATGTGGGCCTTAGTGTGTGGTTAGGGCTGCCAGCCGGGCTGCTGTCTGGACTCTCATCATCAGGAGGGGTAGGAGTCCTGGCTAATCGCAGGGGCCCCGAGTCACTGTCAACACACACAAAAACTACATGACCACTAAGAACACCATCTTGACGACTTCTTTAATTCTAAATATATTATTTTAAGAAGATCAGAGTGGATATTTCTAAGAAGGACAGCCTACAATCAACAGGCGTTTCGCTTTATCCTTTGCTGTGTGACCTCTCACTTTGTTATCCATTGTGTACTGAACCATTCACTTATCACTACAATCACCTTTGCAGATCACCTGCTTTTCACTTTGAATGAAGCACTTCAAAGGAATAGTTCACCCAAAAATGAAGATTAACCCATGATTTACGCATCCTGAAGCCATCCTAGGTGTATATGAGGTGTATATCTTCTTTCAGACGAACACAATCAGAGATATAATTAAAAATCCAAGCTTTGTAATGGTACTAGTGAATGGGCCGTCTGCCCGAAAGCTAGTTATTATGGTTCATAAAGCTTTAAATATGCATATTTTTCTTACAAAAATCCATCGCTTCACTTCAGAAGGCCTTTATTATCCCCCTTGAGCCGTATACATTACTTTTAGGATGGATGGATGGATGCTTTTTCGGGGCTTTAAAATCAACCCCCATTCACTACCATTATAAAGCTTGGAAGAGCAATTATATATTTTTATTTAATATATCTCCAGTTGTGTTCATCTGAAAGAACAATGTCATATACACCTAGAATGGCTTAAGGGTGAGTAAATCATGGGTGAGCTAACCCTTTAGCAAGGGGGGCAGTTTTAGAATCACTAAAGCAAAAGTTACAGGTAAATAACAAGTAGGGTGTTTGTAAATCACAAGCAAGGATGAAACATGTGTCAGCATAATTGCCCCTAAATGTTCCTGACACCACCCATCCCCAACCAGATTTACAAAGCTAAACACAATCATCATTTGCCTCAAGCACAGTGCTGTTGAACTATGGGGTTACACCTCACTACAAAACTATTTTGTGCACAGGACGACACTTACTTACTCAAAAGTGATCTTTCACTAAAGCAATTATTATCCTTACTAAACTAAGAACACTTTAGAGGAAGTAAATCTCCAATGCCTACACAATAGTCTATGCTATTCCACTTACCGTTTCGCTCTGTAACAGGAAAAACACAAACAGAGCCAAACCGTAAAAATGTTTGATTAAAAGCCATTAAGATTCTTATTTTCTTGTCATCTTCCGAGGTGGTAACAAATATAAATCATATTCAACCTTTTCCTCTTACGTAGAACCATCAGTTCCATCATTGAATACGTACATTCTGTGCGGGAGGTTGAAAGCTATTCCTTACCTGGGTGCTCCTTGAATCGTGAACATTTTGTCGGCGTGCTGCTCAGCGAGCTTATTCATCACTTCATACAGCTTATGACAGAGCTAGATCCAAAATATAGAGAAAGAAAGAAATGGAAACACATACTTGTGAGAAGAACTCACACACAATCACTAGTCCTAGGCAGCCATTTATCTCTACATTCAGATTAAAAATCTAATATTTTAAACACTTAATGCACAAATGAATGTGAAATAAATGCTTCTCACTCCTTCAATAAAAGTAAAAGTACAGCATAGAGAGATGAATTAACCTATGTGATCTGATAGCACTGACACAAGCATAGCAGACCTTTGCAGTAGCTTTTGTGCCGAGCTGCACTGTAAATCCCTTCTGGCGATAAAAGACTTTAACAATGCACTGGTGCCCACTGACGGCCACATGCTGTGTCTAATAATAAACACAATACACCAGGCAGAGTTCCCTACTAAAACAGTGTAAACCCAGAATGACAGATGAATTGTCCAGTGACTGTGTGCATCTAAAGAAGCAAATATCAGCACTTGTTAATGTCTCTAAGACTCGTTGTGTAATATCAAGCACCCTTCCTCCTTGTTTATTGTAGATGCCTTTTTTTACACATATTTGGCCAATGTATTAAATATAATGCCTTATACTGCATTGGCAGAGATTGTTATGTATGTATGTGTGTGTGTGCCTACCCATGAGAGGGAGCAGCAGAAGTGTGTGTGTGTATGTGTGTGTGCTCAAGGACACAGAACTGTGGTTCTACTCGAGAACCTTAAAAAGTAAAGTTTACTTGAATTCAAGGACATGAAAAGGTGTCCAGCTTGCAACGGCGAGGCCTTGAGAAGGATCTTGGAAACTTTGGGAAAGTTACAACTTGCGTCAGTCAAGAATATTAAAACCTCTGTGGGAAACAACAGGAGTATAAAGACTGATGAGCTGATTGCCTCTTTGGATACTGATACGTCAGTCCCCTGAAGCCTAGAAGCCCAGAGCTGAATACAACTTTGACTCAGTGCATGATTACTGTATTTTATACTTTAATGATGAAGATTTATTAGCATTTACATTTGTTTATTAGAAAAAGAAAAGTAACCAATTAAAAGAAATTGAATTGCCTACCAAGGCTGACCAGCTTGTAAGTAGTTTAAAGGGATAGTTCACCCAAAAATGAAAATTAGCCCATGATTGACTCCCCCTCAAGTCATCCTAGGTGTATATGACATTCTTCTTTCAGACAAATACAATCAGTGTTATATTTAAAAAAAATCTTCCAATCTTTATAATGGCAGTGTTTAAATCTAGTGTGTCTGCAGAGACCGTGTCATTTAGACTCCCCCTTTAAGCTGTCTCCGGCGGGATGACTCCGATTGTTTGAATAGTCCTAGTTAATAATTCTTTAAATCGATATGTCATCCTCAAAACAACCCGTCTCCAGTGTGTTGCCGCCGATCTTTCGAATGTTAATTAATTGTTTAATCAATACGGCATCCTCAATAAAACCTGTCTCCGGCGTAATGACTCCGATATTTCAAATTATTTATTTTTAATAGTTATTTAATCGATACATCATCCTCAATAAACCCGTCTCTGGCGTGTTGCCTCGGATCTTTCGAATATTCAGATCTATTATGACCTCTGACCTTTAAAATTGCCAGAATAATAATAATAATAATACGCTGTTTGTTAATAGGCCAGAGGAGAACTGGCACCCTGACTGAGCCTGGTTTCTCCCAAGGTTTATTTTTCTCCATTAGGTCTCCTGATGGGGTTTGGGTTTCCTTGCCACTGTCGCCTCTGGCTTGGCTTGCTCAGTTGGGGACACACAATTTTTCAAATAAATTTCAAAATTAATCTAATTATTAAACTAAATTAACCATATAGACCAAATTACTGATCTAATTACTGATCTAAAGCCCACATTGTCACTGTATGATAATCAAAATATATTCTGTTGCATTATTTTCCTGTTTAACACTGTGAAGCTTTGAAACAATCTGCATTGTTTAAAGCGCTATATAAATAAAGTTGACTTGACTTGACAGTGAATTGTTGCCTCGTTTATGAAGTCCATAAAAGTGCATCTATCCATCATATAACTGCTCCACACGGCTCCAGGGGTTAATAAAGGCCTTCTGAAGCAAAGTGGCGCGTTTGTGTAAGAAAAATATCCATATTTAAAACTTTATAGACTAAAATAACTAGCTTCTGGCAGACAGCCGTACACATCGATTTATGGCAAAAGAATAACCCTTGACACATCCGTATTGACGAATGCAGAAGCGCAGAGCATAGATGAAAACAAAACACTGTTCATGAATTAGACTCTAAAATGAGAATTTTTAAAGAGAAATGGCGGAGGATTTCGATATAAGAGAAGAGGGGCTTGAGTTTGTTGCCCAGCCTGACCCACGAGAGGCATCGAAGCTTGCGATGCGTCAGGGGTTACTTTTTCACCGTAAAGTCGAATTGCATACGGCTTGCCACCGGAAGTTAGTTATTTTAGTCTATACACTTTTAAATATGCAAATGCACCACTTCAGAAGGCCTTTATTACCCACCCAGAACCATGTGGATCAGTTATAGGATGGATAGATGCACTTTTATGATGGATAGATGCACTTTTATGATGGATAGATGCACTTTTATGAACTTCAGAAAATGTTTAATATAACACTGATTGTATTTGTCTGAAAGAAGAATGTCATATACACCTAGGAAGACTTGAGGGGGAGTCAATCATGAGCTAATTTTAATTTTTGGGTAAACTCACCCTTTAAAATGCTTATAATTTACGCCAGACTTGACTTACTTTACCTCAATTACCTTAAGATCAAAGTTCACACAGTAAAATACACTAGATGAAGAACATCTAGAGAACTAGCATTCCAAAATGACCTTAGTGAAATAAATGTTGTCATATTACCTGCCATACTCTATTACTGTTGTTTTAGTAACATAATAACCTGTATAAAAGTGTCTAAAGGGTAGGATATTTTAGAGGTATTTGTTAGTTTACGTAGGACAGGCAGGGCTTTTCCCACATTTACACATTCTGTTGCAAGATGCATCCAGATGCACTGTACACTCTGAAAAATGCTTGGTAAAAAACAACCCAATGTTGGGTCAAATATGGACTAACCCAGCAGTTGGGTTGTTTTAACCCAGCAGTTGGGTTGTCACAAGCAAACATTTAACCCAACCGCAGGGTTTAAACAACCCAACTGCTGGGTTAGTCCATATTTGACCCAACATTGGGTTAAAACAACCCAGCATTTTTTAGAGTGTATTGTTAAAACGTTAAATAGCCCTATAAATATCGCTCAATGGTTCATCAGTGTCTGTGATTTAGAAGAAAGATACACACACATAAAGATATTCATCTTTCATGAGTAATCACTGCAGCACAACCGGCAGCTTGAATAAAAAAGGGATTCGGATGAGGCATGGGAGCTTTTCTTTGACTGACTGCATGGATCAGAAACAAAGCTTCTAATCTTGCTATGTAAAACTGTGTATTTTGTCATAAGCCACTCTTGAAAACACAGAAGCGACTGCTCTAAAACTCTCATGAAACTCGCAGGAAATGTCCCCAGGACGTCGATCACGGGTTACTCACTGTGACTAGAAGCAAGTATGACTCACAAGGAACATTTGCTTTGTGTTTCCTGAGCGCCCAGTTTTTATTGTTTGTGACATTTCGGAGAACCGTCATGTTTAACAGAAATTAAACCAACTCACAAAAGAGATCTCCCTGTGGAATCGAGCTTCCAGGCCGGAGACGTTCTTGAAGGTGCTCACATAGAACCCCACCCGACTGCAAAGAGGAAAGGAGAAGAAGAAGAATTAGGCTCCGGCATCCAACAAGTGCGCAATATGCTGAAGAACATCTGGCCAACGTTCAACGAGAGAAACAGATGGACATTGATGATCTGTAGAGTTCAGAAATGTGGAAAGGTCTTGACGAACAAATGGTATATTTTCTTACTTCAATAACAACCCTAAAACTCTACATAGTGCAAACCTAAAGTAAAACAGCCATTTTTGATGTCTGCAACTGTTATAAATGTATCTCAGGCATCTTTCTTTCCGGCCCGAGCTGAAATGAGCGTGGCTGGAGGGCCTGGTGCAGAGAGGACGCTGCCGATTGGATGGATTATGTAACCAGGCTGTTGCTTCAGTGAGCAGACAGACCCTCCCAGCTCAAAACAGCAAACTGCTTACCATAAGAGCATATTCACCACAACACACAGATGACCACAAGATGCAGACACATTACTTGTATTATAATAAACATACTAACTAGATTATTTAAAGGGATAGTCCTGTCATTTACTCAGCCTCATGTTGTTCCAAACCTGTATTATTTACTCTCTTCTGTGTTTCAAATGTTATTGTCCATATAATGAAAGTCATTGGGGTCCAAAATAACATTTAATTTCATTGTATGAAGAAAAAAAAATGATTTTGTGTTCCTCACACTTTCATTATACAGATAGTCATACAGGTTTGGAATGGCATGAGAGCGAGTAAATGATATCAATTTTCATTTTTGGGTGAACTTTCCCCAACACATATCACTGCAACGCACCGCATATTGCTTAGCACAGCATAGCCATAAATATTTCCAGTCTTAGTCATAAATACAGTAACTCAATGCATATACAGTTACAACAATCCATTTGTGCTCTAAATAAACTGATGACTAATTCTAGACATTCTCATCTTTGTGAAAAAGAAGGTGACTCCTGTAGTGTAAACCAGTTATTTATGGCAGGTTACCTCATCTATCATTATCCATCCCGCAATTATCGCCGACATGATTGTTGTCTATATCCAACGCATATAATCAACAATTTAAAAAATACACTCACACAACACATTTATAGTTCCTTATAACATCCGGATTAACTCTAGCCAGCCAATCAATTGCTTTATAGCACAAAAAGCAAGCATTTTTTGCAACAAGACAAATAGTATTCAATCTACATGCATTGCATTATACAAATTTAGCCCTGATTTCTTCTGCAGCATATTCCATCCTCTTTAAAAGTTACCTTACCTCTTCTACTGCATGTAACCACTGCGGTGACATTAATGTTCACAGCTAGCATGCTGTGCAACTAATGGATAAATCTAGAAAACTGGGATGTGAATGTGCATTCCAGGAAGTCCTTTGATTAAATTAAATCAATATTATCGTCCAGAGCCTTGTATTGTCAGGGCACCAGGCTGTAAATATTACAGCCACCCCTCTGAGAGTACAATAATTATACTGGGCATGATACAGGCTTCAGTTATATAAGAGATTGATGGCTATTTATTGAGCTAGTCTTGCATATGATGTTGTACACCAGTTAGTGTCGAATGTGAACAAAGGGTCAAAACGTGACCCACGGAAAAATGTCCAACTAGAGCAATGAGACAATTTTAGCTCTTTAAAGCCACGTCCACATGAAGCCAGAGCTTTCATCCAATCTTTTTTTCCCTTGTCTCAATAAATATCTACGTACACACTAAAAATAAAAAAAATGTTGAATGCATGCCAGACCAGTATGTGGCGCTGTAATTCTGCCACTGAGAAACACTAAAAGCGGAAAAGAAGACTTGGAGCATCCGCAAGACGTGGCGTGATGACATCACCGTTTCACAAATGAAATGGATTGGCTGTACACACAAAAACACAAGATTTATCAGATTTATTCAGGCTCCCAAAATGCAGAATCCGTCTGGACAAACCGCTGATGTGATACAAAATGTTTACGTATACAGCTAAACGTGTCTTGTCTCTGTGTGGACGGGGCCCATCTGTTATGAATCCATACAATCTATAATCTGGTGGTTTCATCACATCAAATATTTTTTTAACGGATAGTTTAATTCTGTCATTAATTACTCACCCTCAGAACCAATGAGGTTCATTCTCGTGTTACGCAGCACGTTTGAGCTTCAAGAGCCAATGAGGTTCATTCTCGTGTTACGCATCACGTTTGAGCTTCAAGAACCAATGAGGTTCATTCTTGTGTTACGCATCACGCTTTGAGTTTCAAGAACCAATGAGGTTCATTCTCGTGTTACATCACGCTTGAGCTTCAAGAACCAATGAGGTTCATTCTCGTGTTACGCATCACGTTTGAGCTTCAGCGAGAACCAATGAGGTTCATTCTCGTGTTACGCAGCACGTTTGAGCTTCAAGAACCAATGAGGTTCATTCTCGTGTTACGCATCACGTTTGAGCTTCAAGAACCAATGAGGTTCATTCTCGTGTTACGCATCACGCTTGAGCTTCAAGAACCAATGAGGTTCATTCTTGTGTTATGCATCACGTTTGAGCTTCAAGAACCAATGAGGTTCATTCTCGTGTTACGCATCACGCTTGAGCTTCAAGAACCAATGAGGTTCATTCTCGTGTTACGCATCACGCTTTGAGCTTCAAGAACCAATGAGGTTCATTCTCGTGTTACGCATCACGTTTGAGCTTCAAGAACCAATGAGGTTCATTCTCGTGTTACGCATCACGTTTGAGCTTCAGCAAGAACCAATGAGGTTCATTCTCGTGTTACGCAGCACGCTTGAGCTTCAAGAACCAATGAGGTTCATTCTCGTGTTACGCAGCACGTTTGAGCTTCAGGGAGAACCAATGAGGTTCATTCTCGTGTTACGCATCACGTTTGAGCTTCAAGAACCAATGAGGTTCATTCTCGTGTTACGCATCACGCGTTTGAGCTTCAAGAACCAATGAGGTTCATTCTTGTGTTATGCATCACGTTTGAGCTTCAAGAACCAATGAGGTTCATTCTCGTGTTACGCAGCCCGTTTGAGCTTCAAGAACCAATGAGGTTCATTCTCGTGTTACGCAGCCCGTTTGAGCTTCAAGAACCAATGAGGTTCATTCTCGTGTTACGCATCACGCTTGAGCTTCAAGAACCAATGAGGTTCATTCTCGTGTTACGCATCACGTTTGAGCTTCAAGAACCAATGAGGTTCATTCTCGTGTTACGCATCACGTTTGAGCTTCAAGAACCAATGAGGTTCATTCTGTTACGCATCATGTTTGAGCTTCAAGAACCAATGAGGTTCATTCTGCTCGTATTACGCATCACGTTTGAGCTTCAAGAACCAATGAGGTTCATTCTCGTGTTACGCATCACGCTTTGAGCTTCAAGAACCAATGAGGTTCATTCTCGTGTTACGCATCACGCTTGAGCTTCAAGAACCAATGAGGTTCATTCTCGTGTTACGCATCATGTTTGAGCTTCAGGGAGAACCAATGAGGTTCATTCTCGTGTTACGCATCACGTTTGAGCTTCAAGAACCAATGAGGTTCATTCTCGTGTTACGCATCACGTTTGAGCTTCAGCAAGAACCAATGAGGTTCATTCTCGTGTTACGCATCACGCTTGAGCTTCAAGAACAAATGAGGTTCATTCTCTCGTGTTACGCAGCACGCTTGAGCTTCAAGAACCAATGAGGTTCATTCTCGTGTTACGCAGCACGTTTGAGCTTCAAGAACCAATGAGGTTCATTCTCGTGTTACGCAGCACGTTTGAGCTTCAAGAACCAATGAGGTTCATTCTCGTTACGCATCACGTTTGAGCTTCAGCGAGAACCAATGAGGTTCATTCTCGTTACGCATCACGTTTGAGCTTCAAGAACCAATGAGGTTCATTCTCGTGTTCGCATCACGTTTGAGCTTCAAGAACCAATGAGGTTCATTCTTGTGTTACGCATCACGCGTTTGAGCTTCAAGAACCAATGAGGTTCATTCTTGTGTTACGCAGCACGCTTGAGCTTCAGCGAGAACCAATGAGGTTCATTCTCGTGTTACATCACGTTTGAGCTTCAAGAACCAATGAGGTTCATTCTCGTACGCATCACGCTTGAGCTTCAGCGAGAACCAATGAGGTTCATTCTCGTTACGCATCACGCTTGAGCTTCAAGAACCAATGAGGTTCATTCTCGTGTTACGCAGCACGCTTGAGCTTCAGCGAGAACCAATGAGGTTCATTCTCGTGTTATGCATCACGTTTGAGCTTCAACAAGAACCAATGAGGTTCATTCTCGTGTTACGCATCACGCTTGAGCTTCAAGAACCAATGAGGTTCATTCGTGTTACGCATCACGTTTGAGCTTCAACAAGAACCAATGAGGTTCATTCTCGTGTTACGATCACGCTTGAGCTTCAAGAACCAATGAGGTTCATTCTTGTGTTACGATCACGTTTGAGCTTCAAGAACCAATGAGGTTCATTCTCGTGTTACGCATCACGCTTTGAGCTTCAAGAACCAATGAGGTTCATTCTCGCGGTTACGCATCACGCTTGAGCTTCAAGAACCAATGAGGTTCATTCTCGTATTACGCATCACGCTTGAGCTTCAAGAACCAATGAGGTTCATTCTCGTGTTACATCACGTTTGAGCTTCAAGAACCAATGAGGTTCATTCTTGTGTTACGCCGCACATTTGAGCTTTAGCGAGAACAAATGAGGTTCATTCTTGTGTTACGCATCACGTTTGAGCTTCAAGAACCAATGAGGTTCATTCTTGTGTTACGCATCACGTTTGAGCTTCAGCGAGAACCAATGAGGTTCATTCTTGTGTTACGCAGCACGTTTGAGCTTCAAGAACCAATGAGGTTCATTCTCGTGTTACGCAGCACGTTTGAGCTTCAAGAACCAATGAGGTTCATTCTTGTATTCGCATCACGTTTGAGCTTCAGCGAGAACCAATGAGGTTCATTCTTGTGTTACGCACGCTTGAGCTTCAAGAACCAATGAGGTTCATTCTCGTGTTACGCATCACGCTTGAGCTTCAAGAACCAATGAGGTTCATTCTCGCAGCCACGTTTGAGCTTCAAGAACCAATGAGGTTCATTCTTGTGTTACGCATCACGTTTGAGCTTCAAGAACCAATGAGGTTCATTCTTGTGTTACGCATCACGTTTGAGCTTCAGCGAGAACCAATGAGGTTCATTCTTGTGTTACGCAGCACGTTTGAGCTTCAAGAACCAATGAGGTTCATTCTTGTGTTACGCAGCACGTTTGAGCTTCAAGAACCAATGAGGTTCATTCTCGTTACGCATCACGTTTGAGCTTCAAGAACCAATGAGGTTCATTCTCGTGTTACGCAGCACGCTTGAGCTTCAGCGAACCAATGAGGTTCATTCTCGTGTTACGCCGCGCTTGAGCTTCAAGAACCAATGAGGTTCATTCTCGTGTTACGCAGAACGCTTGAGCTTCAGCAAGAACCAATGAGGTTCATTCTTGTGTTACGCAGCGCTTGAGCTTCAAGAACCAATGAGGTTCATTCTCGTTTACGATCACGTTTGAGCTTCAAGAACCAATGAGGTTCATTCTCGTTACGCATCATGTTTGAGCTTCAGCGAGAACCAATGAGGTTCATTCTCGTGTTACGCAGCGCTTGAGCTTCAAGAACCAATGAGGTTCATTCTCGTGTTACGCATCACGTTTGAGCTTCAGCGAGAACCAATGAGGTTCATTCTCGTGTTACGCACGCGTTTGAGCTTCAAGAACCAATGAGGTTCATTCTCGTGTTACGCAGCACGTTTGAGCTTCAAGAACCAATGAGGTTCATTCTCGTGTTACGCAGCACGTTTGAGCTTCAGCGAGAACCAATGAGGTTCATTCTCGCGGTTACGCATCACGCTTGAGCTTCAGCGAGAACAATGAGGTTCATTCTCGTGTTACGCATCACGTTTGAGCTTCAGCGAGAACCAATGAGGTTCATTCTCGTGTTACGCATCACGTTTGAGCTTCAAGAACCAATGAGGTTCATTCTCGTGTTACGCAGCACGTTTGAGCTTCAAGAACCAATGAGGTTCATTCTCGTGTTACGCAGCACGTTTGAGCTTCAAGAACCAATGAGGTTCATTCTCGTTACGCATCACGTTTGAGCTTCAGCGAGAACCAATGAGGTTCATTCTCGTGTTACGCCGCACGCTTGAGCTTCAGCGAGAACCAATGAGGTTCATTCGTGTTACGCATCACGCTTGAGCTTCAGCGAGAACCAATGAGGTTCATTCTCGTGTTACGCATCACGTTTGAGCTTCAGCGAGAACCAATGAGGTTCATTCTCGTGTTACGCATCACGTTTGAGCTTCAAGAACCAATGAGGTTCATTCTCGTGTTACGCATCACGCTTGAGCTTCAGCGAGAACCAATGAGGTTCATTCGTGTTCGCATCACGCTTGAGCTTCAGCGAGAACCAATGAGGTTCATTCTCGTGTTACGCATCACGCTTGAGCTTCAGCGAGAACCAATGAGGTTCATTCTCGTGTTACGCATCACGCTTGAGCTTCAAGAACCAATGAGGTTCATTCTCGTGTTACGCAGCACGTTTGAGCTTCAAGAACCAATGAGGTTCATTCTCGTGTTACGCAGCACGTTTGAGCTTCAAGAACCAATGAGGTTCATTCTCGTGTTACGCAGCACGTTTGAGCTTCAAGAACCAATGAGGTTCATTCTCGTGTTACGCATCACGTTTGAGCTTCAGCGAGAACCAATGAGGTTCATTCTCGTGTTACGCAGCACGTTTGAGCTTCAAGAACCAATGAGGTTCATTCTCGTGTTACGCATCACGTTTGAGCTTCAGCGAGAACCAATGAGGTTCATTCTCGTGTTACGCAGCACGTTTGAGCTTCAGCGAGAACCAATGAGGTTCATTCTCGTGTTACGCAGCACGTTTGAGCTTCAGCGAGAACCAATGAGGTTCATTCTCGTGTTACGCAGCACGTTTGAGCTTCAAGAACCAATGAGGTTCATTCTCGTGTTACGCAGCACGTTTGAGCTTCAGCGAGAACCAATGAGGTTCATTCTTGTGTTACGCATCACGTTTGAGCTTCAGCGAGAACCAATGAGGTTCATTCTTGTGTTACGCATCACGCGTTTGAGCTTCAAGAGCCAATGAGGTTCATTCTCCTGTTACGCAGCATGTTTAAGCTTCAAGAACCAATGAGGTTCATTCTCGTGTTACGCATCATGTTTGAGCTTCAAGAACCAATGAGGTTCATTCTCGTGTTACGCAGCACGTTTGAGCTTCAGCAAGAACCAATGAGGTTCATTCTCGTGTTACGCATCACGTTTGAGCTTCAAGAACCAATGAGGTTCATTCTCGTGTTACGCAGCACGTTTGAGCTTCAGCGAGAACCAATGAGGTTCATTCTCGTGTTACGCATCACGTTTGAGCTTCAAGAACCAATGAGGTTCATTCTCGTGTTACGCATCACGTTTGAGCTTCAAGAACCAATGAGGTTCATTCTCGTGTTACGCATCACGTTTGAGCTTCAGCGAGAACCAATGAGGTTCATTCTCGTGTTACGCAGCACGTTTGAGCTTCAAGAACCAATGAGGTTCATTCTCGTGTTACGCAGCACGTTTGAGCTTCAAGAACCAATGAGGTTCATTCTCGTGTTACGCATCACGTTTGAGCTTCAAGAACCAATGAGGTTCATTCTTGTGTTACGCATCACGTTTGAGCTTCAGCGAGAACCAATGAGGTTCATTCTTGTGTTACGCATCACGTTTGAGCTTCAGCGAGAACCAATGAGGTTCATTCTCGTGTTACGCATCACGTTTGAGCTTCAGCGAGAACCAATGAGGTTCATTCTTGTGTTACGCAGCACGTTTGAGCTTCAAGAGCCAATGAGGTTCATTCTCATGTTACGCAGCACGTTTGAGCTTCAAGAACCAATGAGGTTCATTCTCGTATTCGCATCATGTTTGAGCTTCAAGAACCAATGAGGTTCATTCTCGTGTTACGCATCACGTTTGAGCTTCAAGAACCAATGAGGTTCATTCTCGTGTTACGCAGCACGTTTGAGCTTCAGCGAGAACCAATGAGGTTCATTCTCGTGTTACGCATCACGTTTGAGCTTCAGCGAGAACCAATGAGGTTGCTTCTCACGCATCAAGCAGTTTCGGTTGAGCTTCTGTTTGTGTTTGCTGATCAATGTTTATATGTAATTAAAAGCCTAAATTCAATCTGTTTATCATATAAAGCGATCGTTTCTCTTCAGAACATTTGGACTAAACCGCTCAATTCATATGGATTAGTTTTACGATCTCTTTATGAACTTTTTAAAGCGTCAAAGTGGTAGTTGCATCGCTGTCAACGGAGGGACAGAAAGCTCTCAGATTTCATTAAAAAGATCTTCATTTGTGATCCGAAGATGAAGGAAAGTCTTATGGGTTTGGAACGACATGAGGGTGAGTAATTAATAAAAGAATTTTCATTTTTAGGTGAACGATCCCTTTAATAGAAATAAAACAATAAACTATCAAGAACAAAATCAGGAATGCTCTTCATGTAGTATTAAAAAAAGTGCAACTATTGAACTCAGATTGCAGTATCAGTCAGTCTTAAAATGTCTCACCTATCCCAGAGTGTGGGCAGCTCATCCTGCAGGCCAACATTGAGATCATCAAAAACCCTTTGGGCCTTTTTCAAGTCTTCCTCTGCCTACATGCACACAGATATGGCATTTACGTTCAAGCAATAGCTCGGATCACAGTATACCATATTTACCACTTTTTCAGCAATTACAAATTGTATTCAGAACGTTTCAAAGGCCATGAAGACTGACATACTTTTGATATCTTCTTCTCATTCCTCATGGTTGAAGTCTGCAGGGTCTCAAGATGGTGTCTTGCACTGTCATAGTCAATTAATTTCCTGCTTCTCTTCGCGACACGCATCTGGAGGGAAGGAAAACACTTGAGGTTACTATGGTTACCCTTCAGCTGAATGTGCTTCGCATTTATTTCCAGCAGTGTGCTGGCACATGCGTCAGCTTAAACAATATGGCTCATGAAAATATGAATAATGCATTTAAAACCAATTCAGCATGCGTAGAATGACATCGGCACCTTGAGATCTGGGAACTGAGTCAAATATGTTTCCAGTGTGTTGATGGTAGAGTCGACCAGCTTCTGATGGAAGTCCTCCCACAGAGCATCGCAGTTCTGCAGAGGAGACAGCACAGCCATCAGCGAGATTAACCCAGAGCGCTTGACAAGCATGAGAGATTTAACAGAGCGCTGGATGAGAGAATCTACTGTATAGCCCGCTTTATATGCTATCGTGCAGCTCCTGTAACACAAACCGATCAGTTTAGGTGTTGGGCTTATGATTCAGCAGCAGGGAAATTAAAATCTAATTAGGCTCTTACTCATCCACAGAGGATCGTCTCAGATTCAGACAGCTGAATTCACTGCGCTCCCTCTGGGTGAGGTGTGAGTAAACATAAAACAGCATCCTTGGGTAAATGAAATTGACAGTTTCTGAGGACAGTGTTGAATCACAGCCCCACTCCATACTAAAAAGGACATATGTCATTATCCACTATGAATAACTCCCTCTCTCAAACCACATCATCTGTGTGCAGGAGGACAGATGGGATGGTTTAGATGTTTTTTCTTCTAGATTTATGAAGCCATCAGTTTGTCACATGAACTTATTTCCTATCCAAGTCAACGTGAGAAACATTCTCTGCTGCTTGTGTAAAAGGAGTGAATTAAAACAAAATACAGCACTGATATGCGGAAAACGGCATTATTGCTTGCGTGATTCTAATAAAATAAAATAAAAATAATAGTAATAATTTAATATTGTTATTAATTATAATAATACAAAGTATTATATATAACACCATAGCACCAGTATGAAATGTGTTTCCTCAGAAAATGTATTTCACAATAAATGTGCATAATCCTAAATTAAATGTGCATAATCAGAAATATAGCACAATAATAATTAAATTAAAATATTATATATAAAAGATAACAGCATATCTGTATGAATTCACATTAATTCTGTTTCCTCAGAAAATGTATTTACAAATGAATGTACATAATCCCAAAATAAAATCAGAAATATAACACAATAATAATACATTATTACAACTATTCAAAGTTTAAGATCATTGCATATCAGTTTGAGTTCACATTCAAGGGGTTTCCTCAAAAAAATAATTTTACAACAAATGGAAATAATCCTAAAATAAAATACAATCAGAAATATGACGCAATAACAATAAAGTTATATTATTATTATTATTTAAAGTATTAAATATAAAAGAACATATCATATCCGTATGAGTTCACATTCATGTGGTTTTCTCCCAAAAAATATTTTACAACAAATAATCGGAAATATAACAATTATAATACAATATTATTATTAATATTCAAAATATATATAAAATATCACAAGTGTGATTTCATATTCTCGAAAAATGTTTTTTACAATATTCTATAAAACATATTCTTAAATTTCTCTAGTAGCAAAAAGACCATTACACTCATTTCTTTTCTCTGAAGAACAGTTATACATCCCTACATGCATTAATGCCAGCTATTAAAGGATCTGTATGGGAATTTAAACAGCCCAAGGTTTAACTCGACCCCTTCTGAATCTATCTTATAAATTGTCTGTGAAATGCATGTGCATGGGCTGCATAATAGACCTTAACGGCTCAGTGACTTGACCCCATTTTCCCTAAAAGGTGCAGCATTTTAGCTCTGGCTCAGGTACTGAGCACAAATCCCTCAGCTCGTGTGAGAGCCAGCCAAACCTCGTCTGTTCTTAAACCCCAAATCTCACCAGAACATCTTCTAGAGTTGAGACGGAGGTTTCTATCTTCAAATGAACATAATTCTCAGGTTACCAGAGGTCATGAATTTCATTTTCACCCACTTTCACAACACTTCTTGAGCATATAAAACTGTGAATGGAAATCAACAGCAATCCTTGATCTTTAGCAGCCCGTTTGATGTCATGTGACATATGCATTTCCCACAGGCCGTTCATTTCCCACATTTTTCCTTGTAATTTGGACAATTTTCTATGCCATTTTTTAAAACATTGTACTAACACTTGCACAATCACAAATATAGGTTGTTTTTAATAAACAATTTAATAAAAGAAAAGAAAAGAAATACAAAGAAAAACTAAGCATAACTATTTCTTCCTTTTTCTTATTGACAAATTCAAAGATTCATAGAATTTGGTAAACATAGTGGGGACATTACGATATAAAGAATTCCTCCATAAAATGTAACACAATTTTCAGCAAATTTTATTTTTTATTAATTTTAATGACTTGTTTAACGATTCCTTCTCTTTTAAAAATAAATTGTAATTAGGAATGCATTTTGCAAATTTTTGTTTATGAATATAATATTTACCATGTAAAATGTAGAAGTTCACCACAAATTCAAACATTTTGCTTCTGTTTGTGAAGGAACATATAACGTCTTTTAGAGATCATTTATAATTCACATTTCTTGGGGCAAAAAGAAAAGAACTAACATCAGACCAAAATGTTAAAGCTAAATCACAGTTGTAAAACAAATGAGCCAAGTCTTCCTCGTGTACAGTACAAAAAGAGCATTTTCTGTCGATGTCCATGAATTTTGATAATGAATCACAAATATAGTTGTGGATACCTTTCCAATGGTCATGACATCATCCTTGCCGTGCCAGTCAGGCTCATATACTTCATGTAACGACTCTGTCAGGTTCATAGACGCTTGCTGCATCCCTGCAGTCGAAACAAAAAGAGAAACAGGGTCAGTATAGAGCGGGCATGTGTGTGTGTACTTGTACTGTATGTGTGTATTTGGCAGTGGTTCACCTTTAACAGCTGCTATGTAGGCCTTCATCTCCCTCTGTAGCCTAGAGCCCTCAAACTATGGATCAGAACACAAAAGAAGTTCATCACATCAGATGTTAAACCACGGGGACAACTTTACATTGACTTTCATATAGGGAGGTTTTATTTTTTTCAGATCTGTCAGTGAAAAGCATTTTTAAAAGAAGTCTGTTATGATCACCAAGGGTGCCTTTATTTGATCAAAAAATAATAGAAACAGTAATATTGATAAATATTATGACAAACGGTATTTTATTTTAATATATTTTTAAATTGTAATTTATTCCTGTGATGGCAAAGCTGAATTGTCAGCAGTGTCACATGACCCTTCAGGAATTTGCTGATTTGCTGCTCAAGAAACATTTATTATTAGTATTAGCAATGTTGAAATGCAGTTGTGCGGATCCTTTGATGAATAGAAAGTATAAAATAACTTATTAATTTAGTTTCTGAGCAGTTTAAGGGGGGGGGGGGCATTCTGACTTATTTACACTGTTAAAGAGTTGATTCTCAAGCTAAACATGGCCGGAATAAAAAAAACGAGTTGGACGTATGACAGAGTATTTCTGGTCCAAATACACTCCTTCTGGATTCAAAGTATGACGTCATAAAGGGCGGAATTGCTTGTATGGGCACTTCTCCCAGATGAGCACACACACACACACACACACACACACACATCAACCAGAGTGAGAGCGTCCATCAACGAGCTTCATTCGGGATACAGAAGCCGTCGGCAGCGCTGGCATTTGTTTCTAGACCACGAAATCAACAATGTCACTAAAGAAGTGTGTTTCTGCTGTGAGGGAAAGATAACCTTGTTCAGCTTCCCAAATAATCCTGCGTTAAGGAAACAGTGGATGCAGTTTGTTTTTCCGGAGTAGCACCGGAGTTCTGCAAGTGTGTTTATTTGTTCCCAGTCATCGAAACCGCAGGCCATGGGTAAAACAAATGTGTGTGTTTTGTTGGCAATCGGCGTAAGTGCATATAATGTGAAAAACATGAACGTAGTGTGAATCGAAAGTTATCCAGGGATAGTGTGTGTGTGTGTGTGTGTGTGTGTGTGTGTGTGTGGGCATGTTTTTGTGAAATATCAGGACACAAATGTGTATAATGACATGGGTATGACATAGGTATTACAAAAGAGGGTGAAATATGAGGACATTCCCCATGTCCTCACTTTTCAAAATGCTTATAAATCACACAGGATGAGGTTTTTCACAGAAAGTAAACTGCAGTCTCCTGTGATGGGTAGGTTTAGGGGCAGGGGCAGTGTGTGTGTGTGTGTGTGTGTGTGTGTGTGTGTGTGTGTGTGTGTGTGTGTGTGTGTGTGTGTGTGTGTGTGTGTGTGTGTGTGTGTGTGTGTTTGAATCGGTACAGCGTATCTGTGTTTTATTATTAAGATCAAACTAAAGACTCTTCTGAGAAATGAAGGATGCAACACTACTCTCTATAGGTACTCAAGATTAACACGAGACTGGCAGAAACTGTGTGTTATGTAAACTTTAAATTCATAGCTCAATCACAGGACAATTCTCTTCACATTAGATAATATTTAACAACTACAATTCCAAGTGGTGGAGAATAATAGCTGTCCATGGTGCTGAAACCACAGCATCACTTTAAAAAAAAAAACTGCAGCAAGTTGCACAAAATCATACAAAAGTCGTGCTCTCAATGAGCTCTCCAGTCAATGCTTTAAAGTCATTTCATTCTGTGCACTCTACACAAGGCTTAGCAATCCTGAGACAGCAAAAGGCTGCAAGGAGACTTGAAATGAAAAGCCCAACCTCTATCAGCTCTGATAATCTTTCTCTGCACAACATGGTTGGATAATGAACCTTTCGATGAGGCAGTCTGAAATATGTCAGCATTAGGCATAAAAGGAACATTTTAGATGAGAGATAACGTGTGTCTTATATATTAAAATGTGTGTGTGTGTCCTTGTTTATATTACATTGTGAGGACCAAATGTCCCCATAAGGATAGTAAAACCTGAGATCACCTACATTGTGGGGTCCAGCCAGCGGTCCCCACTTTTCAAAAGGCTTATAAATCACACAGGATGAGTTTTTTTGGGAAAGTAAAAATGCAGAATGTTTCCTGTGATGGGTAGGTTTAGGGGCAGTGTGTGTGTGTGTGTGTGTGTGTGTGTGTGTGTGTGTGTGTGTGTGTGTGTGTGTGTGTGTGTGTGTGTGTGTGTGTGTGTGTGTGTGTGTGTGTGTGTGTGTGTGTGTGTGTGTGTGTGTGTGTGGGCATGTTTTTGTGAAATATCAGGACACAAATGTGTATAATGACATGGGTATGACATAGGTATTACAAAAGAGGGTGAACTATGAGGACGTTCTCCATGTCCTCACTTTTCAAAATGCTTATAAATCACACAGGATGAGGTTTTTTTCACAGAAAGTAAACTGTGCAGTCTCCTGTGATGGGTAGGTTTAGGGGCAGGGGCAGTGTAGGGGGATAGAAAATATGGTTTGTACAGTATAAAATGCATTACGCCAATGGAATGTCCCCACATTTCACAAAAACAAACATGTGTGTGTGTGTGTGTGTGTGTGTGGTAATTTTAGATTTTAGACATACACTGAGTCTGGTGTAGGCATTGCAATCAGCCTCTGTCAGATTTACAGTATTTCACGGGCCCTGATGCAGATAATTGATGTGCACAATATCTCAGTGCAGTTGATGGCTCCAGCGAGTGTTTTATGAGCCAGACGGGCAGCATATGGCATGTGGGTTCAGTTTTGGCTGTGACTGGTATCCTCCAGCTGTAGTGATTGATTCTGACTAAGCAAATATAATATTGGACCAATTCATTCTTCATGCGCATCTCTCTGCACAAACCATCCATCGCAGGGTGATTACAGGAAGTACACTCTCAGAAAAAAAGGTACAGTGCTGTCACTGGGGCAGTACTCTAAGGTACAAAAGTCAAAAGGTACATCTTTGTACCTTACAAACCCCTAAATGGTACATTTTAGTACCTTAAAAGGTACATATCAGTACTTTAAGAGTGCGTATTAGTACCTTTTCGGTTTTGTACCTTAGGGTACCGCCCCAGTGACAGTAATGTACCTTTTTTTCTGACAGTGTACAGCGCAGAGAGGCTTTGATGTGGCCCAAAAGACTCGGAAGGAAGGGGTTAAAGGTGAGGTGAGAGAGGAGAGTGTTTCTGGAAGCACCGGCACACTGGAGCATAAAGCAGTCTAATCAGGATTAGTGAGGACAGGTGGAGAGGGTGGGATTAGACTGCTTCTTTTTCTTTACTAAACACACCCTTCTTCTAGAACTGCACGTCCCTCACAGACACTTCAAATTTAATCATCAAACGAATCAAATGTGAGACAAAATGATTTGGTATTAAATATGGAGCTGTTTAAGAAATGCCGGTTGAATAGTGTGGAGTAATGAGGCCAATCTAATGTATCTTGCTGTATATATGAAATATGGTACATTTGCAGTTGTTGCGATATAAAATTAAGCATCATTGTGAATATCGTGGTGATTTTCATTTGCCCATTAGGTGTCCTAAAGACGTTTCTCGAGATGTCTTGTGACTCACAAGCTTGAGAGCATTAAGATGATTTAACAGCGTCTCGGATTTAAACTTTAAAAGCAAAAGTTTGATTCATTGAGTTTTTTCAATGAATCAATTCAAAACACTGACTCGACGATTCATTTAGCAACATCACTCAAAAATGTTAATGTAAGATCTTGCATGACAATTTTCATATTAATTGGTTACATTTATATAGTGCTTTTTCTAGGCACTTAAAGCCATTTAGATGGAAGGGGGGAATCTCCTTAAAGGACAACTCCGGTGAAAAATGAACCTAGGGGTAATTAACACATGGTTACAGAGCAGATCGTTCTCTGGGAAGCGTTTTCATGAAAATCGAATGTAAAGAGTTTTATCTCTATGAGGGTCCCTACATGCAAACCGAAGCATTGAGAACATTGTAAGCGTACAAACAGTTTAATAAGAAGATACTTTATAAAGACAGTACATTACGCGTATACAGACAGAAGCCATCTTGGAAAACAGTCTCGACGAGTCGAGCCACGAATGCTGTGCTAAGTGATGAACTGTGACTGGTAATCTCATACAAGTAAATGGTCCGTTGTTTCCGGAAGAAAGCACTGAACGCAACAGAGAAAATAAATAAATAAAAATAATTAAAAACTCACAAAAAAAAAATTCCCATCGACCAGCTCACTAAGGCAAAGCGTTCGTGGCTCGACTCGTCGAGATTGTTTTCCAAGATGGCTTCTCTTAATGTACTGTCTTTATAAAGTATCTTCTTATTAAACTGTACACTTACAAAGTTCTCAATGCTTCGGTTTGCATGTAGGGACCCTCATTATGCTACCGTTTTAGTGTGAGGCTATTCTGAGCCTTGTTAGTGGTGATAACTAGCGATTTAATTACATATTCTGTGCCCCATAAACTAGCGTTATAAGCTAATCTGTTTTAAGAGATAAAACTCTTTACATTCGATTTTCATGAAAACGCTTCACAGAGAACGATCTGCTCGGTAACCATGTGTTAATTACCCCTAGGTTCATTTTTCACCGGAGTTGTCCTTTAACCACCACCAATGTGCAGCACCACCTGATGATGCGATGGCAGCCATATTGCCCCAGAACGCACACCACACACACACCAGCTGATTGGTGGAGAGGAGACCGAGTTAAGAAGCCAGTCAGTATATATATGGGGATGATTAGGAGGCCATGATGGACAGAGACCAATGGGCACATTTGGCCAGGATGCCAGGGTTACACCCCCACTCTTTTTCTGAAGGACATCCTGGGATTTTTAATGACCACAGAGAGTCAAGACCTCGGTTTAACGTCTCATCCGAAGGACGGTGCTTATTGACAGTATAGCATCCCCATCACTGGGGTGTTAGGACTAACCTGTCCTCCCAAAAAAAACGACTCTATAGGTCGTTTTTAAAGCACCTTATTAGGACCTATATTAACATTTTAAAGTCATGCACCCTCTAGCTGGCATAAAAATAATGTTGTTTTACATCTGACTTCATGAAATGACGTATAACTGTCATGACCAATCAAGATGTGTGTTCATTTTAATGCAATGTGTGGACTTTTTACCACCATTTGTCATATTTCCATTTAGCAAAAATATTTTTTTTTTTCCATTTATTACTACACCCACCCCATCCCTAAACCTCCCCAGTGATTTATAGTGCATACACACTTTATGAGCACGTGTTCCCTGGGCTTAAACTCACGATTGCACGATCACATGTTGTTGTATTATATTGCAAGGCTTTACCAATTGAGCTATGAAAACCCTGAAATACTATGCAAGGGAAAAATGCTTTAAAATGAAAGAGTCCTGTTGTCAATAGGAGCACAACTTTAGAAAATGCTCCTATGTGTCATATTTCATGAATTAAAATATCGTCAATGGGGGCGCGACTTTAGTGAACGCTCCTATGGGTCGTATTTCAAGGAAGTGACAAACAACCTATATAGGCGTATTGGTTGGAGGACATGTGGTTTTCCCAGGAGGTCTCCCATCCAGGTACCAATCAGGCTCAGCCCTGCTTAGCTTCAGTGGGAAACCAGTCTTGGGCAACAGGGTGATATGCCTGCATATTAAACTATATTACAAAACAGTATAAAATTATTATGATATTAATTGTTTTAGTAAAAATACTGCCTAATCCATGTTGGTCAAAAATCTATTTACCTTTTGTGTTTTCATTTTGTTGCTTTAGTAAAAAAAAAAATTCCTCTGATTTAAACAAAATCATCCTTTTAAATGCTTATATATTATAGCTAAAATATATTAATATGTTACATTGCGATACTAGGATAGTATATTAAGAGCACTGCATTAGCCCATAGATTTCTTAAGAGAGAATAGAGAGAATTGTAAATGTGTCAGTGCCTTTATTGTAGCATTGATGTGTTTTAATGACAGCAATAATGAGAATCCTTTAGACTGCAAAGACTTGTCAGACAACATAGAAAATGTGACAACACCTTTGAAGGTTTTATCCTATTAGTACAGAAAACTATAAGATTAAAAATATCAATGGACATTTTCCCAGTAATATGGACCCCACTCATTTAAAAGTGATATTTAAACACAGAAAGAGCCTGGCTCTCTGCTGCTGGTGGGAAAATCAATCCAGCCAAAGAGTGCTATGGAAGTACAATAATGACTGACGTCTTTGGAACACAAAAGCATGTTGCATTGCTCTAATTGATAAAAATATAATTGCATTAACAGTGCTTGCATTTTAATTTACGCTGTCAGTCGATCACAAAAATGTATGCAATTCTTGAAAATTTTATATTGTAATACTTTCACATTAAATCTGCAAAATAATGTAGAAACAACATAAAGACAGTGTATTTAAAATACTTGTTTTATCCCCCGAAATGCAAGCCCTGTAAATGCAACACGTTCTTTTTTCAATGAGTGCAAATCAACATGCTTTTTTGTTTTAAAGACATTGGTTATGATTTTACATGCATACTCTTTGCTGGTTGCTTTGCTGGATTGATAGACCCATTAAACCACCCGTAAACAGCATCGCTTTAGAGATCAGACGCATCTCACCTCCTGTCTTTTGAAGTTCTGCACACACTGCTCAAACTGCTCATCTTTCGTCTCATCTGCCTTTCCCAACTTCTGCAGAACCTGAAAGCAGAGAACACATGGAGTCAGAGCAAATCAGGTTGATTTCGTTTTAATGATGAGACCAAGTAAAATGCACTTTTTTTTCTTCCAAACATCAGAAATTATTCTGTCCATTTCTTAGTGTCTATAAAGATAAATGCTGGCATTTACAAAAGAAGCATCCGGTTCACACAGCAGTGTTTGCTGAGCCATGATTGAATCCCCATGAGGGAATCCTCTAACAGAGTCTGAACACCCGGTGGACAGTACGACATGCACACAAAGAAAGGGCTGAGCAGGAGCGGAGGAGGAAGACCGGGCATATATTACACTTCCCAGTCTGTCAAGTCTTTCTGCCAAAAAGAGGACTTCTGTCACATGACCACCTCACTGCCTACCCATAGAGACTAACACATGAAAATTGCTGTCAACTGTTACTCAAACAATGCATTTGCTCAGAACAAGAGGGGTGCCTGTTCTGATTTTAACTCCATATTTTTTGATACGTCTTTTATGTAAAGTTTAAACTGTTGAGTATATAAGTGCAGAATTATTAGGCAAGTTGTATTTTTGAGGATTCATTTATTATTGAACAACAACCATGTTCTCAATGAACACAAAAAACTCATTAATATCAAAGCTGAATATTTTTGTAGTTTATTAGGAAGAAGTTTTTAGTTTTAGCTATTTTAGGGGGATATCTGTGTGTGCAGGTGACTATTACTGTGCATAATTATTAGGCAACTTAACAAAAAACAAATTTATACCCATTTCAATTATTTATTTTTACCAGTGAAACCAATATAACATCTCAACATTCACAAATATACATTTCTGACATTCAAAAACCAAACAAAAACAAATCAGTGACCAATATAGCCACCTTTCTTTGCAAGGACACTCAAAAGCCTGCCATCCATGGATTCTGTCAGTGTTTTGATCTGTTCTCCATCAACATTGCGTGCAGCAGCAACCACAGCCTCCCAGACACTGTTCAGAGAGCTGTACTGTTTTCCCTCCTTGTAAATCGCACATTTGATGATGGACCACAGGTTCTCAATGGGGTTCAGATCAGGTGAACAAGGAGGCCATATCATTAGATTTTCTTCTTTATACCCTTTCTTGCCAGCCACGCTGTGGAGTACTTGGACGCGTGTGATGGAGCATTGTCCTGCATGAAAATCATGTTTTTCTTGAAGGATGCAGACTTCTTCCTGTACCACTGCTTGAAGAAGGTGTCTTCCAGAAACTGGCAGTAGGACTGGGAGTTGAGCTTGACTCCATCCTCAACCCGAAAAGGCCCCACAAGCTCATCTTTGATGATACCAGCCCAAACCAGTACTCCACCTCCACCTTGCTGGCGTCTGAGTCGGACTGGAGCTCTCTGCCCTTTACCAATCCAGCCACGGGCCCATCCATCTGGCCCATCAAGACTCACTCTCATTTCATCAGTCCATAAAACCTTAGAAAATCAGTCTTGAGATATTTCTTGGCCCAGTCTTGACGTTTCAGCTTGTGTGTCTTGTTCAGTGGTGGTCGACTTTCTGCCTTTCTTACCTTGGCCATGTCTCTGAGTATTGCTCACCTTGTGCTTTTGGGCACTCCAGTGATGTTGCAGCTCTGAAATATGGCCAAACTGGTGGCAAGTGGCATCTTGGCAGCTGCACGCTTGACTTTTCTCAGTTCACGGGCAGTTATTTTGCGCCTTGGTTTTTCCACACGCTTCTTGCGACCCTGTTGACTATTTTGAATGAAACGCTTGATTGTTCGATGATCACGCTTCAGAAGCTTGGCTATTTTAAGACTGCTGCATCCCTCTGCAATATATCTCACTATTTTTGACTTTTCTGAGCCTGTCAAGTCCTTCTTTTGACCCATTTTGCCAAAGGAAAGGAAGTTGCCTAATAATTATGCACACCTGATATAGGATGTTGATGTCATTAGACCACACCCCTTCTCATTACAGAGATGCACATCACCTAATATGCTTAATTGGTAGTAGGCTTTCCAGCCTATACAGCTTGGAGTAAGACAACATGCATAACGAGGATGATGTGGTCAAAATACTCATTTGCCTAATAATTCTGCACTCCCTGTAGTTTGACTGTTTGAGTCAATACTCTAACACAGATACTATACAATGACAGCCAATGGACATAATGTGAGCAGGTTCTGCAAACAATACAACAGGAGGCTTTATAGTCTATAACAAAGGAATGGATGTTTTGCTTTGGCAAACACACACACACACACACACACATAGTGCTACACCAACAACCTTCTGGGCTGTTCAGCCCGTGCAGTCTCACCAGATGGTACGTCCTTATAGACGAGCTATCCTATAAAAATTATGTCAGGCAACCTAAAACTTGTACTTGGACTAATAACTGGTGTTAATCATAGTCTAAAATATTATGTAATATTAGATTATAGCATCTACAATAATTTTCCGCATATTTTACTTTTTAAAGAGTATGAATCAGTGAAATTCAAACTTTTCTAGAACCACACTGTAAAAAACAATTACAATGTACCTATGATTTTTTTTAAATGTGATTTGTGATTTACTTTAATTCTACATAAAATGTTAGCTCAACAATATTCCCTGAACGTTGTTCCTACTAACCTAACAGAGTTGTCTGAACAAGCAGCTCAGTTCATATTGATTATTAACATCAGTGTTTATATAAAAATACCTTTGTTGTAGGCATCCGATTACACGCTGCCCGGGAAGAAAAAAATCGCTGTTTGGATTTAAATCGGCAAATCCTTAAGAGTCAATGATTGGATGATCATTATTGCAGTGATTATTGTGTTTCTATCATGTTATATGTTTGGCAGTTCCAACCCTAATGGATGGAGTGTGTAGCTTTTCATTTCTTAAACATCCATGTAGGAAGACACATCATGGCATCAGCTCAGATTGTGAAAGAATGGTTGGGAGGATCATTTTCACACTTGAATCAGCTCCTCTGAGTCCAGATCTTACATTCAGTGAAAGTCTTTGGGATGTGCTGGAGGAGACTTTACAGAGGGATGGACTCTTGCATTTCCAATTCAAGATCTGGACCAAAAACTGACGCTCCTCTTGATGGAAATAACATCACAACATTTATTTCCATCAAGAGGTGCATAGATTTGGTCCAAATCTTGTATTGGACATGCAAGAGTCCAGCACTCTGTAAAGTTTCCTCCGGGGAGGCAAGGGAGGCAGTGCCTTTTAAAAAAAATTATGCATTAACAAAAATAAAACAACACAAATATTGCAAAATATGAAGTTAAAAGGTTATAGATCACTGGTTTTTATACCGTCCAGCAGCGACACCGGTGGGTAAAGTAAACAGCGGGAGTCCACGTCTCTCTTGCCTCCTCTGAGCCCATTGAGTTTTACCAGACCCCTGAAAGCGTGCGCTGGGATTGGTGGGGGGTAATTGAGAATGAATGGGGGAAAGTCACATGAGAGGAGGCAATGCCTCCATCGTGCTATGACTGAATATGATTGGTTCACGCAATAAATCCCGCTTCTCATTTTTTTGTGCATGTTCTGCCTCTGCAAATCAGTCTGAATGAACAAAATTTTAACATTAATGGGAAGACTAATTTAAAAGTAAGTAAACAACTCACCCACTCAGATATTACTTATTCACTAGTTAGATATGCTGAACCCAGGTCAAAAGAAAACTTGTAATGACAGGTTTTAGTGAGCAATCAGCTTGGTGAAATTAAAGGTATAGAGAATGTATTTGTGTCTGACCAGTGTTTACAGAGCTCTGATGACTGAAACGAACATCAGCTCACAAATAATACTGTTTACATTTTTACTGCCTCTTGAGTTATTATTTTAAAATAAATGTAAATGCTTAAAAATACTCACTTGATGACATTTTGATTTTAATAAATAACATTTATTACATTGTTAATGTAAAAAAATACTAAATAGAATTGTATTTGGTTTCTTCTTTTTCTTTTTGTGTTAGTTTAATGTTTATTTAACCAGGAAAATGTGACAAAAATTTCAATAAAACTGTGAGGACTTTGCCTCCTCATTTCAGAACATAACTGCTCTCTCTCTCTCTCTCTCTCTCTCTCTCTCTCTCTCTCTCTCTCTCTCTCTCTCTATATATATATATATATATATATATATATATATATATATATATATATATATATATATATATATATACATATATATATATATATATATATATATATATATATATATAAATAAATATATATATATATATATATATATATAGAGAGAGAGAGAGAGAGATAGAGAGAGAGACAGAGAGAGAGAGATGCAGTTGTGTTCTGAAATGAGGAGGCAAAAAAAGAAATATATATATATATATATATATATATATATATATATATATATATATATATATATATATATATATATATATATATATATATATATATATATATATATATATATAAATATATATAATCTGCTGCTTACAAAAATAAAACCATAGGAATAACCAAACAATAAAACTGTGACAAATCAAATGTATTGTACTGCTAACTGATATGTAGCTGAACAATTTATACATTTATTGGCTGAACAGGATGTTTTGCATTTACAATCAAATTGAAGATGTTACAGATTAAGACACTTGCTGAAAGAGAAAAAGCTGAACATTTAAGTAATTGACAAATGGATGTGTTTATTACAGTACAGTAAACTGTACGTACAGTGCAGTAAAGACAATAGCTCCCATCATGTGTGAAAGTGAGAGTATACGGCACAGGACTCAGTCGGTAAACCACAGGAACGGCCCTCTGGGAACATGAATAATGTCATGCACAAAAGCTCCACATTACTCCTGGGTGGAAAGAACGTGCCATCTGGGTCTTTTCTTTGTAACACACTCACACATGTTGGAAAAGGCTTTGATATGGATCAATAGGTAGTGTGTTGTGACACCAATATCCCATCATAAATACATCACAAAGATACAGTATACTATCCGTGCAACACATGTAATGCTCTCTAATCATGCGCAATACTTAAATAATGCACTTTAATAAAAGAGATCAGAATATTTTTCTGCAAGGAATAAAAGTACCAAACACTCTTTGCTTTCAGTCTTTCAGATATATTGCAAGCTCAATCTATAACTATTTAAAAAGTGCAATGTAGCATTCATTTGAATATAGCACTGTATCACACTTTAAAAGGTAAAGAGGAAAATCACCGGGTGTGCTCATCTGTATTTTCAATTCCTAAAAATGTCCTAAACCTCACATCCAGAGGCAGAGAATCAACACGGATCTGTCCAGAAGGCAAATGGTACTAATCTAAGACACAATGCCCAGCCTGGAAACACTATACAACAGCAGCAGCCAGCCAATGAAATATTAACACAGCTTAGGCCTTAAAAACAGACACTCCACCCCGCCTCATCCACACAGGGGACTGATGTCCTCTATTGACAAATGATCCTTCAAAAAGTGTTTTATAATGTTTACCAAAAATTAATCTCATAGCTTTGCCAAACAAAGTGCAAAAGCAAATCTGTTTTATAGCAAACGGAACATTTCCATTCCAACAATCATATATGATTTCCCAACATGCAATACACAAGAGCATTACAATTACGTTTTTGCCGTTATGCTGCTTTGCAAAGGCATTGAAAATATCTGTAAAACATTAAGTCACGGCACTTGCAATGCTACAATTACACCGTCACAATGCTGCAATCTTCCTGTGACTGTATATGCAACAGGATTATGAGTGATCCCTGTTGATTATGAGGTATTCTGTCCCCACCAGAGCTCAGATTAAAGGATCTCTTACACCCCTTATCGTGTTATCTGCCCTGGTCAGGATCTTCTGTTCCAGGGGCCGTAAACCGTATCCCTGCTCCTAAATGTGCTGGTCTTCTTAACTCTCCAAAGGGAATCAGGTTACACTGATCGTGAGCAGTCGGACTGAACTGTGAGGCTTCACGATGCTCTTATGAAAGTAGATCCGATTTAATATTGTGTCTGCATGGCTTCAAAACTGCATCATCAAATAGTGATATTCATAACGAATAATTATAACAGATATTTAATATCATATAAATGAGGGAAATATTATTCTCTGTTGGCAACATAGCAAACCATTAATAATGAGCCGTCAGGTAGAAAATGGGGAAATTAAGTTTCATGATTGATTGTTTTTTAAATACCATGAGGCAATCAAATATAACAGTCATTAATATCTGCCACGAGGCTTCTCCTTATGAAAATGTTTTCATTTGCCTGATGTTATTGCAGTGATTGTGGTTTATGATGTCTAAATTGTCTCAGAACTGCACACAGCTTCATAAAAATACGCCTCGATACTGAATATAAACCTATATCGCAGTTTCTGCAAAAGAGTTACATTTTACAATACGGGTGCACTTCATTCATGCTTAACTAATGCACAGATAATCATCAGTTAATGTATGACTCATAAAGAACTAAAACATTTATTAATGATAATAAATAAACTAAACAGTTTATTACTGCATCAGCAACTAATGATGATTCTATATGATTACTAAGTGTATTCAATATATGAAATGCTATTAATTAAATATGACATCATGTAATAATTCCCTAATAACATATTATATCTAATGTAAATGAATGTATTAATTTCTACAATGGGTCAAAGCCATGCATTTCAACTTCCAGTTTTCTGCATCAATTAATCATTAGCTAACGATTTGCAAAGGTATCATCATGTTATGACTTTACTTGTAATTGATTAATTAATATGTCATTGTGGTTGTGGCTTTTTAATTAATTTTTAATTAGTTACCAGTCATGTGCCTCAACAAGTAAAGTCATAACATAATGATACCTTTGAAATGCATGGCTTTGACCCATTGTGGTCATTAACATATGAATTTACACTATTAGTTAATATAATACGTTATTAGAGAATTAATACAATATGACACATTTAACTAATAACAATTCATTGATTACTTAATATATTAATCATATAGAATCAGCATTAGTTGCTGATGCAGTAATCATTAATAAATGGGTTAGTTAACCATTGGTAACACATTAACTCATGATTATATGTGCATTAGTTAAGCATGAATTAATGCATATTAGTGCACCCGTATTGTAAAGTATTACCAAGTTGTTTTTAATGAAATTGGATGGTGAGTTATGGTATATCTTATGTTTAAGTATTTGGGCAGCTTTCATCAATAATAGGACATTTTTCAATTGTTTTGATTGATAACAACCACTAATAAGTATACTATTAAGAGCTAACATGACCTGATCTCAGTCAAGCTGGTTGGTCAAAACAACTAATGTTGCAAACGCCACTTTAAATAGACACATGATGTATTTGAATTGCTCTGTTTGCATTTAGGAGGGTTTTAGCAACTCAAAAGGCATGCAGAGAATATAAAGCTTGGAAAAAACACCTCCTCAATGTGTGCCACCCTTAGGTCATGCATGATAACATGAAACACGATTTCAAGGGAATCTTCCCTTTCGATGTCTCAGTACAGCTGGCCCTCAGTCTGCGAGTGAACCGTGGGTATTAAAGGAAAAGCAATCCTCTTACTGCAGCTCGGCTCGGGCAGGGGACAACCACTACTGCTCTGTTTACCAGACGCCTTCACCTGACAGACATTTCATTTTCTCTTCGTTACCAAATGCAAACATATTGCGCATGCATACAAATGCGTATAACCCCATAATCAAATGCCAGTTTGTCAAAGACACCAGTCGAAGGTGACGAACACTTCCTCGTCTATTTGGGCTATTTCTCGTTTTAAATAGAGAGAGACTGACTCTCTACAACCACATCTAGCGGCCTTCACGATCTCGTGGCCACTCGGAAATCTCCCCCTGCTCGTATTCATACCGCATAGACGAGGGCATCCCCCACCTCCCCTTCTCCTGACCTTGCAGGAAAATGACAGCTTCAACCAACATCTCGGGTAGAGATGCATTACATCGTCAGAAATACCAGGAACATGCATATAGAAAAACATCTCTCCAAAATAAGACTGCATGAATAGCGAGACGTTATGAAGGATAGGATAATACATGTCACTGTATCAGTGACACTTTATAATCTACTAGTCATCTACGGTTTTTAAACAGAGATGTATCATTCCTCCAAGAAGGTACGTGATATATTTAGGCCACACTGTATGATCATTCCTCGTAGGTTTAAGTGGGATTTCAGCTTTTAAATGGCAGTGCTGGCTAAGATTGCAGTCTGCGCATTTTTGACGCCAGCAATGATGTTGAAGGTTTGATGCACTTACAATGCAAACTATGCATGTGAGAAAGGAGAAATCCAAACTAATTGTACTATAACCTAAAAATGCAGGTTAAATCGCACACCTGAATCTCCTCTGCTGGACAGCTCCACGAAGACAAAATGCTGGCTTGCTTTGTCAAACGCCCTCTAAGAATCGAGTCATTTTTGATCCATCACACATAGGAAAATAATGAGACCCATACCTTTTCCTGCGCCCGACTGAGCCTCTTTTGGACGTTTTTGGCAAATATGCCCGTCTTGATTTCAGCCATGGCTGCGAGTGCTCTGAAACGAGAAAGGCGATGTTTCAGCACCTCCAGAGCAGAGGAGAGCGGAGGGGGAGGAGCGGCATTTAAAGACACACACCACACTCACCAACACACTGTTTGTCCATATCGAAGATCCTGGATATCAGATATATCTCACCAGTTCATCTTTATTTTGTTCGCGAAACATTATAATATCAGCAGGTGCATGCCGAGGAGCATGCATCGAGCGACTGTGCGTAAATAGTGTAAATGTGCCCGACTGCATCTCTTGAGGTTGCTTACTTGTCACACTGTTTTGCTCACGTTTTATGCTCCCTGTTGCCTACTTCTGATGCCCCCTTGATAGCAAAGGCAAAGCAGACGCAGTGGTCACAGTCACCACCTGATTTTCTCTATAAAGAAACATTAATAAATTGCATTCTCTTACCTTTTTATTTTCTAATGTTTAATTTTACCCTAATGCATATAACTTATTATACTTACTGTACGTAAGTTGAAATCCGTGCATATGTCAAGTTGTATTTGTTTATTTCACTTTTAAAGATATCATTAGGCCTACTATCAAAAATGTGTAGCCTGCCCTACAACAATTCTGAACAAACTAAATGCTGTCATCTAGTGGAAGAAAAAAGCAATAGATTAGAATACTAAAGTCCACTGTAAAAAAATAAAAATAATAAACGCAATGACGTGCAAAATGCAGGTAAAACACCTGTAAAAAATAATAGAATTTTGTAGCGGAAAATTCTGCTATAGGCCTAATACATTGTCCCCTATTTTTACGGATGTTTTTAGAGTATCAAATGCCATAGGGCTCTATTTTGGTCAGAATATTTTAAGTTTTAAATCAATCTTTTTTTTCTTTTTTTTTTTAAGAAATTAATTAGGCTAGTTTTATTCAGCAAGGATGTCTTAAATTGTGATATATTTAAGATTTCTATTTTGAATAAATGCTGTTCTTTTTAACTTTTTATTCATTAAATAAATTCTGAAAATAGGCATATATCACAGCTTCCAATGTATATATATATACATTGGAATATATATATATATATATATATATATATATATATATATATATATATATATATATATATATATATATATAGTGTGTGTGTGTGTGTGTGTGTGTGTGTGTGTGTGTGTGTGTGTGTGTGTGTGTGTGTGTGTGTGTGTGTGTGTGTGTGTCATAGGAGGCTTTCGAGCAGAAATGCTCTTGATAAACAAACAAGCTCAGCGACGTTTAAAATAAGCGGACATTTCAACAAGAAGGTGCTGCGCGCCGGAAAACTACATTTCCCGTGATCCCCTGCTCACACAGGAAGTATTCGTTCTTTATAGTGCCCGTTCGGGAGGACAGTTAAAGCAGGTAAGTTAAATACAAGCGCCGTTTTGGTAGTTTTGTCTGAGTGTGGTTATTAAATTGCTTTTATAAATACAGTTTGCTATTTGAAGTGGTTACGTCACTGATGATATAGTGGAATCTGATTAAATGCGGAAGTGTTTCTGTTTGTTTGCATTGTGATGTGTAGAAAAAAGTAAGGTGGTCACTGGTCACCTTCAAACTTCACATTTGACATTTAGTATCTATTTGTATCTCCCCTCTGTATCAGCCCGCCATGCAGAGGTGCAGGTTGGACCCTTCTGCACATGTGTCATTATGATTCAGGTATGAAGGATGGGCAAAATCTCCAAACTGACCAAGTCAAAACCATGAACAAAAAAGCAAAGTTTGGTTTTGATTCTGACCGACAGAGTCAGAACAAAAAATCCAAAAAGAATCATGGGTATGCCATAGCACTGATTTATTTTATTGCAATTATTGAAGTTATAACAATTGTACAGATTTTATATCTAAGCATATATGTTATTTATTCCATGTTGGACATAACTGGTCCTCGTCTCTTAGATCGACACAGAGCAATCAAGGTCAGACAGCAGACGTGAAGGGCCGGGCAGCTGGAAAGGATGCTTATTCTCCTGGACCTGAGAGAAGCTCTGAATCTACCTGCGCTATGCAAAAACGTGCTCAGGAGGAGGCCAAATCTACTTGTAGTGACAGTCACTCATCCCAGCAACATTTGATGAAGACATTGTCTGCTGAAGATGTAAAAGGGTAATTCTCCCTGTCAGTTCAGCTGATTCAATGCAGAGCCTTATGGCTGTGTCTTTGTATACAGTAAACTGTTTACTAAAGTACTGCTCAAATTACAGAAGTTAAAATTAATACTACTTATTAATTCTGCATGTCTACTGTCATGTGAAATTGAGGGTAAACTAGCTTGGTCACGTCAAGGAGTAATACAAATCATTTAGGAATACATTTACATTTAATTTACATTTCAAATTTTACATTTGGACCTCAAGAAGAAAAACTCACTATCACTTTTAGTTTTGGTGATATACTTATTTTGATAGTTAATAGCTCACCTTTTGTCAAAAAATAATTTGCATAGTTTTACACAATGACAATTCACTGACATGTACAATATACACACATCTAAAGGATTATTAGGAACACCATACTAATACTGTGTTTGACCCCCTTTCGCCTTCAGAACTGCCTTCAGAACTGCCTTAATTCTGCGTGGCATTGATTCAATAAGGGGCTGAAAGCATTTTTTTTTTAGAAATGTTGGCCCATATTGATAGGATAGCATCTTGCAGGTGATGGAGATTTGTGGGATGCACAAAGCTCCAGTTCCACCACATCCCAAAGATGCTCTATTGGGTTAAGCTCTGGTGACTGTGGGGGCCATTTTAGTCCAGTGAACTCATTGTCATGTTTAAGAAACCAATTTGAAATGATTCAAGCTTTGTGACATGGTGCATTATCCTGCTGGAAGTAGCCATCAGAGGATGGGTACATGGTGGTCATAAAGGGATGGACATGGTCAGAAACAATGCTCAGGTAGGCGGTTGCATTTAAACGATGCCCAATTGGCACTAAGGGGCCTAAAGTGTGCCAAGAAAACATCCCCCACACCATTACACCACCGCCACCAGCCTGCACAGTGGTAACCAGGCATGATGGATCCATGTTCTCATTCTGTTTACGCCAAATTCTGACTCTACCATCTGAATGTCTCAACAGAAATCGAGACTCATCAGACCAGGCAACATTTTTCCAGTCTTCAACTGTCCAATTTTGGTGAACTCGTGCAAATTGTAGCCTCTTTTTCCTATTTGTAGTGGAGATGAGTGGTACGCGATGGGGTCATCTGCTGTTGTAGCCCATCCGCCTCAAGGTTGTGCGTGTTGTGGCTTCACAAATGCTTTGCTGCATACCTCGGTTGTAACGAGTGGTTATTTCAGTCAAAGTTGCTCTTCTATCCGCTTGAATCAGTCGGCCCATTCTCCTCTGACCTCTAGCATCAACAAGCATCGCCCACAGGACTGCCGCATACTGGATGTTTTTCCCTTTTCACACCATCCTTTGTAAACCCTAGAAATGGTTGTGCGTGAAAATCCCAGTAACTGAGCAGATTGTGAAATACTCAGACCGGCCCGTCTGGTACCAACAACCATGCCACGCTCAAAATTGCTTAAATCCGCTTTCTTTCCCATTCTGACATTCAGTTTTGAGTTCAGGATATTGTCTTGACCAGGACCACACCCCTAAATGCATTGAAGCAACTGCCATGTGATTGGTTGATTAGATAATTGCATTAATGATCAATTGAACAGGTGTTCTTAATAATCCTTTAGGTGAGTGTACATTTTTAGACCTGTGTACGTTTGCTTTGACATAATTATTTTTGCTTGCTTTGGATAAAATGTAACTTGACACACAAGAATTATGTTTAAAAGAAAACACTTTTCTGCTGCATCTCTCAATCACATGTAGGAGAGATGTACAGTATAACCGTAAATATATGGTTACGTGACAAAAAGTGTGCACCACCGTTTACTAGATTAAGGAAGTGTGAAGTTACTATGCACAGTTTTGCAGTGAGTCTTATTGTTTCTTAGTGAGGTGGACCTGTACAGAGGAGAAGAGGAAATAGAACAAGAACTACAGGAGAAGCACCAGTCAAAGTCAGGTAGTTTTGAATGTTCAGTCTGTATTCAAATGTTGGAGGGATGTCTGTGAGGTTGTTTTGGTCTGAGCTAGAGGCGTCTTTATTCCCATCAGTGGCTGTTGGTGAGACCCAGAGCAGTGTGTCAGCTGCTGAGGATATCCAAACCTACAGTGAGAGAGAATGGAAAGGCAATACTACTAAAAGTCAGCTTATCCGAAAGGTGAGCCTTATTCTCTCACACATACTGTGTTTATTAAAGGAGCCTGCTCATATGCACTTTTTTTTAGGGTTATGAAGCTATAGCCAGTGAGTTCAATCTGCGCAAGGTGAGAGGTGATAACTATTGTGCCCTGA
This sequence comes from Gobiocypris rarus, assembly GCA_023029165.1. Taxonomy (NCBI): domain Eukaryota; kingdom Metazoa; phylum Chordata; class Actinopteri; order Cypriniformes; family Gobionidae; genus Gobiocypris; species Gobiocypris rarus. The sequence goes on along the minus strand of CM040915.1, from coordinate 36,273,198 downwards.
GGGCGACGCTCTTCCAGGTGCTCAGCCAATCCAAAGAGCTTCCCGCCTGGTTACATGACTCTGACATAGTTAAGGTAATTTAGCCTTATTGTATTTAGACATTAGGCATCCTCATTACATCCCTAATAATTCTGCACTTGGACAAAGCAGTATGCCTCAATAATTTGTTTTGCATATTAATATTGAATGTTATTATGAATTTCTTGTTATAGTGGCCAAAAGAAATGCATTCTGATATGGATTTGATTAAGGAGTGGCAGTTTCCTTTTGAAAGCAGGAAGAACAAAGTACAGCATCTTGAACAATGTCTGGAGCAACTGAGGAAAAAGGTTACTTTTGTTGTTTTTCTTCATTGCTTATGAATGAATATTTATATACACTGCCATTTAAAAGTTTCTTATGGACACAAAAATACAGTGTAAATAGTAATATTGTGAAATATTATTACAGTCAAAAGTACCTGTTTTTTATTTCAATTATTTTTTTTTAATATAATTTATTCATGTGATGGCAAAGCTGTATTGTCAGTGTCATTACTCCAGTCTTCAGTGTCACATGATCCTTCAGAAATCACTCAGATATGATGATTTGGTGCTCTAGACACATTAGTAACTATGTTAAAACTATTTTTGTACTGCTTAATATTTTTGTGGAGCCTTGATACATTTTTTTCAGTATTCCTTGATGAATATAAAGTTCAAAAGAACAGCATTTACTTGAAATGGAAATAATTTGTAACATTATAAATGTCTTGGATGTAATTTTTGATCAATAAGTCTTTACTGACCCCAAACATAACTGTACCTTTATTGCTTTGTCTTCAGTGGCAAGAGGCTGTCGAGTGTAAAAGTCCTGAAGAGAGGGAGCGCATGTGCCAGCAGGTGTTCAGAGTTCATGATGAGGAGTATGAACTTCTGGAAGCGCTGAAGTTCTTGATGCTGAGGACTGCCATTCAGTTGCACTCAGATATGGAGAAGGGCTCTGACGTACCTGAGTTCTGCTGGCTCCTCTTTGCTCGTGACTCGTCCAAATCCCCCAAGACCTTCCTCAGCAACCACCTCAGACATGTAGGCTTTAGTGGTGGGCTGGAACAGGTTAGCATGCTGTTAAAAATGTGTTTGTAAAATAACTTTTCACTTTGTTTAATTCTGAACCAGTCATGTATGAATAATAACTACTTGGGACTGTTATTATACTACTGTCATTTAAGGGAAGGGTAGGCAACTTCAGACAGGCTAGCAATAGCAAGCTAGCTTTGCATGAGAGCCCACGTCATACAATGTCACGATTCCTTTAACACAAATGAACGCATACAGCAGCATCTGCAAAGACGGATGTTAAATGACCTCATGTCTCAGAGCACGTAACATTACAATAATAATGAACGTAAACATCTTACAGAGCTCTTGTTGCGCTACCTGACTGCTGCAGATTCATTTGGGCGTTGATTGTGTTGACATAGAAATGCATATATCCGAGTTTGAGGATGTGAACAGCTCCGGATAGAAAGTCACAGGTTGCCATCTCGTAATTGCGGTTAGGACATGGCGTGAACTAGAGACCTGTGCGGGACAGATTTTTCAGTCCAGCTCCCGCACAAATATACGTTACCTTCTCCCGCCCGCAACATTCATGTTTTGTCCCGCCCGCAAAAGCCTGCAGAAATATATAAATAGATTTTTTCTGTACGCCCATGAAACAGTTTCAAGTTATTTACCATAAAAACAAGCGCGTGCAAGGTGTGCTCCCATAATACTACCTTAAAAGCTAACACCTCAGTTAATCGCGATCTCACAAAGCGTTATGAAGCTGACTTACTTTGTTATAATTAGAGGATTTGCCTCTTTGGTTTCTATCTTAGGCCATGTCCACACTAATACGTTTTCGTTTGAAAACGTACATATTTCTCTCTGTTTTGGCCTTCCGTCCACACTGAGACGGCATTTTAAGTCAACGGAAACGTAGCTTTTTGAAAACGCTCTCCACAGCGAATACATTTGAAAACGCCGTCTTCGCATTGTAGTATTGACTGTGAAAACGGAGGCTTTTGTTAACGATGACGCATTTTTAGTCATGTGATGCAGTCATATGACCAGTTCAGCAAGGATGGACTTTATACTCCTGTGTTACTTCACCTCACTGTCAGCCCATTTTAAAAAAGTGCATTTCCTCGGCATTGCGCGACGTTTTAAAGAGCCGAAAAGTAAATAAACACCATAGCGAAAATTACGCAGGTCGAAGCGTCTTAGGTTTTACTAATGCGCAGTTACGGGGATGTAAATGTTTTCAGACATTTCAGTGTGGGCGAGCAGCTTTTAGAAAAAGACTGAAAAAGATAGTGTGGATGCGGAGCGTTTTTAGACGAAAACTTAGTGTAGACGTAGCCTTAAATGCATCTGATTGGCCATTGCTTTCTTGAAATCAACACATATATATGTGATTGGCTACATTGCACAATGCAGCAAAAATATGTTATAAACAGAAACTCTGCCTATGCTCGCACCTGTAAATCTTAAAATCTTGTTGCTTTTTTTGCAATAGATGAATAACAAATTATTTGTTTTTAGATGTTTTATTTTTAGATATTTCCATTTTGCGGGAGTGCCGCGATTAGTTTTATTTTCCCGCAACCCGCACACACACACGAGTACCTTACCGCCGCGCCTCATATAAGAAAAAACTGCCATCCTGCCTTTAATTAATGGCATTGTTTAAATGGTTGAAGTGATCATATTTTTATGAAGGAACCTCTCCTGGTGTAACACTGTTTAGGTGGAGATGTGCCTCCTGGGTCATTCCCTCCAACAGACGATCCGTGTCGTTCGGCTGTACAAGTGTGACACTGAAGAGTTCATCACATACTACCCGAACGACCACAGGGAAGACTGGCCTTCTCTGTGCTTGCTTACAGAAGATGACAGACACTACAATGCTCTCGTGCCCAAAAAGTCCTCCAAGTTTGATGATCATGGTAGACCAAAGTGGAATCAGCCCTCAGATGGACAATCAAACATTACACGTCTCTAAAGAGTAAATAGCAATCGCACACAATCTACAGAACTCAGGAGTTACTGTACAATCCTTTGTGTTTTCCACCTTGCGGTTCTTCTTGCATTTGTGTTTTGGGATCCTTTTTCCTTTCTTGTGTTAATTCTGATAAATGTAAAGATTTGATATCCTTATTCTGCAACCAATGTCATTTTAAGGATAAATGTATGCATTTCTAAATAAATTATTTGCAGTGGTTTTATGAGACATAGCTGCACCTCAAGCTGGGATTGGATTTTTAATGGTTTTTATTAGTTTACAAAGTTAATTATTGCTTTGCATATTACAATAAAAATTAAACCATAAATCTAGACTTGTTCCTTTTAGAGTTTTAGGTATTACATTTAGCTAGTTTAGTGTCCTATTCGTTTTAAGATCTCTGTATCCTTGATGACTTCACCTTTACAGTCTGACCGTTTATTACTTTGCAGAGCAATATACACCGCGTGGGCAGGAAATGAGAAACGGCCACAGCTCAATAATTCATTAACATTTGATGAATGCAGCATTACAACAGTTCACCTTCATCTCAAATGAATTGTTCACTGAAACTTTTTAATGAAATGTCACGATGAAAGAGTAAAGAAATGCCAGAAGAGGTGACTCTGAAGTTTGTGAATGCAGGAATCTTTTCAGATTTTGAGAGCGTAATGGCTAAAAGCAGCTGTATGGTTAACATTACATTGTGCCAAAAAAAAAAAAATCTTCAGAGAATCTTTAAAATATTTTGGAGCATGTTTTTGCTAACACCTTCATATGTTTTGACTGGCTAACTGCGCTTTAAAAGCATCCTGTACAATCAACCAATGCAATGCAGAAGAAGCCTGTTACGGTACGGAGTTGCCATATGGCAACAATTAATTTTTTACTCATCTCCTTGTTATTCAGAAAAGAAAATACAATATATTGCACTATGGGAATTAAAAGGACAGACTTAAAGGGATAGTTCACCCAAAAATGAAAATAAGCCCATGATTTACTCGCCCTCATGTCATCCTTGGTGTATATGACATTCTTCTTTCAGATGTATACAATCAGAGTTATTAAAAATGTCCAGGCTCGTCCAAACAGAATGGCTGTTTCTGTTTTGAAGTCCATAAAAGGGCATCTATCCATCATAAAAGTGCATCTATCCATCATAAAAGGGCATCTATCCATCATAAAAGTGTATCTATCCATCATAAAAGGCCATCTATCCATCATAAAAGTGCATCTATCCTTCATAAAAGTGCATCTATCCATCATAAAAGTGCATCTATCCATCATTAAAGTGCATTTATCCATCATAAAAGGGCATCTATCCATCATAAAAGTGTATCTATCCATCATAAAAGTACATCTATCCATTATAAAAGTGCATCTATCCATCATAAAAGGGCATCTATCCATCATAAAAGTGCATCTATCCATCATAAAAGTGCATCTATCCATCATAAAAGGGCATCTATCCATCATAAAAGTGTATCTGTCCATCATAAAAGTGCATCTATCCATCATAAAAGGGCATCTATCCATTATAAAAGTGCATCTATCCATCATAAAAGGGCATCTATCCATCATAAAAGTGCATCTATCCATCATAAAAGTGCATCTATCCATCATAAAAGTGCTCCACATGGCTCCAGGGGTTAATAAAAGCCTTCTGAAGCGAAGCGATGCGTTTGCATGAGAAAAATGTCCATGTTAAAACTGATAAACTGTAATCTCTAAGTTCCGCTAACTGTCGTACGTGCGTTCATGAGAGACTGCCGTTCCAGTGGGTACAGAAACAACCATTCACTGCCATTATAAAGCTTGGAAGAGCCAGGAATTGTTTTATTATAACTCTGATTGTATTCGTCTGAAAGAAGAATGTCATATACACTTAGAATGGCTTGAGGGGGAGTAAATCATGGGCTAATTTTCATTTATTGGTTAACTATCCCTTGGTAGCCAATTATGTGCTGTTTTTAAGTGAAATGACATTTGAATGTGTCTCCATAACTCTTTCCCGCTGTCACCCTCACGCTGAAGACACCTGTTGAAGTGCTCCAGAAATTGCTCTATTAACCTCATTTCTAAACATCTCTTCTCGACGGGTTCTCTTCTCAGCAGCTTATGAATGAAAATTTGATATTTTTATTCACAAATCAACTCTGTCTAACGTAGTTTTATTGTAAATTGAGAACATATCAATGTTTCCATATGGCAGCGCTGTCCCACATTGGAACTGCAGTAATGTATTTCCCCCAATGGGATTTTTTATACATAGTAACATCAATAATATAATTGCAGTTATTAATTTATTTTATTTAGTGTTTATTGTAGTGTAGTTGTATTTATGTATAAATGACAAAATAATTTCTTCTTTTCTGAAAATGAATAGGCTTCAGCAATATTTTATGGAAAGGGCAAGAGGAAGAGTGCAGTTAGCTGAGGAGTGAGGATGAGTTTCGGAGATGAGTTAGCCATTTTGAAGGTTAAATGAGAGGGATATACTTATTTTTGGTTTACATGAGTTCCAAGTATTTAATCTATCAATTTCTAAAAGAAATGTGCATAAAAAAGAAAGAAAAAAAGAAAATCATAATTTTAAAGAAGAACTACGTTTTTGACAATTTTTCATTGTGGTACAGCTTTGCCATATAGCAACGTTTCCCTAAGTACATCACAAAAAAAAAATGTTTTTCAAGAATCTGTTTTGAATTGTATGATTGAAGCTACTTCATGTAATAAAAACCTATTTAAAAAAATATTTCATGGTTAGAACATAATATATTATTAGTTTAAATATTTCATAATAAATAAGTCAGTGCCCTTGGAGGTTTGGTGAGGCCATTAGTTGAGAAATGAATTAGTGAACTATTAAATATATATATTTATATTACATAACACACACAGTTTCTGCCAGTCTCGTGTTAATCTTGAGTACCTATAGAGAATAGTGTTGCATCCTTCATTTCTCAGAAGAGTCTTCTTTAGTTTTATCATATTTATAAAAAACACAGATACTGTACCGATTCATTCTGAAAACAGCCGAGCTCATGGAGGCGTGCAGTGGGCGGAGCTAAAGAGTCACGAACACACACACACACACACACACACACACACATGGCATTATCCCTGGATAACTTTCGATTCAATCTACGTTGGTGTTGTTCACATTATATGCACTTATGCGCCAAAACACACACATTTGATGCAGTTTTACTCATCGCCTGCGGTTTCCACTGATGACTGGGAACAAACACACACTTGCAGAACTCCGGAAAAACAAACTGCATCCACTGTTCCCTTAAGCTGAACAAGGTTATCATTCTCTTACAACCAAAAACACTTTTCTTATGAGACATTTAGATTTCATGGTCTAAAAAACAAATGGCAGCGCTGTATTTAGTTTATTTAGCACAGAAATACTCCATCATACGTCCAACTCATTTTTTTTTAATGCTGTCCGTATTTAGCATGAACATAAACTCTTTAACAGTGTAAATAAGTCAGAATGCATTAAATAGCATTAGACCCCCACCACCCCCTTAATTTGACCAAATATTATATTTTTGCTAGTTGCTTGTGTAAAAAAAAAGTTACATTCTCGTTTGCGATGATGTGAGCAGGGGTGAACAGATGCAGCACAAAAGGAGACGTCTGTCATAAATAGCAGAAATGTGTATATTTGTCATTTTGGGTTGAACGGTCCCTTTAATCGACAGCTTGACAGGCAGCAGTGCGTCTCACAACACTCGCCTGCTCCACGGCCCCACCTGCCGGCCGACAAAATAAGATGCTCGGTGTCCACTGAAATTCGTGAGCGTCGCAAAATTTTGTCTTTGTCTCAATTTGATGTTTATTGCGCAAACGTTTCAGGTCAAATGAACGTGTAGGCCTACACGCAGGTAAGATATAAAGACCAAGACGCCGGCCATTTCATCCCCTTGTGCAGTGCTCAATCCACTCTGGCAAGCCGTTCTCTGAGAATGAACTCAATTTCGGACAGCAGTGTGTTGTTCAGCAGTGTATTTCTGTATGTGTGTACGCAGCAGGTGACGTTTAGAAGAGGAGTGGCCTTTATGCACCAACCCACGTGTTGTTAAGGAAGGATGATGATTTAAGTACAGTTAACGGAGTGGCCATCTATAGCAGACTCCATGTATATGGCTTTATACTCGTGCCGCACTTAATCGCCGCGGCCGATTATATGTATTTTTCTTTCCTCTCCACTGATGGGTGAACAATGGAGAAGCCGTCAGCAGAAATTTCTGGTGACCCTCCTATTTTCCCATGCACCAGATCATTGTTTATGATGCTGTTGTTGTGTAGGAGGGCAGGGACGGACCTGATCTCGGTGTATTTCTGCTAGAAAACACTCCGAACTCGACAGGCGGTGACCGGCCTCTCATCCTCCCAGATCCGAGCAGCTGGTGTTGGCACTATCTTCCCGGCGAACATGGTGAAATTCCCGGCGCTCACGCACTACTTGCCTCTCATCCGATTCCTGGTGCCGCTGGCCATAACCAACATAGCCATCGACCTCGGCGAACAGGCAAGTGTGAATGAATTGTGCGTTAAAATCAGCGCGTCGTGGCGTAATATTGGTCGTGTATCCTTGGAGCTGGACATTGCAGCAATGGCATCCCTCAGGTCTGTTTATCAGTGGCTCGCGCATGTAAAGCAGATAAACGGGCAAACAGCGGCCCTTCGTTTACATGCCACCATCACAAACAACATCAGCTGTGTTCGTCAACAGCTGGCCATACAGCGCATCCAATAACATGTCACACCGAACAATGCAAATCTGACAGAGATGAATGTGCACTTTTGGATGGGCTGATTTTGTTTTCACCTATGCGTGAACTGGCCTTGTTTTTGTCAACCATTAACGAATGTAAGTGCGGCTTACAGTATTTCTTTATTTTTATCACAGTCAGCCCATGTAAAAAACCCTAAACCCTTGGCTGATTAAATATTTTATTAATGCAATTCACATTATCTTTCTTCCTTGGGTTTTAATAAATCATGTAATGGATTTTTTTATTATCATGAGTTCCATAGATTTAAAAACAAATAGATAGATTTTTTAATACATTAATTTATTGTCATGCTAAACTAAAATATTAGTGCACACACACTTTTTATTGAATATTTGAAGGTATAACAATTATAGACAGAACTTTGACCTATAGCTATTAAGAAATTAAATTTGTATCGGTTCTTTGATTATTGGGTTTACAAATAATTGATTGGATTTTTACACTTCTCACTGGAAAATAAATGTCTTGTTATTTAGTAGTTATTCAGTAATTACATAATAATAATGGTTGAATTATTCATAATGTTTTATTGTTGTAGTATAATGAATTGTATTAGAAAAGCAAACTGGTTATTAGAAACTTGCAATTGTCTGTATGGTTATTGGCCATAAAATGTAATATCGGTTTATCTTTAATAATAATAAAATAAATCCAGCTGTTGCATTTGACAGTTGATGAAAAAATGTAGTGTGTTGATGCAATCCCTCAGTTCTCATGATGAGACATTTGTTTTTTGGTAAGTAAAGAACATAAGAGGAGAACATTTTTATGGATGCTAAATAATTTGATTTGGGGCAAACTGGAATTAAATATTGTCTTTGGTTAGATATAAAATTGATTTCTCAGAATCAATAATAGTGAGCAGGAACCCTACGAGCCTGTCTGCCCACAGTAACAGACAGTCATTATCTCTCTGCACATTGTTCTAAGGCGTTGGAGATGAAGTGGCAGACAAAAAGAGTCAGAAGAAGGCAGCAGATAAGGAGAAAAAAGAAGAAAAACACGTACATTTTGACTTTATCTCTTATTGTACAGGTCTTGCTGCTTCTTATTAGTTATGCAACTGATTACTGTTGTTTCCTCCAAATGAAATCTGAAGATTTAAGTATAGGCAAAGTTCTCCTTAAACAGCAAATATTACAGGTCAAGCAATGGTTATTTTATTGTGCAGTAACTCTCTGAGGTACATCTCAGCATTTTCCAACCAGTTTGACATCTGACACATTTCCAAATCACCTTCTCATGTGTTTGAGGGGGGTATATTTTGGCATATGACCAAATTTTACAGCTTTATTGTCACAATACAGTCAGTCATCATTGAGACACTCTGAAGTTACTTTCTCCAAGAGGTGCGAGATTACATTGTTTATTCTGATAACAGTTTTCAGGTGTTTATCTCAAGAAAAGGCCATGAATAAATGCTATCTTCCTCTTTCTGCTTAGAAATGTTTTGGATATCCTACAGACTTTCATAACTGTGATATTGTTAGACTGTGAAGTTTGTATTTTCGCACATATTCAGCTTTAAAGGAGAGAGGAGTCAGTGGTCATGTGTAACACAAACGTATCCCGCGTAGCAAATACCAGCCCTCACATTTGGATCATTTTCTGGGGGGCATGCCATGAAAGGCATTTAGTCAGTTGATACAGGGTTAGTGCTGTGTAAAACCTTCTTTGTGTTAAAGAATCCCTACCTCAATTTGTCGTGATTCTGATACAGTTGTATGATTTCTCTCTTCCTCTACAGGCTTTAAACAGGGGGATAGCAGCGGTCAAAGAGGATGCCGTGGAAATGCTGGCCAGCTATGGTCTGGCCTACTCCCTCATGAAGTTCTTCACAGGCCCTATGAGTGATTTCAAGAACGTAGGGCTGGTGTTTGTCAACAGCAAACGGGACAGAACCAAGGCGGTCCTCTGTATGGTCGCTGCAGGAACTGTGGCTATCATCTTCCATTCTCTCATTGGTCAGTCTGCCAGTCTATCATTTCCTCCCTCCACCTTTAGTCTTGCATGACTATTTTGTACTAAATGTACAGGGACACCGTTTTCTGTTTTGCACTTTTCTAAACAAATGATGGTAGAGTTGGTGAGCAGTGTTATGACTGGAGAAGGACCTCAAATGGTCTCAATCACTCAGTCTTTACTCATAGAAGACAGATGTAATTCTCTGGAAAAGTCATTGCACAAAGGAACATTATATTCCAAGCACTGTATTGACGGAAAGGCTTTTTTTTGCCAGGTTTCTACATGCCTGTTGTATGTACACTCAGTGAATGGAGAGGCCTCTCTCAAACAAACTATCCAAACTCACGGGGGTAGTAGATTGATATTTATTTTCGGATCTTCATTCACCCTCTATGATTATATTGTCATTAAACAAATTGTGCAAAATACTGCACTCCTACTCAGTAGGAAATTAGTTCTGCCACCCATATTTACCAAATTACAAGTTTGTGGGTTGTAGTTAAAAACAGTCCAGTCATCTTAAAAAAGTCTATATGTACAGTATAATTCAAACATTTCATTAGAAGGATTTGCACATTGAATACATCATCACTACCCCAAATACATTTGCTTTTACACAAATAGTCGTTTACATACAAAGCAAAAAAATCAAAGCCATTTCCAGCTGCTCCGCAGAGCCCATATGGCTATGCTATGAGTGCATGAAGAAAGAATGTTACCAGGGTAACCTCGAGGGATATTGGCATGAATTTTTAACCACTAAGCCAACACCTGTCCACCGCACTTAATGATGTGCTTTTAAATGAAGAACTTACAGTCTGTTAACATAACATAGTCACTCTCCATCATCTGGTGTGCGGTCTCAGGCATGGTATGCCCATTTGCACACTCAGTGAGTTTGGTCGAGCTGCGTCATTCATCTGTGAATCACGTCACTGCACACATTACTGAGAAAAAGGAAAAGACATGGGAGACTTGAGAACTATGTCTTTGCATGTTGTTTTTTTAAATTATATTATTATATTATATGATCCATCCATTCTCTAAACAGCTTGTTCTATTTAGGGTTGGATGCTTAATATAATATAATAGGCCCCACTTTATATTAGGTGGCCTTAACTACTATGTACTTACATAAAAAAATAAGTACAATGTACTTACTGTGTTCATATTGTTTTGCAAAACACCTTTGCTGATATTGAGGATACGGGTAAAGTTAGGGACAGGTGTGGTGGTGTGGGTAAGTTTAAGGGTAAAGTTAGGGACAGGTGTGGTGGTGTGGGTAAGTTTAAGGGTAGGGTTAGGGACAGGTGTGGTGGGATGGGTAAGTTTAAGGGTAGGGTTAGGGACAGGTGTGGTGGGATGGGTAAGTTTAAGGGTAAAGTTAGGGACAGGTGTGGTGGGATGGGTAAGTTTAAGGGTAGGGTTAGGGACAGGTGTGGTGGGATGGGTAAGTTTAAGGGTAGGGTTAGGTGTAAGGGAAGTGTCAACTGTGTAATTACAAATGTAACTACAGAAATTAGTTACAGATGTAATTACATGCATGTATTTTTTAAAATGTAAGTACAATGTAAAAACATGTATGTACACAATAAGTGCAATGTATCAATTTATTAATTAAAATGTTAGTACATAGTAGTTAAGGAATATAATATAATAAAGAACTTCTGTATCCTTGCATGTCATTTGTGTACATTATCGATAATAATACAAATGAATCTCATTCTCACTTTTCCTTGTGTAGCCTACACAGATCTGGGCTATTACATCATTAACAAACTGCATCATGTGGATGACTCTGTGGGGAGTAAGACCCGGAAGGCGTTCCTCTATCTGGCTGCTTTTCCTTTACTTGACGCCATGGTGAGTGACATGCCAGCCCTGGAGATACTCATCGTAATGTCATTGTATGCTCTTGCTCTGACCGTCAGATCTGGCTCGCCTGCCTGGCACAGATGGGCAGAGACAGTACGTGTGTGTAATCGTGTGCGGTACAGCCAGGCATCAGAGCCTATTCAGATCTGGAAAACCATCAAGTGCCAGCCCACGCGGAACGTCCTGTGCCTCTCAATGGAGGTTAAACTGTAGCAATGTTTTGTTTGAAGTGCTGAGTCTCAAGACTAGAGAATTTACCCAATTTACAGGGGGTCCGTGACCCCTAGGGTATGGGCGGGGGGGGGTCTCAAAGTGTTGCTTATGAACAAATGGAAATACAAAGAAATGTTAAGCAGCAAAACTATTTAGAACATTGCTAATAACACGAAAGACTAAAGACTGCTAAAAATTCAGGAGTAAATTACATTTTGAAATATATATAAAAATAGAAAACAGTTTTTAAAACAATTACTGTAATTTTAATATTTGTATAAAATAAAATGCATTAAAAATCAGACCCAAGAATTTTGAACTGTAATATAAAACTATATGAATAATGTTTATTTGAATGGCTTTGCAATGTCATCATCAATATATAGTATGCAAATTAATAAATATAGTACTATAGGAGTAAAATACACCACTCAATTGAATATAATATGTAACAGAGAGTCCCTGCTCCATCTTTATCTACTATAAAATCCTTGGCCTGGATTAGTGAATTGCATCCACTTACGCCCCATGACGTTTTGCGCGAATTATGGGAGTAACTTCCATTAAACTGTTAACTGTCAGCGATAGGTTTGCTCTATAAATGCAATAATAAATGTTTTCAAAAACAATGAAGTGACATTATCTACTCACCCTTCAACCATCGAACATTAAAATGAAACCTAAAAGTGTTTTAATGAAATTATTTCTACAGCAGTATTACGGACAGGTTAAATATCACTAGTAATATTTATTTGTAACATAATGTTGCCTTAATCCAAAAATGTCCATTAACTGCATAATTGAGTGATCATTTTTCAATGTGATTTCCGTCATTTTGACATACAGTAAAAAATGTTCCAGTAAAACTATCACCAGACCAAGCTCAATCTTTTAAGACTGAACATTGGTCTGGAGAGTCTGCTCTGTATTTTCTGCTGCACAAGAGGTGTGATCAACGGGCATAGTTCAAATGACTCTACGCAATTGGATAGTCCTTCATCCAATCAGATCAACGATCCATCGCTTCTCTATCCGTCATTGTGTTAAACCCGCCAATAGTGCGCCAGGTGGATAAGCCTGTTTTTAATTGGTCGCCACAAATTTGTAACAGAAGAAGGATTGAAATATGTACAGGTTTCCAGCCTGAGCTGCAGGGCGACATCAAATCACCGGCACATCGGGCTAGGTTTACCCCGTCCAGTAAATAATGCTGATAGTGATTAGAAGTGAAAAACGGAGACGATCACATTTTAATGCATCTGTGTGGAAACAAACCTAGAAAGAAACTCTTTTAAACAAGAGACTCTTAGTGCATTCCAGTGAAATATTTATGGGATGTATTGTAAATTAAATCTTATATGTATACGTTATATACAGACAACTTATAAGCAGTTTATGTTGTCTCTTTTTCATACTGTTACAAGAGAATACAAAGGAAGAAAAGAATGCAGCGACTGAAAAGAGCCATAGATATTCTGGTTATATATATACACCATGTCACATTAAAATACCAAAGGTGTTAGTGTCTGAACATGAAGGAAACTTACAGCTTATTAAGTCAAACTGACAGATAAGGATTATTTGTAAATTGTAGCGCAACCTTACGATTTGAAATGATTTGTTTCAGTCTGTTTGAGTGGAACATCCCCAAACCAGAAGTGTCTCTTATAATCTAAAGCGCAGTTGGCACATCTGGAAAAGGGTGTTAGTGACAGGTGATAAATGCTCTTGCCTGTGCGGTTTCAGGCCTGGACTCATGCCGGGATCCTCCTGAAGCACAAGCACAGTTTACTGGTGGGATGTGCCTCTATTTCTGATGTCATTGCACAGGTAAGAGTCAGATTCAGAGTCAGCGTTTCATTGCTTGACTTCAGATTTCATAGTGTTTATGTTTTTGATGTTTTGTGAATGTGTATAAATGATGGTGGTGTCATTTGTTTTTATTAAGCATGTGTTTGTTTGAATTAATAATAGTCTGTTTGTGCCACGAGAATGGCTATATTTATCACTGTCATTGTAATCAGGTTACATGGTTGCCGATCTCTCTCTCTCTCTCTCTCTCTCTCTCTCTCTCTCTCTCTCTCTCTCTCTCTCTCTCTCTCTCTTGTTTGTAATCAGGTTACATAGTTTGCCGATCTCTCTCTCTCTCTCTCTCCCTCTCTCTCTCTCTCTCTACTCTCTCTCTCTCTCTCTCTCTCTCTCTCTCTCTCTCTCTCTCTCTCTCTCTCTCTCTCTCTCTCTCTCTCTCTCTCTCTCTCTCTCTCTCTCTCTCTCTCTCTCTCTCTCTCTCTCTAGGTTGTGTTTGTGGCTATTTTGCTCCACAGTCACATGGAGTGTGTGGAGCCCTTGTTGATCCCAATCCTCTCTCTGTATATGGGAGCCTTGGTACGCTTCACTATCGTTGGTTTGGGGTACTACAGGAACATTCATGACAACATCCCTGACTCCAGTGGGCCTGAGGTTGGGGTACGTCCAATGACTCTCTTTACACCAATTCAACCAATTGGCGTTTTACTGTGTAAATCTGTCGCTATTGACCTGCTCATTTTAGTATCTCAGCTAGTCAGTTTAATGGTTTTCTATACTCAGTTTTTCTTGCTCTGTCCCCTCAATCGTGTGCTTTATAATGACACTCGCTCTGTGTGATAGGGTGATGCCACTATTAAAAAGATGCTAAGCTTTTGGTGGCCGTTGGCTCTCATCCTGGCTACCCAGCGGATTAGCAGACCCATCGTCAACCTGTTCGTGTCACGGGATCTGAAAGGAAGCACAGCTGCCACAGAGGTTAGTCTGGCAAACGCACACATGCCTTTACGATATTTAAATATCAAATTGTAGTCATAATCATTATTTTCAGTCATGTAGATACAGCATATGTATCTAACACTTAAACGAAGCTACACATAGAGAAAGGCTCCAGTAGCTCTGCATATTTTCGTGCTATGAACATATGCTGAGAAGGGATGGAGGAAACGTTTTCTTTTATTTCTTCAATTTGCCAGCTATTTTTATTTTAACTGAAGCAGTGCCGTCAGATGTAAACAGAGTTGGACTTAAATCTATTTAAATCCTAAATAAAATATATATATAATAGATGGAAAAACTAAAATTAGTTTAAGCTCTGAAATCTAGAACTAAGATAAAAAAGCTAAATAGAAATATTAAAGATAACAAAAGTAAAGCTCAAAGATGCTAAATGTTAATATATAAATACAGCAATAGCATATAAATGCTAAATACTAAAATAACACATAATAATAAAACTAATTTAATGAATAAAACAGTTTTCATCTCATAGAGTGGATAAATGGGATTTTGCATCCGGAGTGCTGGATTTATGGACTACTTTTTAATTTTAAAGCTAGGTTATTTATACAATAGCTGTAATGACAAAACAAGTTTTATTGTCGCTTTAGTTGTTTGGTGCCTAGATGTCAGAACTATATTACATCACTCGCCTATAGAAACATTCATTATAAACAGATTAAACTGTGGGTGTTTTATGTTTCCATCATCTCTCCGTTGTTTTCCAGGCTGTTGCAGTTCTCACAGCAACATATCCAGTGGGTCATATGCCATATGGCTGGCTCACTGAACTCAGAGCTGTTTACCCTGCATTTGACAAGGTAAGTGTTGTTGTTTTACCCTAAACTAACATTTTTTTAATCCTTGATCATACAGTGCTCAGAATGCTTAATGCGGATCATCCTCGCATATATACTTAAGTTAAAATGGCACCTCTCCATCATCTCCTCCCAGTATTCTGCCTCAACGATCAGGATCAAGTGTGTGTGCTGTTTTTTTTGCTCTTTTTTTTTATACCACACACTGTCTAACCTTGTCTCATACCCTTAAGGAATGACAAAATTAGTTTATACCGTATCTTCCACCTTTTTTATGTGCTAATACTGCAGTATGCCTATTATCTTGTTCTACTTTATGACAATGCAGTTATTTTTTGGGGTGAAGATAGTGGGTTCATGGCGACAGACCTGCAGCTAGAGTCCCAGAGACTGTAATTATAAAATTTATGGATGTTTGCCTGTAGAAAAAGGACTCAGCATCCACAATTAGGAAGTCCACAGGAAATGTTCTCTGACCGAGGCTGACCGAGGCTGGCCAACCGTAGTTAATACTTTTATGAATGATCTACATTACTGTCTAACAGTTTGAGGTCTGTACGTTTTTTTTTTGTGCTTTTGCTCACCAAGGCCTTTATTGTATCAATACAAATACAGTAAAAACAGTGAAATATTATTACAATTTAATATAACTGTAATAAATGTAATTTAATCCTTGGATGGCAAAGCCGAGTTCTCAGCAGCTCTTGTGCTGTCTCTTTTTTTTTGTTGCAAATCTTTTGAATTATAGTGTACATTATAAATGCTTTTACATTTTAAGAAGAAATGAACTGCTTCCCTCACGTCGGCTGTTTGTCTTTGTTCTCCTCTCATTTTCTAGAATAACCCGAGCAACAAGTTGGCCAACAGCGGGACAGTTGTGACAAAATCCCACATCAGGCGCTTCACTTTTGTTTGTTTGGCTCTTTCTATAACAGTAAGTTCATTCTCAGTCTTCAGTCTCCGTCTGGCTTTAATAATACTTGTTTCATATTTTGGTAACTGCGGTTTGCTGAAGTTCAGGGAGTTTAAAGGTGCTGAAGGAGTTTATTATGACCGTGGGCTGCAGTCATATTTGTTTGTTTAGTCAATCAGGAGGAGTTTTCCAGCTGTCAATCATAACAGCCCATCAAAGAATAGTCAATGGAAAGTTTCCTTTTGAAGTTTTTCATCCTCAAATTTCATGTTTATTTTATTTCCCATTGAGACATTGAGATGGTGCGCTCCTGCAAAAGTTTTGGGACGCCTACCTTTACATGCACATGAACTTCTATGACATCCCAATCTTAATCCAAAGGGTTTATATGGAGTTGGCCACCCCTTTGCAGCTATAACAGCTTCAACTCTTCCACAAGGTTTAGGAGTGTGTTTATGGGAATTTGACCATTCTTCTAGAAGTGCATTTGTGAGGTCAGACACTGATGTTGGACGAGAAAGCCTGGCTCGCAGTCTCCGCTCTAATTCATCCCAAAGGTGTTCTATCGGGATGAGGTCAGGACTCTGTGCAGCCCAGTCAAGTTCCTCCATACCAAACTCGCTCATCCATGTCTTTATGGACCGACGCTTTGTGCACTGGAGCGCAGTCATGTTGGAACAGGAAGGGGTCGTCCCCAAACTGTTCCCACAAAGGTGAGAGCATGAAATTGAACAAAATGTCTTGGTGAAGCATTAAGAGTTCCTTTCACTGGAACTAAGGGGCCAAGCCCAACCCCTGAAAAACAACCCCACACCATAACCCCCCCTCCACCAAACTTTACACTTGGCACAATGCAGTCAGGCAAGTCCCGTTCTCCTGGCAACTGCCAAACCCAGACTCGTCCATGGGATTGCTAGACAGAGAAGCGTGATTGGTCACTCAGAGAACACGTCTCACTGCTCTAGAGTCCAGTGGTGGCGTGCTTTACCCCACTGCATCCCACGCTTTGCATTGCACTTGGTGATGTAAGGTTTGGATGAGCTGCTCGGCCATGGAAACCCATTCCATGAAGCTCTCTACGCACTGTTCTTGAGCTAATCTGAAGGCCACAGGAGTTTTGGAGATCTGTAGCGATTGACTCTGCAGAAAGTTGGCGACTTCTGCGCACTGTGACCCTCAGCATGCGCTGACCCCGCTCTGTGATTTTACATGGCCTACAACTTCGTGGCTGAGTTGCTGTTGTTCCCAATTGCTTAGACTTTGTTATAATCCCACTAACAGTTGAGCGTGGAATATTTGGTAGTGAAGAAATTTCATGAATGAACTTATTGCAGATGGCAACCTATCACGGTACCACGCTGTGTTTTACTTTGCTGCCTATGTAAAATATTTTAACTCACATAGCCTAATCAGTAAATATTGTATTTCTTTGTATTTGATTTTTTTATTCTTCCATTTGTCCCTGATTTTAAAATGCAATATACAGAAATCCATATGCTTCTAATTCAGCTACTTAAACACATAGTTGTAAAGCTGTTAGGACTGCATTAGGATTGTGTGTTTTGTCATTGTGAGTGCTTTTAGAGTCAGGCTAATGATTAATTGATGCTGTCTGCTTCTGTAACAGGGTCAGATCTTCACCCTGACCTAGATAAAAGCCTGCTTAGTATTACACTACAGTGATCATTTTTATTCCATAACTTCACTTCTCTGTCAGTGATGTGGTGAGAGAATCATGATGGTATGAGTCTGTGTCATTAGTACAGCAAGGCTTCTGTTTAATCTCTTATGTAAGTGCTATATTGTTTTGCCCAGATGGCTTCTTTACTGAAAGATTGCATGAATGCACTGCTATGGATGAATTCTATAGTTTTTATGTACATTTTATTGAATCACTCAACGGCATCTAGATTTTATATCAACATTTTGCTTTGAAAATTCCCCTTAGGACTTTATTGTAAATTAAATATCATAGATGGTTGGCTTGTATTATTGCTGTTAAGGAGTTGTAGCAAGTGTTGCGATTTGCTCTCAGCTCCTTGGATATAGTGTGCACACGCTTCCCATTGTAGTGCTGTTATCCACATTTCAAAGGCTCTTCTCCACCCAGATAGATATAAACAGTTATGAGTGTAAATGATAGTGTTTTGATAGCTGTGTTAACAGGGGTAAGTATAATATACTTGCTTCCTGAGGTGTGCTCTAAAATTAATATGCATACTACTATGATATTACATTCCACTACAACCAATATCAGAGTGCCATTTCACAGAAATAACCAGGAATATTTTATTATATATATATATATATATATATATATATATATATACACGAACAGGCATAATATTATGACCACTGACAGGTGAAGTGAATAACACTGATTTTCTCTTCATCACGGCACCTGTTAGTGGGTGGGATATATTAGGCAGCAAGTGAACATTTTGTCCTCCATGTGTTAGAATCAGGTCAAATGGGCAAGCGTACGGATTTGAGTGAGTTTGACAAGGGCCAAATTGTGATGGCTAGACGACTGGGTCAGAGCATCTCCAAAACTGCAGCTCTTGTGGGGTGTTCCCGGTCTGCAGTGGTCAGGATCTATCAAAAGTGCTGCAAGGAAGGAACAGTGGAGAACCGGCCACAGGGTTATGGGCGGCCTAGGCTCATTGATGCACGTGGGGAGCGAAGGCTGCCCTGTGTGGTCTGATCAAACAGACATTAATGCTGGTTCTGATAGAAAGGTGTCAGAATACACAGTGCATCACAGTTTGTTGCATATGGGGCTGCATAGCCGCAGACCAGTCAGGGTGCCCATGCTGACCCCCGACCACTCCGAAAGCACCAACAGTGGCATGTGAGCATCAGAACTGGAACACGGAGCAATGGAAGAAGGTGGCCTGGTCTGATGAATCACGCTTTCTTCTACATCATGTGGATGGCCGGCTGCGTGTGCGTTGCTTACCTGGGGAACACATGGCACCAGGATGGGCAAGAAGGCAAGCCGGTGGAGGCAGTAATGCTTTGGGCAATGTTTTGCTGGGAAACCTTGGGTCCTGCCATCCATGTGGATGTTACTTTGACACGTACCACCTACCTAAGCATTGTTGCAGACCATCTATACCCTTTCCCTGGTGACTGTGGCCTCTTTCAGCAGGATAATGCACCCTGCTACAAAGCAAAAATAAGGAGCACAACAACGAGTTTGAGGCGTTGACTTAGCCTCCAAGTTCCCCAGATCTCAATCCAATCGAGCATCTGTGGGATGTGCTGAACAAACAAGTCAGATCCATGGAGACCCCACCTTGCAACTTACAGGACTTAAAGGATCTCCTGCTAACATCTTGGTGCCAGATACCATAGCACACCTTCATGGGTCTAGTGGAGTCCATGCCTCAACGGGTCAGGGCTGTTTTGGCAGCAAAGGGGACCAACACAATCATCATGTTATGCCTGATCAGTGTATTTATATATTATTTATCTAATTTACTTCCCTATGTTACGTTATGTGAGATTTTCTGGATAGTCTTATTCAGGTAGTCTGTCTTTCTCTGTGCAGCTCTGTTTTGTGGTGTTCTGCCACACATTTCTGAGAGGATCCTGGTGGACATCATAGGAGTAGATCATGCCTTTGCTGAGCTGTGTCTCACCCCATTACGGATTTTCTCCTTCTTTCCCATTCCAGGTATTACCCTTTCTGTAAATGTCCATAAAGACACAAACATTTTACACAATTTTGGGGAAAATCTGTATACTGATTTCTACTATACAACAAAGAAAGTTATAATTTTAACCATTACTATTTCTATTGGTAGAAAGCATAATCAAAATAGCCAAAATATTTAATAAACAAGCACGCAAGACACAGGATTTACACTACCGTTCAAAAGTGGGGTCGCTAAGATTTTTTAATGAAAGAAGTCTATGTTCACCAAGGCTGCATTTATTTAATCAGTAACACTCTACAATAAGGTTTCTTTAGTTTATATTAGAACAGCATTTCTTTGAAATGGAAATCTTCTGTCACATTATACATGTCTTTACTGTCACTTTTGATCAAATTAATGCGTGATTGCTGAATAAAACTATTACTTTTGTGGGAAAAGTCGTGCCGACCACAAACATTTGAAGAATAGTAAAATGCACTCCTTACTTTGTGAATGACCCATGTTCAAATTCTGTTTAAATCTGCAAATTATCCTGGGGCCTTCTCATGACGAACAAAAAAGCATGATCCAGGGTGTGATGTGCAGTGCATTATCAAATGGACAGATGGTCTTAGGGGGACCAGTTGCTCTTTAAAACAAATGTCCATTTGAAAAGGCAAAGGTCATGCTTCAGTTACAATGCCCCAGGCTTACAGAAACTGAGAGAGAAAGAATCACAATGAGAGCTCAAAGTACCTTCAGATTTTTTACTTGACTTTTATGATATATAACGACACTGATAGCCATGCAATGACTGGCATGTAAAACATGTTTTCACGTGATTGCTCGAGACCGCATTTGCATGAACTGAATTCTCTGTTTTTCATCAGTGACTATTCGTGCTCATTTGACTGGTTGGCTCATGACCCTGAAGAAAACCTTTGTCCTGGCACCCAGCTCTGTCCTCCGCATCATTGTCCTCATCACCAGTCTCATAGTGCTGCCTTACATGGGGTAAGTATGTGATTGTACAACAGTACTGAGTAGAAACTTGAAACATAATGGACTCTATTAGAAATCTTTTCATGCTCAAATTGTGCAGGGTACACGGGGCCACACTTGGCGTTGGATCTCTGCTGGCTGGTTTCCTCGGGGAGTCTACTATGGTTGCAATCGCAGCATGCTATGTCTACCGAAAACAGGTACAATAACACTGAAGCCTGTAGGTTTTTCTGATGAGAAAAGTTGCTTTATATTTGATTAGTGAATACGGTAAAAGAGCAATAACAAATTCAGTTCTGTGAATCTTCAGACATGTTCATTCCAAGACTGTGTTGTGTATTTTAAGCACACACACATACAGGAGAATGGGGATAGTTATTTCAATAACTATAAGGTCTTGAGTCAAAAGTCCAGTTACATAAATGTGTTTTCTCTAGGAGTGATTTTTTATGCTTGTTTCAAAGTTCAAGAATTCTTACAAATGAGACTCTTTGCTACAGCTGTTGGCTGAACAAGTAAACACAATAAAATCTCACTGACGTGTAAGACAGGGGTCAACTATATCATGAGGGCTGATTTAAACTAAAGGTTGAACTGTGTTCTTTTTTTAAGGGAACCCTCCACTTTTTTTTTAATTAGGCTCAACCCCTCTAGAGTTAAACGGTTGAGTTGCGCCGTTTTCGAATCGATTCAGCCGATCTCCGGGTCTGGCGGTAGAACTTTTTAAGATAGCTTAGCATAGATCATTAAATCTGATTAGACCGTTAGCATCTCGCTCAGAAAATGACCAAAGAGTTTCAATATTTTTCCTATTTAAAACTTGACTCTTCTGTAGTTACACCATGTACTAAGGCCGACGGAAACTGAAAAGTTGCGATTTTCTAGACCGATATGGCTGGGAACTATTCTCTCATTTCTGCGTAATAATCAAGGAACTTTGCTGATGTACCATGGCTGCAGCGGCGCAATGATATTACGCAGCGCCTGAAAATAGTTTTGTAAGGATGGCTTATGAGTGATTTAAACATAAATAGGTTTTGCTCATGTTTAATGAATAAAACCTACCAGTAGTCCGTTGTGGTAAAATGACTTTCTGCCCACACAGAAGAAAAAGAAAGAGTCAGATGAAGACTTGACCATCGACGGGGAGGACTCAGCCCCCATGAACGAGGTCAGGGCCGGGGTCGCATGGACGACATCGTGGAGCTAAGAGAAGAGGATGAGGAAGAGCTGGAAGAAGACTGAGCTGTGGATTCTAGGCTGAGCAGGATGCATTGTGGGAATCAGGGCCTTCTTGCTTTCTCGGGCAGAGTACTTATCGCTTCCTGTCCCCTGCTGCCGCCCTTTCCTCCTGCCGGGCGAGAGCGCAGCTCACTTTTCAATGTGCACAGTTCAAATAAACCCAGAGGAGATTTAGATATCAGTTGTGAAGACTACAGGTGTCCGCTGCAGCATATCTTTGTTACAGTACACGCGCAGACATACAAATGCGTACATCGTCTTCCAGCTGCCGTCAGATTTTTCTTTTTTCTTCTGATGCAGGTCAGTGAAGATATTAATTTGTACCAAAGCAATGTTGTACATTAACTCTTATTTTTTTCTGTATGCTGATCTTTAATGTGCTGCCGTCCTACACATTTCAAAGGAAAGACTATGCTAAATGCAGTTACATCATTCGCTTGGAATGTATTTCCTGTTTCTTCTTCTTTACCTCTAATATTTCACAGAAAGGACAGACTTGATAAGACACCTGAGGTCCAGGGGTACTGGACCAACTCACTTTTTGGGGGGGCTTTGATCATTACAAGAAATGCCAACAGAGGATATAAATATATATATATATATATTACAGATTTATATTGGAATTAAGAATGAATTTGATGGACATCTTAGAAAACAACAGTTTCAGAGTGACAAATGCTTGGAGTTTATGGGTCATCTAGAGGACCTATTTTTTTAAATATACATACCATATGTTGTAGGTGTATAAAATATGATACATTTTGTATGGGTGATGTTGTGAACTCTGTATATTGTAGGAAAAGCAAGAATTGGACTGTGTGTTTTCATAATTGCGTCTATTGGAAGTATTTTTCTTTTATCTTAATTTATTTTGGGCATTTATTTTGTATCTCAGGATGTTCGTAATGGAAAATATTAAAGTACTATAAAGTCTGATTAACGATCCCTTCCCCATGAGCTGTTTTTCACGTTTCTCCATTGGACAATGATACACAGCTGTTACGGATGTCTTAAGCCAGCGTTTGTTTCATTTAGATGATAGTGAAGTCTGGCTTAGCTTGTGTTAGAGATTTCCTGGACAATACAAAGTATCAAAGACAGAAACATTTATTACAGTTTCCAAAAAAAAAAAAGTCTTTGGTCCTCTTATTAAACATTGAAAATGTGGTTTAAAGTGGTCTATATGGTGAGGTTCTTATGTTCTGTCTTCTATTAAAATGAAGAAAAGAGTGTGTTTGTCACTTTTACTGCAGCTGCTGAGAAGTCTGCTACAAAGAAAATGGAAAATTATATCTAGATGTCACGTATATCTAGATATATAGAAAATAGATTAAATTACATCGAATTGACACCTAAATGGCAATGTGACTGGCGAATAAATGGATTTGATAGCGGTGAAGTGACGCCCCCTACCGTGCAACTTTGGCACTGCCAGGACATCTGAACACACATGTGCAGGCTTCAGAGCACATGCCATAATGCACGCCCAGAGAGACACATCCACTTCTGTGGGGAGTGTAATTTTACAGCCATTTATAGATTATCACACCACGCATGTTTTTTTTTTTGTTTTTTTTTCCTATTAGCATTGTACAATAATGTTAAATACGATAGCACTAATTAATGCATTAAGCGTCATTAACAATAGCCAATGCTTTACAGCATTTTAAATATTTTCAAGATGTATAAATTAACATTATAGTTAACGTATTATGAACAAAGTATTACACATTAATATATATTAACATTTCCTGTAATTTTTCTAACTAGCAATATAATTTCATGATGCCTAATGCATTAAAGTGATAGTTCAGCAACAAATTGTCATCGTTTACTCACCTTCTTGTCATTCCAAAACTGTATGACTTACTTTCTCCTGCAAAACAAAAAAGAAGATATTTTAAAGAATGCTTCCACTGCTTTTGTCCATATAGGCTGATCAAAGTCAATGGTCTCCAAAAACAACATTGGACCCTTTGACTTTCATTATAAGCACTTTTAAAAATAGGTTTTAAAATTTTGTGTTTCACAAAAGAAAGCAATTCAAACTGTTTTGGAACGACATGAGGGTTTCATTTTTGGCTGAACTATCACTTTGAGCTTTAGTGTTTCCAGTTCTTCTGATATCAGCAAACTTAACTTGACTGTAAAGTGCAGTGTTCCATCAATGCCATCCATTTCCTTCAATCAACCAGGGACATTTCCCCATTGTATTACCATTTGAGCTACACACTATATTGCCAACAGTTTTGGGACGCCTGCCTTTACATGCACATGAACTTTAATGACATCCCATTCTTAATCCGTAGGGTTTAATATGGAGTTGGCCCAACCTTTGCAGCTATAACAGCTTCAACTCTTCCACAAGGTTTAGGAGTGTGTTTATGGGAATTTGACCATTCTTCATTTGTGGGGTCAGGCACTGATGTTGGGAGAAGGGCTGGCTCGCAGTCTCCGCTCTAATTCATCCCAAAGGTGTTCTATCGGGATGAGGTCAGGACTCTGTGCAGGCCAGTCAAGTTCCTCCACACCAAACTCGCTCATCCATGTCTTTATGGACCGACGCTTTGTGCACTGGAGCGCAGTCATGTTGGGACAGGAAGGGCTCGTCCCAAAACTGTTCCCACAAAGGTGAGAGCATGAAATTGTCCAAAATGTCTTGGTGAAGCATTAAGAGTTCCTTTCACTGGAACTAAGGGGCCAAGCCCAACCCCTGAAAAACAACCCCACCCCATAATCCCCCCTCCACCAAACTTTACACTTGGCACAATGCAGTCAGGCAAGTCCCGTTCTCCTGGCAACTGCCAAACCCAGACTCGTCCATGGGATTGCTAGACAGAGAAGCGTGATTGGTCACTCAGAGAACACGTCTCACTGCTCTAGAGTCCAGTGGTGGCGTGCTTTACCCCACTGCATCCCACGCTTTGCATTGCACTTGGTGATGTAAGGTTTGGATGAGCTGCTCGGCCATGGAAACCCATTCCATGAAGCTCTCTACGCACTGTTCTTGAGCTAATCTGAAGGCCACAGGAGTTTTGGAGATCTGTAGCGATTGACTCTGCAGAAAGTTGGCGACTTCTGCGCACTGTGACCCTCAGCATGCGCTGACCCCGCTCTGTGATTTTACATGGCCTACAACCGTGGCTGAGTTGCTGTTGTTCCCAATTGCTTAGACTTTGTTATAATCCCACTAACAGTTGAGCGTGGAATATTTGGTAGTGAAGAAATTTCATGAATGAACTTATTGCAGATGGCAACCTATCACGGTACCACGCTGTGTTTTACTTTGCTGCCTATGTAAAATATTTTAACTCACATAGCCTAATCAGTAAATATTGTATTTCTTTGTATTTGATTTTTTTATTCTTCCATTTGTCCCTGATTTTAAAATGCAATATACAGAAATCCATATGCTTCTAATTCAGCTACTTAAACACATAGTTGTAAAGCTGTTAGGACTGCATTAGGATTGTGTGTTTTGTCATTGTGAGTGCTTTTAGAGTCAGGCTAATGATTAATTGATGCTGTCTGCTTCTGTAACAGGGTCAGATCTTCACTCCCTGACCTAGATAAAAGCCTGCTTAGTATTACACTACAGTGATCATTTTTATTCCATAACTTCACTTCTCTGTCAGTGATGTGGTGAGAGAATCATGATGGTATGAGTCTGTGTCATTAGTACAGCAAGGCTTCTGTTTAATCTCTTATGTAAGTGCTATATTGTTTTGCCCAGATGGCTTCTTTACTGAAAGATTGCATGAATGCACTGCTATGGATGAATTCTATAGTTTTTATGTACATTTTATTGAATCACTCAACGGCATCTAGATTTTATATCAACATTTTGCTTTGAAAATTCCCCTTAGGACTTTATTGTAAATTAAATATCATAGATGGTTGGCTTGTATTATTGCTGTTAAGGAGTTGTAGCAAGTGTTGCGATTTGCTCTCAGCTCCTTGGATATAGTGTGCACACGCTTCCCATTGTAGTGCTGTTATCCACATTTCAAAGGCTCTTCTCCACCCAGATAGATATAAACAGTTATGAGTGTAAATGATAGTGTTTTGATAGCTGTGTTAACAGGGGTAAGTATAATATACTTGCTTCCTGAGGTGTGCTCTAAAATTAATATGCATACTACTATGATATTACATTCCACTACAACCAATATCAGAGTGCCATTTCACAGAAATAACCAGGAATATTTTATTATATATATATATATATATATATATATATATATATATACACCGAACAGGCATAATATTATGACCACTGACAGGTGAAGTGAATAACACTGATTTTCTCTTCATCACGGCACCTGTTAGTGGGTGGGATATATTAGGCAGCAAGTGAACATTTTGTCCTCCATGTGTTAGAATCAGGTCAAATGGGCAAGCGTGCAGTTTGGCGAGTTTGACAAGGGCCAAATTGTGATGGCTAGACGACTGGGTCAGAGCATCTCCAAAACTGCAGCTCTTGTGGGGTGTTCCCGGTCTGCAGTGGTCAGGATCTATCAAAAGTGCTGCAAGGAAGGAACAGTGGAGAACCGGCCACAGGGTTATGGGCGGCCTAGGCTCATTGATGCACGTGGGGAGCGAAGGCTGCCCTGTGTGGTCTGATCAAACAGACATTAATGCTGGTTCTGATAGAAAGGTGTCAGAATACACAGTGCATCACAGTTTGTTGCATATGGGGCTGCATAGCCGCAGACCAGTCAGGGTGCCCATGCTGACCCTGACCACGCCGAAAGCACCAACAGTGGCATGTGAGCATCAGAACTGGAACACGGAGCAATGGAAGAAGGTGGCCTGGTCTGATGAATCACGCTTTCTTTTACATCATGTGGATGGCCGGCTGCGTGTGCGTTGCTTACCTGGGGAACACATGGCACCAGGATGGGCAAGAAGGCAAGCCGGTGGAGGCAGTAATGCTTTGGGCAATGTTTTGCTGGGAAACCTTGGGTCCTGCCATCCATGTGGATGTTACTTTGACACGTACCACCTACCTAAGCATTGTTGCAGACCATCTATACCCTTTCCCTGGTGACTGTGGCCTCTTTCAGCAGGATAATGCACCCTGCTACAAAGCAAAAATAAGGAGCACAACAACGAGTTTGAGGCGTTGACTTAGCCTCCAAGTTCCCCAGATCTCAATCCAATCGAGCATCTGTGGGATGTGCTGAACAAACAAGTCAGATCCATGGAGACCCCACCTTGCAACTTACAGGACTTAAAGGATCTCCTGCTAACATCTTGGTGCCAGATACCATAGCACACCTTCATGGGTCTAGTGGAGTCCATGCCTCAACGGGTCAGGGCTGTTTTGGCAGCAAAAGGGGGACCAACACAATCATCATGTTATGCCTGATCAGTGTATTTATATATTATTTATCTAATTTACTTCCCTATGTTACGTTATGTGAGATTTTCTGGATAGTCTTATTCAGGTAGTCTGTCTTTCTCTGTGCAGCTCTGTTTTGTGGTGTTCTGGGCGCCACACATTTCTGAGAGGATCCTGGTGGACATCATAGGAGTAGATCATGCCTTTGCTGAGCTGTGTCTCACCCCATTACGGATTTTCTCCTTCTTTCCCATTCCAGGTATTACCCTTTCTGTAAATGTCCATAAAGACACAAACATTTTACACAATTTTGGGGAAAATCTGTATACTGATTTCTACTATACAACAAAGAAAGTTATAATTTTAACCATTACTATTTCTATTGGTAGAAAGCATAATCAAAATAGCCAAAATATTTAATAAACAAGCACGCAAGACACAGGATTTACACTACCGTTCAAAAGTGGGGTCGCTAAGATTTTTTAATGAAAGAAGTCTATGTTCACCAAGGCTGCATTTATTTAATCAGTAACACTCTACAATAAGGTTTCTTTAGTTTATATTAGAACAGCATTTCTTTGAAATGGAAATCTTCTGTCACATTATACATGTCTTTACTGTCACTTTTGATCAAATTAATGCGTGATTGCTGAATAAAACTATTACTTTTGTGGGAAAAATCGTACCGACCACAAACATTTGAAGAATAGTAAAATGCACTCCTTACTTTGTGAATGACCCATGTTCAAATTCTGTTTAAATCTGCAAATTATCCTGGGGCCTTCTCATGACGAACAAAAAAGCATGATCCAGGGTGTGATGTGCAGTGCATTATCAAATGGACAGATGGTCTTAGGGGGACCAGTTGCTCTTTAAAACAAATGTCCATTTGAAAAGGCAAAGGTCATGCTTCAGTTACAATGCCCCAGGCTTACAGAAACTGAGAGAGAAAGAATCACAATGAGAGCTCAAAGTACCTTCAGATTTTTTACTTGACTTTTATGATATATAACGACACTGATAGCCATGCAATGACTGGCATGTAAAACATGTTTTCACGTGATTGCTCGAGACCGCATTTGCATGAACTGAATTCTCTGTTTTTCATCAGTGACTATTCGTGCTCATTTGACTGGTTGGCTCATGACCCTGAAGAAAACCTTTGTCCTGGCACCCAGCTCTGTCCTCCGCATCATTGTCCTCATCACCAGTCTCATAGTGCTGCCTTACATGGGGTAAGTATGTGATTGTACAACAGTACTGAGTAGAAACTTGAAACATAATGGACTCTATTAGAAATCTTTTCATGCTCAAATTGTGCAGGGTACACGGGGCCACACTTGGCGTTGGATCTCTGCTGGCTGGTTTCCTCGAGTCTACTATGGTTGCAATCGCAGCATGCTATGTCTACCGAAAACAGGTACAATAACACTGAAGCCTGTAGGTTTTTCTGATGAGAAAAGTTGCTTTATATTTGATTAGTGAATACGGTAAAAGAGCAATAACAAATTCAGTTCTGTGAATCTTCAGACATGTTCATTCCAAGACTGTGTTGTGTATTTTAAGCACACACACATACAGGAGAATGGGGATAGTTATTTCAATAACTATAAGGTCTTGAGTCAAAAGTCCAGTTACATAAATGTGTTTTCTCTAGGAGTGATTTTTTATGCTTGTTTCAAAGTTCAAGAATTCTTACAAATGAGACTCTTTGCTACAGCTGTTGGCTGAACAAGTAAACACAATAAAATCTCACTGACGTGTAAGACAGGGGTCAACTATATCATGAGGGCTGATTTAAACTAAAGGTTGAACTGTGTTCTTTTTTTAAGGGAACCCTCCACTTTTTTTTTAATTAGGCTCAACCCCTCTAGAGTTAAACGGTTGAGTTGCGCGTTTTCGAATCGATTCAGCCGATCTCCGGGTCTGGCGGTAGAACTTTTTAAGATAGCTTAGCATAGATCATTAAATCTGATTAGACCGTTAGCATCTCGCTCAGAAAATGACCAAAGAGTTTCAATATTTTTCCTATTTAAAACTTGACTCTTCTGTAGTTACACCATGTACTAAGGCCGACGGAAACTGAAAAGTTGCGATTTTCTAGACCGATATGGCTGGGAACTATTCTCTCATTTCTGCGTAATAATCAAGGAACTTTGCTGATGTACCATGGCTGCAGCGGCGCAATGATATTACGCAGCGCCTGAAAATAGTTTTGTAAGGATGGCTTATGAGTGATTTAAACATAAATAGGTTTTGCTCATGTTTAATGAATAAAACCTACCAGTAGTCCGTTGTGGTAAAATGACTTTCTGCCCACACAGAAGAAAAAGAAAGAGTCAGATGAAGACTTGACCATCGACGGGGAGGACTCAGCCCCCATGAACGAGGTCAGGGCCGGGGGTCGCATGGACGACATCGTGGAGCTAAGAGAAGAGGATGAGGAAGAGCTGGAAGAAGACTGAGCTGTGGATTCTAGGCTGAGCAGGATGCATTGTGGGAATCAGGGCCTTCTTGCTTTCTCGGGCAGAGTACTTATCGCTTCCTGTCCCCTGCTGCCGCCCTTTCCCTCCTGCCGAAGCGAGAGCGCAGCTCACTTTTCAATGTGCACAGTTCAAATAAACCCAGAGGGAGATTTAGATATCAGTTGTGAAGACTACTGGTGTCCGCTGCAGCATATCTTTGTTACAGTACACTCGCAGACATACAAATGCGTACATGCGTCTTCCAGCTGCCGTCAGATTTTTCTTTTTTCTTCTGATGCAGGTCAGTGAAGATATTAATTTGTACCAAAGCAATGTTGTACATTAACTCTTATTTTTTTCTGTATGCTGATCTTTAATGTGCTGCCGTCCTACACATTTCAAAGGAAAGACTATGCTAAATGCAGTTACATCATTCGCTTGGAATGTATTTCCTGTTTCTTCTTCTTTACCTCTAATATTTCACAGAAAGGACAGACTTGATAAGACACCTGAGGTCCAGGGGTACTGGACCAACTCACTTTTTGGGGGGGCTTTGATCATTACAAGAAATGCCAACAGAGGATATAAATATATATATATATATATTACAGATTTATATTGGAATTAAGAATGAATTTGATGGACATCTTAGAAAACAACAGTTTCAGAGTGACAAATGCTTGGAGTTTATGGGTCATCTAGAGGACCTATTTTTTTAAATATACATACCATATGTTGTAGGTGTATAAAATATGATACATTTTGTATGGGTGATGTTGTGAACTCTGTATATTGTAGGAAAAGCAAGAATTGGACTGTGTGTTTTCATAATTGCGTCTATTGGAAGTATTTTTCTTTTTATCTTAATTTATTTTGGGCATTTATTTTGTATCTCAGGATGTTCGTAATGGAAAATATTAAAGTACTATAAAGTCTGATTAACGATCCCTTCCCCATGAGCTGTTTTTCACGTTTCTCCATTGGACAATGATACACAGCTGTTACGGATGTCTTAAGCCAGCGTTTGTTTCATTTAGATGATAGTGAAGTCTGGCTTAGCTTGTGTTAGAGATTTCCTGGACAATACAAAGTATCAAAGACAGAAACATTTATTACAGTTTCCAAAAAAAAAAAAGTCTTTGGTCCTCTTATTAAACATTGAAAATGTGGTTTAAAGTGGTCTATATGGTGAGGTTCTTATGTTCTGTCTTCTATTAAAATGAAGAAAAGAGTGTGTTTGTCACTTTTACTGCAGCTGCTGAGAAGTCTGCTACAAAGAAAATGGAAAATTATATCTAGATGTCACGTATATCTAGATATATAGAGAAAATAGATTAAATTACATCGAATTGACACCTAAATGGCAATGTGACTGGCGAATAAATGGATTTGATAGCGGTGAAGTGACGCCCCCTACCGTGCAACTTTGGCACTGCCAGGACATCTGAACACACATGTGCAGGCTTCAGAGCACATGCCATAATGCACGCCCAGAGAGACACATCCACTTCTGTGGGGAGTGTAATTTTACAGCCATTTATAGATTATCACACCACGCATGTTTTTTTTTTTGTTTTTGTTTTTTTTTCCTATTAGCATTGTACAATAATGTTAAATACGATAGCACTAATTAATGCATTAAGCGTCATTAACAATAGCCAATGCTTTACAGCATTTTAAATATTTTCAAGATGTATAAATTAACATTATAGTTAACGTATTATGAACAAAGTATTACACATTAATATATATTAACATTTCCTGTAATTTTTCTAACTAGCAATATAATTTCATGATGCCTAATGCATTAAAGTGATAGTTCAGCAACAAATTGTCATCGTTTACTCACCTTCTTGTCATTCCAAAACTGTATGACTTACTTTCTCCTGCAAAACAAAAAAGAAGATATTTTAAAGAATGCTTCCACTGCTTTTGTCCATATAGGCTGATCAAAGTCAATGGTCTCCAAAAACAACATTGGACCCTTTGACTTTCATTATAAGCACTTTTTAAAAATAGGTTTTAAAATTTTGTGTTTCACAAAAGAAAGCAATTCAAACTGTTTTGGAACGACA
The DNA here is from genome assembly GCA_023029165.1 of Gobiocypris rarus. Taxonomy (NCBI): domain Eukaryota; kingdom Metazoa; phylum Chordata; class Actinopteri; order Cypriniformes; family Gobionidae; genus Gobiocypris; species Gobiocypris rarus. The sequence goes on along the minus strand of CM040915.1, from coordinate 36,241,002 downwards.
TGAGGGTTTCATTTTTGGCTGAACTATCACTTTGAGCTTTAGTGTTTCCAGTTCTTCTGATATCAGCAAACTTAACTTGACTGTAAAGTGCAGTGTTCCATCAATGCCATCCATTTCCTTCAATCAACCAGGGACATTTCCCCATTGTATTACCATTTGAGCTACACACTATATTGCCAACAGTTTTGGGACGCCTGCCTTTACATGCACATGAACTTTAATGACATCCCATTCTTAATCCGTAGGGTTTAATATGGAGTTGGCCCAACCTTTGCAGCTATAACAGCTTCAACTCTTCCACAAGGTTTAGGAGTGTGTTTATGGGAATTTGACCATTCTTCATTTGTGGGGTCAGGCACTGATGTTGGACGAGAAGGCCGGGCTCGCAGTCTCCGCTCTAATTCATCCCAAAGGTGTTCTATCGGGATGAGGTCAGGACTCTGTGCAGGGCAGTCAAGTTCCTCCACACCAAACTCGCTCATCCATGTCTTTATGGACCGCTGCTTTGTGCACTGGAGCGCAGTCATGTTGGAACAGGAAGGGGTCGTCCCAAAACTGTTCCCATAAAGGTGAGAGCATGAAATTGTCCAAAATGTCTTGGTGAAGCATTAAGAGTTCCTTTCACTGGAACTAAGGGGCCAAGCCCAACCCCTGAAAAACAACCCCACACCATAATCCCCCCTCCACCAAACTTTACACTTGGCACAATGCAGTCAGGCAAGTCCCGTTCTGGCAACCGCCAAATCCAGACTCATCCATGGGATTCCCAGACAGAGAAGCGTGATTGGTCACTCCAGAGAACACGTCACGGCTCTAGAGTCCAGTGGCGGCGTGCTTTACCCCACTGCATCACACGCTTTGCATTGCACTTGATTTCATGCCCTTTTCACACACTGATCTTGAGCTAATCTGAAGGCCACATGACGTTTGGAGATCTGTAGCGATTGATCTGCAGAAAGTTGGTGACTTCTGCGCACTGTGACCCTCAGCATGTGCTGACCCCGCTCTGTGATTTTACATGGCCTACCACTTCATGGCTGATGTTCCCAATTGCTTCCACTTTGTTGAAATACCACTAACAGTTGAGCATGGAATATTTAATAGAGAGAAAATTTCACGAAGGAACTTACCAACCATAACCTACCTGAGAGCGAGCCATTCTTTCACAAATGTGTGTAGAAGCGTCTGCATGCCGTGCTTGATTTATTCACCTGTGGCCATGAAGTGATTGGAACCTGAATTCAAGGATTTGGAGGTTTGTCCCAATACTTTTGGCACAGAGTGTATATTTAAACGTGTCAGACATTGACAAAAATCTGATGTATGAATGTAGCTGATTAAACAGAAACGCTCCCACGTTAAAGTGCTGAAGGTCCAACGCAGTACAGTGCATTCCCATGGGGTCAGACTTTCCCTTGTGCACACTTGGCTCTGAGACAAAAACCTTTAATAGTAACCTCAATGTGAAAGCCCTCCCCTCCCCGCTGCCCTCGGCACTCTGCCACACCCAGGGCCTTCTCTCATGACTAAACATGGGCCTTTGGCATTCTGTAAATTAAGAAAAGACGGGTCGAGCTGAATGTCTGGTGGTAAAGTAGACCTGGCTCTCAGAAGTAAGTACCCCCGGTGCGAGAGGGTCAGGCCTGAAGCATCTGTGATCAGACATATATCTTACGTCACTATGCTGAGTATGTCTTGAAAAGTATCAAGTCCACACTTTCATTCTTCAAAAAAAAATGTATTTATAGCAGAATGTCCAAGTGAATGAAAGTGAATGGTGACCACAGCTGTCAAGCAAACGTTTCAAGGCACTATTTTTGTGAATAACCCAATTCTGTTTCTATCAATACGGCTTCAGAGGACTATTTTATAATGAGTTTATACATTGTAAAAAAATATTTTAAAAATAAGTTACCTGGTTGCCTTAAAATTTAACATTAACATTTTGAGTTAATACAATGAACATTTTTCAGAATCGACATCACCCTTTATTCAAATATTATTAAAATATTTTGTAAACATATGTAATTGTGTGTTTTATTTTTTATAATGCAGTGAAACATGCCAAATTGTGCTATTTTCATGATTTATCACACATTTTTGTATTTATTTATGAGGTTCAGATACAGTAATATTTTGAGTTTCTATTAAATCAATTTCCTTCATTGTATTAACTCTTTTTTATTATTATTATTATTTAAATTAACTCAACCAGGCAACCAGGTAACTTGCTTATAATCTTGCAGAACCCAAACTTCTGACCTGCAGTGGTCAGCATTATATTATATTATATTAAATGCTGAAATATTCTAAACACAAGCCACAACTAATGCCAGTTAAAATCCTCTTTAAACTGTTTTAAGTAAGTATTTAATTCCTGTTTAATATAACACTCATTTTAATAGCTAAATGACTGCAGATCAATGTTTGTCTCGACCTCGGAGCGATGGGAATCAGCTGTTAATCCTGCAGCATTTGAAGGCCACCAGAGGGAAGCACTAACCACTTCTGAAGGATACATCGAGACATGTTTGCTGCTCCATCAAGTCAAGATCAGACCCCATTTGATAATCAGTAATAAAGCTGGCTCTAATCTTGATTTGTTTTATAATAATGGTTATGATTATGAAGATCATATACATACGTAATAGATGACAGCATTACTGTAACTGAATTAAACAGTAAACAAGTAGGCTACAATAAAAGGGAATCATTTTAATTCTCAACAATTGTTTTAATTTAATTATCTATATATTTAATTGATTAGGACTCCTGCGGATTTGTTTTATTCAACAGTTACATTTTTGTTGATTTTGTGGATGTATAAAACTACGCCTTGTAACACCTAGACAGCTGTGAGGCAGGGGAATTTGAGAAAGAAAAAAAATGTAAATAAGAGTCGTTGTGTGCTGGGTGTACACTACACTTACTTGATTCTCGGAATTATTCTCATGCACAGCTCATGTGCAGTGTTTTCATCAAAAGCTCCGCCCCGGAATAACTCCGCGACGACAAGTAGTACCATACGTAACTTGTTTTCCTTAAATAAGCTCGCATCTTGAGGATTTTAACCATTGCTGTATACACTGTCATTGAGCCATCTGTTAATAGAATAACTAACAAGAAGCCTTTGTGATCTGTTCATCTTTCTACGTAAAGCAAATTTGGCGCGAACGGCGGAAGAATATCTAGAGTAAGGGAGGGGGAAAAAACAATCCGTAGTATTAAAACCCGCGGGAGCAGCTGTTCGAAATCTTGCAGTAAATGACAAGCAGCCGCTCGGGTGCAGTAGTCGTAGAAGTGCGCAGGTTGAGCGGCTCGACCCACTCCCACTTTTGGACTTACTTTTACTTGATACTTCACACTCACTGACATCTGACCATATTGTCAGTTTCACCATAGCTACGGTAAGTCCTTTTAATTACGATTTATCACCATTTTAGACGTTTTTTATTAGGATTTTTTAGGACCATAACAAAGAATTTAGACATTAATGCGTCATTAACGCAATAGCACTTTTTTTTTTAGATGAATCAGTGTACATTTAAAGGGCACGATCTTAATTATGCCTTCTTATTCACAGGCACTCACCATGCCGCTGAATTCAAGTATGGCGAGTAAAAACTATGATTACGACTATGATTCCTACCAGCCCTATTTCTATTTCGACAACGAGGATGAGGATTTCTATAACCACCAACATGGACAACCACCGGCGCCCAGTGAGGATATATGGAAAAAATTTGAACTGCTCCCCACTCCGCCCCTCTCCCCGAGCCGGCGTCCCTCTCTGTCAGACCCTTGCCTCTCCACTGCCGACCAGCTGGAGATGGTTTCCGAGTTTCTCGGGGACGACGTGGTCAACCACAGTTTTATTTGCGATGCGGACTACTCCCAGTCTTTTCTGAAGTCGATTATCATTCAGGACTGTATGTGGAGCGGGTTCTCCGCCGCGGCGAAGCTGGAGAAGGTGGTGTCGGAGAGACTGGCGTCGCTCCAGGCGGCGAGGAAAGAGAGGAGCGACTCAACGGACGCCTGTCGGTCAAGCCCTAACGTCAGCTACCTTCAGGACATGAGCACCCCTACCTCGCAGTGCATTGACCCGTCTGTAGTGTTTCCCTTCCCGTTGACTGACAGCTCAAAGCCGTGCAAACCGTCGTCCACACCGATTTCCCCAGCACTGCCACTGGATACTCCACCAAACAGCGGGAGTAGCAGCAGCAGTGACAGCGATTCCGGTGAGTATTTGACGTCTAACGACTTTGACAAGTTTTAATTCATTGTAATTATTATAGCGTATGTCTCTTTAAGAATAAGCTCTGGCTTGCAGCGTCATTTACGTAAGGAGACGCTCACGCGAAATTCTACGCTAGGGTGTCAAATGTGAAATAAGAGCTGCAATTTGACGTGTTTTGTCTTTTTAATCCAACTAGATGACGAAGAGGAGGAGGAGATCGACGTTGTCACGGTGGAAAAGAGAAAGTCTGTGAAAAAGTCTGACGCGAACGCAACGCATCAGAGCCCCGTCGTCCTCAAGCGGTGTCACGTTAATATTCACCAACACAATTACGCCGCCCACCCATCCACGCGGAACGAGCAGCCTGCAGTCAAACGGATTAAATTCGAGAGCCACATCCGGGTGTTTAAGCAAATTAGCCACAGCCGAAAATGCGCGAGTCCCAGGACGTCTGACTCGGAGGATAACGATAAAAGGAGGACTCATAACGTGCTCGAGCGACAACGGCGGAATGAGCTCAAGATGAGCTTCTTCGCGCTGAGAGACGTGATTCCTGACGTGGCGAACAACGAGAAGGCTGCCAAAGTGGTGATACTCAAGAAGGCTACTGAGTGCATAGTGAGCATGCAAGAAGATGAACAAAAACTGATCTCACTTAAAGAGCAATTAAGGAGAAAATGTGAACATTTGAAACAGAGACTTGAGCAGTTAAGCAGTTCTTAAATTGCTTGGACTTAATTTATGGACTGAGCTCGTTTTAAGCATCCTTGTATGGTTGAGCCCTGAGTCAATACAAGGTCTTGAGGGTGTGGCAAGTAGTGAGCAATCTGACATTGATTTATACAATTACACTGCCTTGTTTTTGAACATAATGGAGGTTGGATTTATTTGTATTTAATTTTATTTTTTAGTAATAAAATGGTCTGCGGTTCCATTTGCTGTTGGCCTTAACTTAATGTTTTGTTTTTGTAAGTTTTGTACATATTGCACATATGTATTAAGATGCTGTTGATTTCTGAATCCTGAAATGCATTTCTCTATAAAACAGTGTTTTGGCTAATCATGTCTTCAATGTTGACTCATTGCTTTTGCCTTTTATCAGTCTCATGATGACCCACTTCAAAGCCTTCATTAGGTAATCCATTAAGGTGATGCAGTCATGCACCGATCCAATGTTTAATTGAATTGGCCCACTTCCAGTGTAGACTCTTGTTTTGTGCAGTTACCTTGGCTATGCCATCATCTGTTTGTCAGTATAGGATGAGTAATGCTGTCAGAATTAGATTCTCTATTTTAAAAGCATCAAAGCCAGTGTCTTGCGTGACGCTACTTTCATTGAATCACACATCTACTCACTGATCCAGTTACTACTGTTCATGCTCTTGGCTACACTGGCTCAAACAGAAGAACTTTACAATGGACTGGCTTTTATGTAGTCACATTTTATTCCACATGACAATAAACAAGTACTTCTAATTTCCCTCTATACATTTTACAAGGCATCTTTTTAAACGAGGTGAACTGTGTGGACATTAAGAGCTTTTTTTATGCACCTGCACCTTCCAGTTGGGGCAGTTTTAAAGACCATGTTGGAATGGGAGATCCCATATTTACTAGCTTAATCTGCCACTTGCCTTTGCCATATTTGTTAAAAGTATTTAGGGTTTGGTAGATGTCAGACATCAGGGATGGGCATTGTTGGTCCTGGAGTGCTGTGTCCTGTGGAGATTAGCTCCAACCCTAATCAAACACACAAACAAGCTAATCAATGCCTTCAGGCAGGTGATTATTTTTTTTTTTGGTTACTTGGAGATAAACTCTGCAGGACAGAGGCACTCCAGGGCAAATGTTGCCCATCCCTGGCATGAATCCTCCTTTTCATACCCATATTTAACTTTTATTTTCTCTATAATTTTCTCTTGTCCTGCTAACTGGATGTTGGAACTTTTCAGGGAACCATTCTGGATGCCTTTTCTCTCTTGCACACATGCTCAAACACGTTATCTGTTTACTCTTATCAGAACACGATATAACCAAATACATTAAAAAAACACGCTTCAGTTAGTCAGGCATCCGCTAATGAATTCTTGAAGCATAAATGTCCAAAGCTAAATACTGTCAGCGTCATGTAATTTTATGGTCTGCGTTGTCATCCTGAGTTTCACAATTTAAAAACATGAGCGTTGCATTATTTACAGTAGATAAGACAGTGTTTTATTACCCACGCTGGATCCATGTGGGGGGAAAATAAATATGCTGAAGAGTCCTGGTTAACCCTGTTGAAAAAAGCCTCACATGCTGGTTAGGTATGTATTGAATCATTGGTGCTGGTTTGAGCTGTCCTTAGCTGGTTATGAACTGGTTTAAAATGGTCAAGTGTTGGTCCTAAACTGGTTCTGAGAAACTAGCTCCAGCTCAGGACCAACTTAAACCAGCTAAGGACCAGCATAGACCAGTTTAGGACCATCTTAAACCAGCTCATGACCAGCTAAGGACCAGCATAGACCAGTTTAGGACAATCTTAAACCAGCTCATGACCAGCTAAGGACCAGCATAGATCAGTTAAGGACCATCCTAAACCAGCTCATGACCAGCTAAGGACCAGCATAGATCAGTTAAGGACCATCCTAAACCAGCTCATGACCAGCTAAGGACCGTCTTAAACCAGTTTAGGACCATCTTAAACCAGATCATAACCAGTTTAGAACCAGCATAAACCAGTTTAGGACCAGCTATGACCAGCTAAGGACCAGCATAGACCAGTTTAGGACTATCTTAAACCAGCTCATGACCAGCTAAGGACCAGCATACACCAGTTTAGGACCATCTTAAACCAGCTCATGACCAGCTAAGGACCAGCATAGATCAGTTAAGGACCATCTTAAACCAGCTCATAACCAGCTAAGGACTATCTTAAACCAGTTTAGGACTCTTAAACCAGATCATAACTGGTTTAGAACCAGCATAAACCAGTTTAGGACCAGCTATGACCAGCTAAGGACCATCTTAAACCAGCTCATGAGCAGCTATGGACCAGCATAAACCATTATTAGACCATCTTAAACCAGCTCATGACCATCATAAACCAGTTTAGGACCATCTTAATCAGCTCAGCATACACAGCTTAAGACAATCTTAAACCGGATCATGCAGGTCCAGCATAAACCAGTTCAGGACCATCTTAAACCAGCTAAGGACCATCTTAAACCAGCTCATGAGCAGCTATGGACCAGCATAAACCATTATTAGACCATCTTAAACCAGCTCATGACCATCATAAACCAGTTTAGGACCATCTTAATCAGCTCATGACCAGCATAAACCAGCTAAGGACCATCTTAAACCAGCTCATGACCAGTTTAGGACCATCTTAAACCAGCTCATGACCATCATAAACCAGTTTAGGACCATCTTAAACCAGCTCATGACCAGCATAAACCAGCTCATGACCAGCATAAACCAGCTAAGGACCAGCTTAAACCAGCTCATGACCAGTTTAGGACCATCTTAAACCAGCTCATGACCATCATAAACCAGTTTGGGACCATCTTTAATCAGCTCGTGATCAGCTCAAACCAGCTGCTATGCTTCAAAACATAGCTAACCAGCATATTATGTTTGTTTTGGTTTTTTTTCAACAGGGACATGATGACAGTGTGTCTGAGATAGGTTATCAGGGTAAAAGTTTTGGTCAAACACAGTGGTATTTACAATCAAAATGAGGATAATAATGCCAATAAATATACAATATAGTTTTACGCGCCATAAATTAATTCGTAGTTGTTTTGTGTAGTAGATGATGAAGTTGTCGCGCGGTGACGTCAAGCCCTGATCTGACTCTGCACTGCGCGTGCTGCTGTGAGCACATGGAGGAGAGAGGACGTACACTAGCAGCCTCGCTAATGTAGCCTGTGGGGCGCAAAATATTTGGAAATGAGAACATTTCAGACCTGGAAAGTGAACTGACTTGCCTAAGGCGTCCAAAATGGTAAGATTCCTCTCCATTGTTGCGATTAAGAAGCATCCAGTAGTCGTAAAAACAAAGTCTTAGCTTTAGCACAACAAAATGTGTTTATGTTTTGTGCCACAGGTGCGTGTACAGTAATCAATATAGGTGTGAATAGAAAAACTCGAAACAATTAATTAAAAACATTATTATTTATTATTATTATTACCATTTTTATTAGTATGCATTAATCTTGGGCAGTGAACTTTGCATGTGAATGAATGAGCAGTGATTTATTCAGATTTGTCAGAGCCTCTTGATTTCATGCAACACATTAACAAGTTTACTTATAACTTTTAAAATGGCGTTAATATGATTGTTATTGATACAGTTTGGATGTTACCTATAAAAAATATTTAGTTGATGACAGCTTTATAGGTTTTATAAAGAGTTTGTGTAAAGTTATGGTCTTCTTGAACTGGATATGAAAGCTACTGTAGACTTCTATAGTGCACTCTCTCCCTTTTTTTAAAAATTAAAAATAATTTGCAGAAAGGTTTCAGTGTTAAGCTTCCAAAATGGCTTAACTTCCATGTGTTTTGTGTGCATTTTATAAATGACCATATTTTTAAATGCAAGTCAGGCAAGTGAGTTCATTGATCATTTTATAGTATGATAAATCCAATGTACCATTAAACGTTTTTACCAGTAAAGGGCCACACACATTTTAATCAGGTTTGCAGATTTATTCATAATTTGCAGGTCTTGTCATTGTCATTGTGTAAGCAGTGTCTGCATGTCTTCCCTCAGTACAGTGTGTTGACAGAGTTCATAAATTATGCTATGATAGGCTGAGGCGCACAGTCTGTCATTGGCTTTAAGACTACCCTGAAAGAGATTTATGATCTGGACGCTGGTGGTGGACGGTCATGAGGAGGAGGTTCCCTCTACCATGATGTGATGTCATATTAAAGCCGGATTATTTCACTTCAAAATGAAAATTTCCTGATTATTTACTCACCCCCATCTTATGCAAGATGCTCATGTCTTTCTTTCCTCAGTCGAAAAGAAAATATGTTTTTTGAGGAAAACATTCCAGGATTTGTATTTAAACTTAAAGGTCATAATGAAGTTGAACCAACGGTTGAAGGTCCAAATCAATGCAGTTTCAAAGGAAGAGGCTCTGCACGATCCCTGACGAGATATGTCGTGAAGAAGAACAACACAAGTTGTGCATTTGAGGTTAAAAAGTATATACATGTTTGTTTGTTTGCTTTTTGAAAATGACCAATTATTTGTCTAGATAAGACCCTGTTCCTCGTCTGGGATCGTGCAGAGCCTCTGAAGCCCTTCCTTTGAAACTGCATTGATTTGGACCTTCAACCGTTGGTTCAAGTTCATTATGTGGAGAAAAATCCTGGAATGTTTTTCTCAAAAAACGTATTTTCTTTTTCGACTGAAGAATGAAAGACATGAACATCTTGGATGAGATGGGGGTGAGTAAATTATCAGGAAATTTTCATTTTGAAGTGAACTAATCCTTCAAGTCACTTGCTGTAGTCTGCTTCCACACACCAACTTCTGTATAAAACCGAATGGGAGAAATAATCGTTAGTTGCAGCCCTATAGAAATTGATAATTTTATATTTATGCAAACTGTAGAATTATCATTCCAACCCTGTATGCGGTTCGTTCTTCTGTGGAACATGTTTGTTGTCCATGCAATGGAAGTCAATATAGGGTCCAGCGTTGTGTAGGACCCCATTGACTTTCATTACATGGACAAATGCTGCTTTTTCATTCAGCAGAAGAAAGTCAAATAAGTTTGGAAGGACATGAAGGGGATATCGTTTCGTCCTGTAGGTCTGCTGACACTTCCAAATGTGCATTGCGTTCTATAACAAATGCAGGAACATTGTGCAGGTCTGTAAATTAAAAGGATGTGCTGTGCAAAGCTGTTCCATACCTTTAACACGTCCCCCGAGAGCAGACCTGACTCAATCAGATGGCTTAGATTTCAGTCTGTTACGTTGCGGTTGAATGGCCGGTATGATTGAGTGCTCTATGCATGGGCCTCCTTTTCAATGCAACTGAAATTTCCAGTTTAGGATGATGTCTGTTGGCTGATCTTGTACCTCAGGTCAGCTGTTGACCTGAGGTCTGGTGGACGACCATGTATTTACTGGGAAGGTCTAAATGGTGCAGCACCCTCTGTTGACATATCATTTGTCTCTCATATAAACTATACTGCTGACTTCTTTATTCATTGGTCATGAAGCATGGATTCAGATGCACCTAGGGAGATGTAGCAGCTGGTGGAGCATGCAGAAATGATTGCTGCAGGAACATGGCTGAATTAGTTTTGATTAGATGAGCGCGAATGTTGAACTGAATGCGCTGGATGGCACTTTGTTGAAGTTAATGATCCAGAAACCGAGCTGGCTGGTTGTTCTCCCATATGGGAATACAAGTTTACTGTTTGGTTAAGGCAAGGGCATTACATTTTTATCTGATCCCGTTAGATTCATATCCTGGAGCACAAAGCCAGTTATAAGTCTCACGGGTATATTTGTGGTAATAGCCAACAATACATTGCATGGGTCAAAATTATCAATTTTTCTTTTATGCCCTAAATTTACAAAAAAATGTATTATTAGTATTAATATGCATTGCTAAGGACTTCATTTGGACAACTTTAAAGGAGATTTTCTCAATATTGAGATTTTTTTTTTTTTTTTTGCACCCTCAGATTCCAGATTTTCAAATAGTTGTAATATTGTCCTATCCTAACAAACCGTACATCAAAAGAAAGCTTATTTATTCAGTGTTCAGATGATGTATAAATCTCAATAATAATAAAAAAGACTGGTTTTGTGGTCCAGGGTCACACATGGGTTTTCAGCATAAACCCATAAACCCAAAAAATGACTAGGAAGCCATTGAGTAAAATGACCGTAAAATAAAAGACTTAATTAGATGACACAGACATTCCAGTATTATTAAGTGAAAATGGTTGCACGTTGACGCTGTCTTTGTAATGATCCTGATTGTATTTCTGTCATATCACTCATAACAACAGCCAATGATGTTTTTACAATTTTTAGTGAATCATTTTATTTATACTACGATTTTATTACAGCTAAACAGTTTTGAATATGCATCTTTAATTAAAAGCAGCAGCCCCCGAAATGATTCATTGTTCAGTAAGGGAGTCAGTTGAGATCTCAGTAACTAGCTATGAATGATTCACTGAATCTTTTTTAACTGACTCATAAAAATGAACTTGACATTTTATCAGACAGCAGACGTCTATTGTGACATCATAATTGAAACATTATTATTTCCGTCAGTCAGGCTGCGGTTAAGGTCACTCATCCACGGCCTGAACTCATGTTCTCTTTCATTTACATAACCAGACACTGTGTATTTGTCTCAATAACAAAGCCAAGAGAAATCTTTATTTAAACTCTGCATGCCCCTGTGGAGTGACTGTTGTAATTGCCTGTTGCAGTCGGTCCAGTTTTGGCTCTTAGCACTGAGTGTTTAAACGATGAGTGTGAGGCAGACATGGTGCTAATGTCACTGAGGCTCATCCTGTCCTTCTCACACTGGGAGTCATCAGGGCCACTGGCAGCCTCCCAAATACTGAGAGAAGCAGCTCTGCTCTCTCACACTCTCTGTGATACTGCAGTATGCAGTGGCTTTTTAGGGATTGATATGAAACTCAATCTTCGGTAGCAGCTTCCATAAGAGGCTGTGATATTATAAGTGCTCAGCTGTTATGTGTTGTTACGTGGTTTGTGAAAGATGTTGTCCAAGAGCTGAGTTGTCCTATCCTATTGCTCTCGCTAACCCATCACCTAGTTCTGTTCTCAACCAAAAATGGATCACAGATTTGTTCTGCTAGGGTAGTGGACGGCTGGGAAAAATCAATGCAAAATTTAAAATATCATGCAGCTAATGGTATAAAGATAGTTTTTTTTGATGCCTGATAAATAAGTGCATACCAACTGCTGTAATTCAATTTTATATTTATTTAACATAATGATTACTAGGGCTGGGTAAAAATGTTGATTTCTTGATTTTAACCGATTCTCATTTTTATGAATCTATATCGATTCTTAAATCGATTAGTCCTGTTTTCAGAATAATGAACGAAACATGTAGCGCGCCTCCCATTCAATACATCGCAATAATCTTTGTGCTTTGTTACTATTCATATGACACAAAGTCTCAGATTTCAAATTACTTCCATTTATTACGAAATTCAAAAACATTAATACCGTTTTGCCGCTGTGGCGTGAGATTGCTCTGGCGTGGCTCAAGAGAAGCGGGACAGGAACTGATTTCTCTTCCTCCTTAAATCCAGTTACAGCGGGAAATAAACATGAATGAGCATCTGAAAGTGTGTTAAAGATACAGTACAACTTCCCAAAATCCGTATCATGTTTCATGTAATCGCTCATCAGTGTTTCAACCATGGAAACTGAAGACGTCCTGTCACATGTAAACGGGTCTGTCGGATTTACAACACATAAATAAAAAAAATACATCCCGAAATACATGAAAGTAAGTGACCTGGGAGAAGAATAGAGTAAACTATATAGTTGCCTATATAAAGTGTATCTGATCTGAAACGTGTTGTCAAATTATATTTGAAAGGATTATGTCCGGCGCATGGTCAAAATGAAAGTCCCATATTTTTGAACTGCACATATATCTAAGATCGAAGTCCCATTATCTCTTTTTTTTATCTAAGCCTATCATTGTATTATTATATCATAATCATAATCTACCATGGTCATCACAGGACCACATGGCCAACTCGTCTGTAGAGCAGGAATGGACTGGATATGGATAAGATATGATACCACACACACACACACACACACACACACCTTATGACCACAGCTGGTGGGTCGCTCTTAATAATGTCCAAGCATTAAAGGAATAGACACAACCGGGTCATGCACCAATTATCAGGATGGGCCTGCCAAGGTGTTTTGGCTGGCCCTTCCAAGACATCTTGGAGTGGGACTGTGCATTTTCTCCTTTCCATCCTTCCATTTGTCCCCATCAATCTCTCCTTCTCTGTGTCTTCCCTTAATTTTTCCTTTTTTAATTTATTTTGTTTTTGTTTGGGGGTAAAAACAATAGGCTAACTAATAAATGATAGCAATAATAGCATATTTTCAGTGCGTTGCACTTTTACACCTTCTGGATGTGGAGATATACTGTGTGTGTGTGCGCATGTATGTTCATTTGTTTCCTCTTGGATTATGCATTTCTTGTTTTTCGTAAAATAGCCTATTTGTCTTGTATTTGCATTTTGTGTGTGTGTGTGTTGCATTCTTTGCTTAGTAAAAGAAAATTCAGATGATCTTCTGATTCCTTGAATGCAGGAATTGATCCTATAGCACATATTTTGTGTCTCAGCCTTTTACGAGGATTTTATGGATGAGATAGCAGTTCCTAGAGTCCATGTTCGTTCGTCATGGCTGACAAAAGCAGTTGCTGCTGCAAAGTGAGCGGCCTTCCCTTTCATGTTATGGGATGAGTAGTACTCAATGACTCTTCCGTGCAAGCTCTGTGTGTCCCCAGGGAGGCTTGAATTGCTCCGGCCGGCCTCTGTGTAAAGGAGAGGAGATAGCCGGCCATCTGGAGAATACGATACTATCACCACTGGTTCCTGCCATTTAAAGTCCCCATCATCCCCCCCCACCAGCACATCTCTCTTGGCCTTGACACGTTTAATGGCACGTTATTCTTCAGCTGTCATGTATTTTATGTTGTATTATTTTCTTGTGTTTGTTTATACCTGGCTATTATAAACCATGCTTAAACGTGGAATGAGAGAGCTCAGTAATGTGTCCTTTGTGGGTTGTGTGTATGTCACTGTGTAAGTGTGTTTTGTGGTGTGCCTGTGTTTGTAAGGAGTATCATGTTCTTCGGCACACACACACACACACACACACACACACACACACACACACACACACACACACACACACAAGGATGTATAGACATATCTCAACCAAACACAATGAATTATTCAACCGGACTCATACTGTGTGCTGATTGAATGAGGCAAACAGAAGCCATCATAGTAACTTCATAGTGAAAAAAATAAATTTATATATATATATAAGCTCACTCTTTGTTGTCATATAACATCTGGAGAAATTTGAGGAACCAGTAAATGATACAGAGAGGAAATTAGGCTTTTTTTTGTCTTAAAAACAAAACAAAAATATCTGTCAAATATTAAGCTACTTTTGATTTCCCTTGAATTTTTTTAAAGATTAATGGCTGATAGTAAAATTCTATATTATTTTGTCTAAATAAAACCCTTAAATCAATAAGTGAAACATAAATTATCAGTGTCTATATAACTTACAGTGAATGTTGGATGATGGCAGTATAATATTATTTTTGTATTATTCATTTACTATTAAAGGTGCACTGTTAAAAATGCTCAGTAAAATATCCAAAAACCACCAGGCCAGTGTTATATATTTTGTTCAGTCGAGCACTTACAATATCCCAAATGTTTCCAACTATTTGTAAATTGTGAGAAAATTGCTATTTTTAAGGATTAGTTCACTTTTAAAAAACTTTTGCTGATAATTTACTCACCCCCATGTCATCCAAGATGTCCGTGTCTTTATGCAGTCGAAAAGAAATTAAGGTTTTTGATGCAAACATTTCTCCTTATAATGGAGGCAATGGACCCCAAACGGTTACAGGTCCGAATGCCAGTTTCAGTGCAGCTTCAAAGGGCTTTAAACCACACCAGATGATGAATAAGGGTCTTATCTAACGAAACGATCAGTTTCTGAGAGAAACCGAGCAGTATACTCTCACCGCAGTGTGAACAAGTGTCACAGCAGCCGCCGAGCGAACGCACAGAGTAACGTCATAACATCATGTTCAACACACTCAGATCAATCTAATATGATAAACAGAGCTGCGTTACCTCACACTCATGACCGCAAAAGTGGAAATGGCGCCGGCGACTGTGGCATAATAAAAGTCCCGTTGCTCGACAGCTCCACAGCACTCGCCCCTGCTCTGATTCACACTACAGTAACGTTATTAATAATCGCATCCATGAACATGATTTCTGCCCGAGTCTTATCCCAATTCTTCCCCACCGGCTGTGAGGTGAAGACCACATGTCCCAAGATTCTGCGCTCAAACTTATCATCATCAAACTACGCCTTTGTTTTGAACAGGCGACCTCTAGAGGACGGAAAAGTTACAAAGTGCACCTTTATTGCATTTATTAATATTTTTGAGTTTTTTTGTTTTCATTTTAGTTAAGTTTCAGTAATTTTGTTGTTAATTTCATTTAAATTAGTTTTTTGTTTATTTATTTCAGTTTTAGTTTAAGAATTGTAGTACTTAAACATAAAATGTATTTTATTTCAGTTAGTTGCTTAGGCAACACTTTTTCTATCTAATATTTATACAGCATTTTATGTCAGTTTTTATTTAAACCAAAATGTTTTGAATTTTGATCATTTAAACATTGCGACAAAGGTAACGAGCATGAACAATTAAATATCCAATATCGTCTGATATCGTTATAAAAATTCAAATAACGGCCAATAACTTGTATAGTCCCGATATATTTTGCAACCCTAATTGTTTTGGCATTGAGCTTGAAGTTACATTTACATTCAGATGGTGAATGTGTCAAACTCAGAAGAATGTCTCTTGACTTAATTTACCTAGATGTCCTGCGGTGGAGGGCGAGAGAGGTCGAAAGGTGTTAGTTTAACTGGCAGGGAGCTTTCCAGAACAGATGGGACAGTAGTTGGAAATGTTCATTTAATGCCCTCTTGAGTCGTATGATGTAATGGATGCCTGCACAGATCTTGGTGTAAGAAAAGAGCCATGAAGTGTGTTCTCAGCAGCCAAAGATCAAGAGCGCACCGTGACATGAGTGGATGCTTGACTGAGTATACATTTACCCAAGAGTTTATCTGGAGAATCTAAGTGTGTCGTAAGGATACGTAGGGGGTCTTATTTGAAATGTGTTTCTAAATAAGGGTTCTTGCATTGGTTACTTACATGGTTATTAGTCACTCTTTTCCTCCTTGTGACACAAAAGCAACCCCATGAGGGTGTTAAAACAATAAACTATAGGTGTAGGGCAATATAAAACAACAGTTAAGGCTGTTAGAGGACAGCTGGCCAAACCGTTTCCTCTACTTCCCCTTATCCTGCTCAGAAGGAAACATCTAGTAGTAGATTTTATGCATTGATGCTAATGCTTTCAAGGTTAGATACATGTGGTGCTGCTTCATGATATTTGTATGTTGATGATCAGGGGCGATTCTAGGATTTTCATTTTAGGGGGGTTCAGTCCCCAGTGAGGGTATGAAAAAAATGGTGACACTTTATAGGGTCCAATTCTCGCTATTAACTAGTAGCTTATTAGCATGCATATTAGGATATTGGCTGTTTATTACTTATACTTATATAGCAAATGCCTTATTCTGCATTACCATATTGTACATCCCTTAATTGTACCCAGGAATGTAGGCAGGTTTATAATCACTGAGATCCCAAATGTGCGGTAGTTATGGGGATTCGGGGGCATGCTTCCCCAAGAAAATGTTGATTTGATCTACATTTTAAGATGTTCTGATGGCCAAAAAATAGATACAATAGATAACAAATGAAATTATGTTAATTTACAACATGTACACATTCATTATTAATCTTATGCCTAATCTAAAGAAAACGGCTTGGTTAGTTTGTTAATTAACTTACATTCTGAATCACATTACATAGGCCTATTTTCAATTCAAAATGGCGAAATTAGTCAAAAGCTTATTAATTTGCCTTAATATTTTTTTCATTTGTTTAACATTTCTGACTTGAAACAGCTGTCAAATATAAAATGTTTAGTTTAGCTATTTCTTTACAGTCTGGTTTTGTTCTCCCAATTGATGTCGAGTTAATTTGCGCTCAGCCTCATCAGCTTCTGTGTGAACATAAAGCCCACCTACTCGGATTTGATTGGTTTTGTCAAATATTTTGACATTGACGAGTGGTGACAGACCAATGAGACTCAGATACTCTTTTGTGATGGATGGATGCACTTTTGTGATGGATGCACTTTTATTATGGATAGATGCAGTTAAATGATGGATAGATGCACTTTTACGATGGACAGATGCTCTTTTATGATGGATAGATGCACTTTTACGATGGACAGATGCACTTTTATGATGGATGGATGCACTTTTATGATGGACAGATGCACTTTTACGATGGACAGATGCTCTTTTATGATGGACAGATACACTTTTATGATGGACGGATGCACTTTTATGATGGACGAATTCACTTTTATGATGGATAGATGCACTTTTATGGGCATCAAATTAGAAACATCCATTCACTGCCATTGGAAGAGCCAGGACATTTTTTAATATAACTCTGATTGTGTTCATCTGAAAGAAGAATGTCATATACACCTGGGATGACTTGAAGGGGGAGTAATTTTTTCATTTTTGGGTGAACTATCCCTTTAAAATGTGGAGTCTTTGGAAGCAAATTGAATTG